>CM062814.1:598412062-599012062 GCA_031772625.1 Pinus tabuliformis | reverse complement strand
GTAAAGGGAACTCAGTGGGTTCAATACCGAGCTTTTCGCTCTAAAGTCTGGTGAGAGGATGAGATAAATTAAACTGCGAAGTCGCACTGCTTTGTGATACCTCAGATTTCTGTGGTGAAATCGAGAAGCTCTGAAGTTTGTGGATAAGAGACTGGACTTCAGGTGATTCAAGACTTAATTGTTCTGGAGTATGATGGGTTTGAGCAGTGGTAGTTGATTCCTCTTTTTCTTGTTTGGATACTGGAGAACCAGCATGCGAATGAGAAGTTCGAGGGGATTCGGAGGGAGATTTACTCTTAGAATGGCTTGCAGATTTGGGTTTGCTTGCCATTCACAGTCATGCCCTCCTTCTAGCGCCAAAAATGTTGATGCCTCGAAAATCGCTGCAACAACATTGGGGATAACCACCCGGTCCAGACCTTAGTACAGCTCCTTTTCCGTTTGGAATAGTGGCTCTGACTGGGGATAATGGGACCAGTTTCCCAAAAGTGGATAAACGGGATGAATGGATGATCTATAAACTAAGCTAACGGTGAGCAAATAACTAAAACTATTAACACGAATACATAGACTATAATCTGTCCCGGGAACTTATTGAACTTTAAAGTGCAGCGCTTGATGATCTGTGTCTATATACAGGCATATAGATGACTCTATTTAACAGACATAGACATTATTTCATTCATGATTACTATGCTTAAATAGTTAAGCAAAGCGATTGAAGCGATATTACCACACTTATCATTTATATCATTGACATATACATGATTAAAAAGAAAGGCACATCATAAAACATCCAATAGTGGAATGAATAGATCTGCTGTTACAGCGCATGCATATAATCAATAATAGCAAGAATAATCACATAACAATTCATATGAAAGGAATGAATTCAGACATAGATAGAAATACCATATGAGCTGCTTGACACTCCCAATATCAATCGCTACTTGTAATTCTTCCTTCAACGCAGAAACATTCTCAACAAAGACAATAGTGCACAATTGCATCAAAACTTCCTTGTTGAATTAAGAACAACTGGTCCAGTTTCATAAAAGAATATTGACTGAAGCACAATAGTACAAACTTCAGTCTTTAAGTCTGGTACAAAACTTTACGACCCTTTCCAAAACAATGAAAGGGTCTATAAATACTAAATTAATCTAAATATCTACTAAACTGTAATCCTACTAAATCGGTATCAATAAATCTTGATCCTATTTTCCTCAGCGATCTGGCAATCGGCAGCATGATTCATCAAGTAGGCTGCTTGCCTTTAAATCTGAGCTGACTTATCGCAAGAATTGGCTCTACTTCAGGAGGTTTGTTGAGGCGCGAACTGAGCTGGGCGGCATAGGTGGCATCCTGAATATCGGGAATCATATACCCGATCACATCTGTTAAGCACTTAAGGGCGGCTCTTTGTGTATGCGGCTTTACCAGGAAGAACCAATATGTGTCCCAGGTTAAACTGTTAATCCCAGCGATTAATCTCCCTTTTTCCTCTAAATCAGGATAACATGATTGCTCCAATGTGTTCGTTGTTGTCAACTGTCCTTGTGTGCATTGGGAGATCATGTTTGATAAGTAGAGAGTGTTATTAACTAACTCAACTAAATTGCTAGAAGTTGATTTACATCTTGAAGCTGCTCTCTCTGCTTTCATTAACTGGGACTGCCATTCTGTGAAGAGTATATCTTTATGTGGTTCTAGGATCCTGGGCAAATTCGCCACTTGTCCTTGATCGGAATCTTGCCAGTCAAGAAATGCAGCTATGGTTTCCTCGGCTTGATCCAATTCAGTTCTGGCCTTTTCTACTTGCTTATTTATGGATGCCGTTAGTTCACACAGTGGCTCTGCCTGGGCGATTTGTTGACACAGAAGCCTAATTTGAGATATTAATGCAGTGTTTATTTGTAATGCTTCTGCTCTAAATTCAGCCACTTGTGGAATGCCCTTTGTCTTTTCAGCCTGTGCTGATAATTGAGCGATTTGCTCATCCTTTATTTTCAGCATTAATTCATTCGCGGCCTTTAATTGTGCCAATGCCTCTGATAATTCCTTCTGTTTCTGGATCGCGCTTTGGTCGACCCTTTGCTTTTCTGCCTGCAATTGTTGAGTTAGTTGACTGTTTGCTTGCTGTTGTGTCAACAATTGCTGCTCTTCCTGCTCTGCCTTCTACTTTGTCTCGGCTAACTCTGCCTGTAATGAGAAAATCTCTTGATCCTTGGTTTTCAGTAGAAGACTTACCTCTGATGCCTTATCAATTGTCGCTGCTGAATAGGCTCCCGCATACTGCGACAGTTTTGTCAGGTCATCGGAGGGGTCAAATTCCTCCTTCCAAACCACATTGCCCGTAACAGTTTGTTCTGGGAAAAGGGAAGGTTGATCAGTCCTTCTTCTTTTCCTTTGTCGCTTAACCACTGCTTTATGCCTTGGGCTGTAGAAGACATCCAGGGGAGGAATATCTTCTCCCTGCAAAATGATTTGGTCAGAGGGGTCCTTCGGTATTATCTCAACGTCTTTAGAAATGGGTGGGCCGCTGGCTCCACTTAGAACCTGAGGTGAAGTGATTTTCGGTGTGTCCGTTGTCTTGGAAGTGTCTGTATCTTTTGAACATTCCAACCCACTGATGATGGAATCAAATTGCTTCCATTCCTGGAGCAATTTAGGGTCAATACGAGTATCTATATTGACATCAATGGTGGTTTGTTTTTGCTTTTCGGCTTGGGACTCCTTCCGCACTTTTTCGTCCTCTCTCTTCTACTGTTCCTCTTGTTCTTTCTTTTGCCTTTCCTCATGCTCTTTCTTTTGCTTTTGCTCTTTCTCTCTTCTCTGTTTTTCCTCCTGCGCTCTCTTCTGCTTTTCTTCTTTTTCTTTTCTCTGCCTTTCCTCTTGTTCTCTCCTCTGCTTTTCCTCCTGTTCTTTCTTATGATCCTTTGTTATAACCAGAGGTTCCTTTGACTGTTGCCGACCAGGCTCGCTTGATGATGTCGCTGGGGTTGTTGCTAGTAAATCTAGAGGCAGATTTTGCAACCTCTGTTCTCTAAGTTTATTAAATTCAGTCAACCCTTCATCATTATATTTCGCTTTGGCGAATTCTTTAACCTGATTTATTGACTCAGCTGAAGAGAACAGGTCATCAAACATATCTTCCTTATGGTCAAATCTTGTCAATTTGGCCTGTTCTAGTACATTATAGACAACTTTGTTTGGATCAAATGGCCTATTTGGGATAGTCGCCAGAGTTAAGGATTGAATCTTTGTGGCTTCCTTTTCTGCATGTTTGAGATCATGCAGAGTGTAGACACCACACCTCAAGGGAAAAGAGGGCCAGCCCTTCTTCTTTTCCTTCTTGAGAGTCTGGGTAACACTCTCAGCCATAATCTGGTAAGCGATTTCCCTTGCCAGCAGTTTATCAGGTATGTATAAAGGGAGGACATGGGGGTCGGCTTGGCTACCAAAAACTCTTATGTAGGTAAATCTCTCCACTCCAAACCATATACCTATTGCGGTTAAATCAAATTCGGCTTGATAAGAAATCTTGGGAGCAGGTTTATCGAAAATGGAATAATAAATAAGCAACATAAAGCCATTACAGACTTGGTATAGATGATGTTTATAAGAGGATTTCCACAATTTCTGATGATATATATGAATAGGCGTGGGGTCTTGTGGAGTCCACCTCTAGCCGAGTACGGGGAATTCAGAGTTAAAACACAGGGTATCTAGAATATAGACACTGTAGTAGGATGGGGGAATCACCCTTTCAGAAATACGGGTCTTGCTTCTAAACTCAAGCACAGCTATTGCTAATTTGTCTGAGAGGATAGTGGCCCAATCCATAATTACACTGTTGCATGCTACTTCCATTAGGGGAACCATTTCTATGGTAAAATTAGCAGAGTCATGCAATCCCCACAATCTACACATCATTATCCCAGCATAGCAATAAGGAGAGGACAGGGAATCAACTGAGTACTTACCAGACGACTCATGTTTGTGCTTGGCCGGATTTTGTCTCCAATCCTGGATGGGTTCGGATTCAACTTCGTTTTCGTTCGCGAATTTCTCCAGGAACGCCTTATTATATATCTTCTCTGGCTCGAGCAAATGATACATTTGCCTTAGATCATCCGCCCTGAATGACCCAAAAATTCTCCCGTCTCTGGTGCTGAAGGTTCTATCCAGGATTGGGATTTCTTCAATCGCCCATCGCGCTACGTCTGTGTATGGGAGAATTTGCTCCCTGGCTGCTATCCTGTGAAGGAAAGAGTCTGCTAAGTCCTTGAGAGTACCCTCAGATTTCCGAGTTAAATCCACAGTAGCTTCTACTGTTGTCACTGCTGGTTCTTCGGCTTCAATCAGGTTGTAGGTACCTTGCCAAGTAACTCTAACGAGACCCGTACATGTAGTATCAGATATCAATCCCTTCTTTTTGTCCACGACAGCTTGTCCTGCAGCTGGTGTAGCAGAAGCGCCTGTGGTCTTCTTGGATTTCTTCCCCATTTTGCTTGAGCTTTCTCCTTTGGATGAATTCTGCACAGAGGCAAAAATAAACGTAACACAGAGATATGCCAATGAAAATCCAATATGGGAAAGATATATTGATCAAAGCGTGCTGAGAGATTAACTCTTAACAGTGGCCGCGGATACAATCCATGGGAAGATCTTACAATTACATTAAATGGCCGTTTAAAACCTGCCACCCCTTAAATGCCCATTATACCATTATTTGGCCGAATGACCCGTTTAAGCGTGCTGTGGATGTTTTGGCGGTTGAGCGCAGGTGAATGATTGCTTAACAGATCAAGCTTTAAATATGAATGAATCGTAATATTCCTCCACTTAACGACTTTTTGAAATCCGCGCTATATCGCAATAGGCGATCGGGGAGAGCTTAACCTCTTGTATTGGCACCATTTAAAACCCCCGATCGCCGATAGCCGATATCGCATCGCGTTGGGAGCATAGGAATTATATAAGACATGCATTATATATCGCCGATCGCCGATATCGCATCGCATCAGGGTGAATGGCTTGGGGCAATTTAAGACTGTGTATAGAGTATCGTCGATCGCCGATCGCCGATTGCGCATCGCATCGGGGCTAATGGCATGGGGGCGCTTTAAAATGTGCATAGATAGTGTATCGCCGATTGCCGATTGCGATATCGCATCGGCGGGAACCCATATGTCACTTATTTATGTACCTTATGTCATTGCGATATGCGATCTTGCGATCGCTTTATCGCAATGATAAAGGATTGTTTTATTTGATCAAATGGGTTTTTCAAAAGGCTTTTTAATAATGTTTTCATTTGGTTATCGGACCTTTTTGAACAATACAATATTGATACCAATTAAACTCTAAAGGGACCCATTTCATATGATAATTTTGTAAATAAACATGATATGAAATGGGGGGTTGTTGTAGGGCACAACACAACCACATGTATTGTTGCTCCAGATGCGTCTCTGAAACAAAGGGTCATCACTTCTCATTATCAAACAACATGGACCCTAGTCCTCAACCAGCTACCCTTACATCTCTTTCACAAATAGAAGAAATGCTCATTGCTAGGGTTAACCCTATACTGCAAGTAACACATGAACGCGGTGGCCAGTATAAATACAGTGGCCACGCAATTTGTTTTCCTCAAGACATTACAAAAATCGCAAACATGTTGCCACATCGTGTTGAACACTTGGACATCCTAATTGTCACGCGTCATAGTAATGACCATAAGGCTTATGATTTCATTGTCAGTAGAAATCGCGTTCTTGCTGCATTGGAATACAAATTGGAAAATGACCCATACTATAAGAATGTTGGTATTGATACCAACGCACTGGCATCCTTACCAACGATCCCCACTGATGTCTCTTCCTCCCTTCACCATTCCAATACTACAGAAACCACTGTCCGCCTTCTGCTTGAACCACCCCATGAGCACATCGAAGATTTCACAGACCCATCCGTAGACCAAACATCATCGTTTGTACCCATCATACCTAATACAAATACATAAATCCAAGGAATCCACCATTATTTACATGCTTACAACCACCAGTCCGATACTACAATTGAGTGGCCAACAATTGGTTTATCGCCAGTCAATGAATACAACACAGAAGGTCTACTCTCTATGGCTTTCCCTGCCCTTTTCCCGACAGGCGCTGCAATGCCAAATCAGCCAAGAATGAAAGCAATGAAGCTACATGAATATGCACTTCATCTCATACGTTACTATGATAACAGATTTGGAAACCACCCATGCTTTCGTTATTACATATATAATCTCATGATGCGGCATCGCAGTCAAGCAACAGCATCGATTTTTGTGAAAAAAAACATCACAGATAACTTTCCAATATCTATTCAAGATTTGAACATCCGATTAGAACAATTTCCAGATGAGCAACTGGCAGAGAAAGTCATGCGATTCGGTAGCTCTTTATGTGGAACAAGGTCATTTTGGCACAAAGCTAAAAATGAACTAACTGACATGATATCTCAACTTGGTTGCCCGGCGTTCTTCTTCACATTAAGTGCAGCTGATACAAAATGGCCTGATCTTCATGCAATCATGCTCGGATGTCTTCCTTCTGATATTGTAAAACAACAAAAGTGGAGAAATGATAACATTATCTCTAACCCACATTTAACATCACTATATATGCACCATAGATTCACAGCATTTCGTGAGATTATCTTATAGAAACACTTGAATACAAAAGATTACTGGTACAGGTACGCATTCTACCGCATTTTTTTTTCTCCAAGAACTCTAAACAACATTCCTCACCTATTGCATAATTATCTTACAAAAACGCATACTTGATACGTATGAATGGCAACATAGGGGATCTGCGCACATCCATGGTTTCCTTTGGATAGAAAATGCACCTGATATGGAAAACCTCAACTGGGAAGACACAGAAGCAGTCGATATTACAAGGCAGTTCTTCGAAAAATATATTTCCGCTTGGAACCCTCGTGCTCCTTCGACTTCAAAACAGCCAAATACTTGGACAAATCCCAAAGACCCTTGTCTATTGTCCACACCGCAAATCTTCAGAACCAATCCTTTCAGTGACTATGAACAACTCGTCAATTGTGTTGAACGTCACACAAAATGCTCAGAAAGCACGTGCCTAAGAAAAAATGGATCCTCACTGCAATGTCGTTATAAAGCACCGTGGGAATTACATCCAAAATCGGCCTTATTCATTGATTCCAGTGGCCAAAAAACATACACCCCTCCTCGCAACGACGATCGACTCAATAGCCATAACCCTACCATCCTATCTATTTGGCGTGCAAATGTTGACTGCCAACCAGTACTCTCCATACATGCTGTACAAAAATATATCGACAAATATGCATCCAAAGCAGAAAAAAAATCTGAAAGTTTCCACCACATGCTACGTAGAATTGTCCTCGATTCACCCATTGTTGACCCAGCAACATCTGCATTTCGAAAATTTCTTGCAAAAACCCTTGTTGATCGTGACATTGGAGCACAAGAAACCTACCATATGCTGCAAAAATTACCATTAACATTATGTAGTCGGCCATTCATTTCTTTAAATGTAAACCAAAAAATTCTTATGCGCCTTCCACAAACGAACACCACCTCCACTACATCCCCGCACATCATAGATACATATATCCAGCGCCCTTCTACCCTAGAGTCCACATCACCAATAGAATTGGCAAGATCTTGGTCATATCATCCTCGTCGCAAAACAAACAAATGGAAAAAAAGGCCTACAAAAGCAATTGTTCAGGTCATACCACGTTACTCCTCCATACCATCCACAATAGAACCTTGCTACGCTGACTTTTGCAGGGTTGAACTTATGTTATACAAACCTTTTCGCCATATCGTACAAGATATAGGAGACTCTGCTGCAGAATTCATCATAAATTGGCAAACATTTCTTCCATTCTACAATCCTTGGCATCAGCACCGCACACTATCTGATATTGAATCTATCACAAATGATGCCTCAACTATAAATGAAACCAATCCAACAGACACCATGGAAATAAATGAATGGGAATTACTTTCCCAATTACACCCTACAAATGAGCTTCTCATAAATGACCTTGACATGCTTGGTCTTCATGGCTTTGATGACACCCATAACTGGAATCATACCACTATCCCATTCGATCTACAAAATAATGCAATACAATTCATTGAGAATAGCCGCTCCATCCACCACATTCTTCAAACACATCAACATATCCTGCTGACCCTTACTACATTATCTCCAATGCAAAGAAAAGCTCTAAATATTATTTCTAATCATTTTGCTAGGAAGGATTATTTACCCGCTCTCAGAATGATAATACAAGGCACTGCTGGCACGGGAAAATCCCTCCTTATTAATTGCATCAAAGATATGCTCATAGGCCTTGCAAGCCTGGAACCTTCATCGATCATGCTCCTCGCCCCTACAGGGGTTGCTGCCTTCAACATACAAGCATCGACAATCCATTCTGCTTTGCACCTTCCTATAAAGGATCTTATGCCCTTAGAAGGTAGTGCTCTTGCAAAATTCCAAGAAGAACTCAGGCATATAAGATACATACTAATCGATGAAATGAGCTTCATTGGGCCAAAGCTTCTCAGCCATATTGATGAACGTCTTCGCGAGGCATTTCCCCACCAAAGAAACACTCCTTTCGGTGGTTGTTCCATAATATTGGTTGGTGATCTCGGTCAGCTACCACCCATCAAAGACATACCTCTATATTCAGGGACGAGCCACGGAAGCACACTGTGGAACACCTTCAACACAGTCATCACATTAGACACAATATTTTGTCAACAAGGCAACAACATCGCACAGGTTACTTTCAGGAACATTCTCCAGAACATTAGAGATGCAAATCCAACAATCGATGACTACAACATACTCATGTTGCGCACAGATTCCTTTTTATCAGAAGAAGAAATATGTTCATTCCATGATTCCATGCATCTATTTCCAACAAATGCTCAAACAATGGTCCATAATGAGCAAATGATGAAATCTCTAAACACTCCTATCGCACGATCCATTGCTAAAGATGACAACACATATTCCAGTATTTCCTCTGAAGACGAGCAACTTGAGCGAATTGTATTACTATGCAATGGCGAAAAAGTTATGTTGACTTCCAACCTTTGGGTTTCAGCCGGACTTGTTAATGGTTCCCTCGGAAAAATTGTAACCATATTTTACAAAGAATCAACTGCACCACCACAAATTCCAACATTTGTTGTCGTAGATTTTCCCAAATACATTGGGCCTCCTTGGGATGAAAGATACCCCACTCACTTGCCTATTCCAGCAGTAAAAAGAAATGGTCGTACACAAATTCCACTGAAGATGGCTTGGTCTTTAACCATACATAAATCTCAAGGTCTGACACTTCCAAAAGCAACAATTGACATTGGAAAAACAGAACATCAAGGTCTCACATTCACAGCTATTTCAAGAGTGCCTTCTCTACAAGATCTCCAGATTAACCCCGCATTCAGTTTCGATCGTTACAGTAAAATGAAGGACAACAAAAACATTGCTCGCAGAAAACACGCAGAAGAAATTCTCCATTCAATGTCACCTCCAGATAATCTGCTCCAACCCATACTTTGACATCAACAAAAGGTTTCCTCCATTTATTTACCTCATTCTATTTCATAACATACTTTTCATATCTTTCAACAACAACCAACTTTAATCAATATTAGTAAATAAGCAAATATTAGAATGTCTATATTATTTGTACATCTCATTCTAACCTTTTCTTTCTTTTGCAACAGGCCACATGGACTCAGAAATAACATACCTGCATAGCTACAAGTCGACTGGCAAGCAAAAAAACTGCATCTCCAGCTACGCATTAACCTCCAATGGTGTTCAATATGCCGTTATTCACCATGCATCTTCCACTAACAATATATAAACCCCCATAGCAAAGGTAACTTCATTTCCATTCACTCCAGATTCATTTTAACACAACTCACCTGCAAAGTATTACTAATAAATTTCCGCAACTGATTTACATATTGCTAATTCTAACAAAATAT
Source organism: Pinus tabuliformis (assembly GCA_031772625.1). Lineage (NCBI taxonomy): Eukaryota > Viridiplantae > Streptophyta > Pinopsida > Pinales > Pinaceae > Pinus > Pinus tabuliformis. Next base: position 599,001,975 of record CM062814.1, on the reverse strand, counting down.
ACATTTTACAGGTCCATTACTGCTTCTTCAGGTCTTCGCTACCTCCACCATGTTTTCATACAACTTCAAATATGGAATGACAAGCACAATGTTCTTTACAATATTATATTCCTTCTCGAACCTCTTTTGTTACAATTCACTGTTTGTACTTTCCATTTCAAACTTGAAAAAGGATGTTACAATACACTATTTGTATTTTCCATTTCAAACTTTAAAAAGGATGTTACAATACACTATTTGTATTTTCCATTTCGCACTTAAAAAAGGATGTTTCAACATCAAATACCATTTTGATAGTTTATGTCCTCACAACTATTTGTGTTTTCCATTTCAAACTTAAAAAGGGATGTTTCAAGATCAATACCATTTTGATAGTTTATGTCCTCACAACCAATTCATTGTCAATGGGTTTTAACATATTTTGTTGACAAAATCAATTGATTTTAACGAATATAATACATGTTTTCAATATATCTTCATATTAATTTAATTTCCCATTTGAATAATGATTTCTTAAATAGCCCTTTCCAAATCAATATGGCTGCCCAGTTTTTGTTCGCATATTAATTTAATTTCCCATTTGAATAATGATTTTTTAAATAGCCCTTTCCAAATCAATATGGTTGCCCGGTTGTTGTTCCCATGGATTCATTCATTTATCTTCACCTTTAACTCCACAATTTTTACCAACTACAAACAGAGGTCTCTAAACATGTTCAATGCATATTTATGACTACTTGCATTCCATTTCAACGGTTTTTGGCATGGATTCCTCAAATTAAAACTCGAAATCATCGACCCTTGCTTTCAAAAAAGCCCGCAAAAGCCTATTCACATTTCAATATTCTTCCACACACTATGCCTTACGGTGTTTTCTTTGCAACATTGGGTGCAAATGCTAGTTTTACTTACAATTACATTAACAATAATTATTGTACCATTTTTAAAAAACAAATTTAAATAATATTTACTAAATAAATTAAAAAACAAAAAGATAAAAAAAACATGAAGTATTTAATGTCATCTAGCAGTTATTTAAACTAAAAACGCCCAGTGATTTCAAATAATAAATAACTCACCATTATCATTATCAGACATGAAATTGTGGATTCCAGAAATAGTTAGGAATCCAACAGACATGGACAAAATCAAATAATTGACTTAGCCTTCAAGGAAATCCTGAAATATTTCAATTATCCAGCATCCTTATGTTGTGGATTCTGTAAATATTAGGGAACCCAACAAAAATAGACAAGGTCAAATAATTCAACTTGCCCATCGCCCATGTCCATGAAATCCTGAAATATTTCAGGAATCTGCGCTGATTTCCGTTAATATCCTCTCTCTGCCATCCACACGAATTTTTTTGTTTTTCATTGGTGGATCCATCCTGATAATATCCCAATCACGAAAACAGGCGGGCTATACAGATATTCATATTTTGCATAGTATTCTCTGTTACATTTATGTCTCTGTCTTCTGTCACATGGGTTGTTTGGATAAAGAAATGAAATCTCTCTTAGCCTTTAAAAGTGGTTTAATGCAGGATTCTACGGAACGTTTGGCTTTTTGGAATGTTTCTTTCGGTTGCTGCCAGGTGGAACATGTTTCTTGCGACGGAAATACCGGCCATGCTGTTACGTTGGATTTGCATAATTGCTATTTTGAAAGATTTGGGGGCAGAGGAGAGTTTTTCTCTCAAGACTTTATTTGTGGACATCAAATCACAATCAAAATGGAGCTAAAACTCAAAAATTTAATACAAAAAAGAGTAAAACTGTAAAATTTGGGATCAACAAAATAAATTTTGGATTATAATTTTAATACATGAAATACATTTATATGGAGACAATAACTCTTTCACCAAGTAAAATAAGTATTCTTACCACCATTTACATTCATTAGGACTTGAAGAGTAACTTTATGTAAAACCCTATAACAAATTGTTTTTACACTGCCATTTACATTACCCAGGAATTGCAGAGTACCTCTCTGTAAAACCCTATAATAAATTGTTTTCACACTCCCACCAAAATTTGCTCCACAGTTTTCTTCTCTTCAAAAACATTTAAAACTAAGCATGAACGATTGTACTAAAACATAATTTTTCTGAGCCTGTACTTCTTGCTGAATACTTGGTGAGTGAATGTTTGCCAATATGTTTTTACCAACCCTTCATTAAATACACATTCCTTCTTACTTACTTGATGTGTACTGCAGAATGGAGAATTTGTACTCCTACTGAGAACATTTAATCTCTACTTCAACCTGCAAACAAAAATATGCAACCTACAAACAAAATCTAGTTGGCAAGTATGGTAGTTGTTAGTGGATTTCAATGGGTGGTTGGGATTAATTTTTCAACACTCCCCCTTAAGCACAACTTCTGCCATTGACAATTCCCAAAAAATCTTTGAGATAAAAAAAAATAAAAAAAAATCACATGACAATAACTTTGTGAAAAATTCAGCTAACTGTTCCTATCACTTGCAATGCTACAACATAATTTCACCATTGTTAATCCACTCTCTAATAAAATGATATTTAGCATCAATGTGCTTGGTCCTCTTGTGAAAAACATAATTCTTTCATAATGTAATTGTGGAATTGTTGTCGCAGAAAATATTTGTTGTTCTCTCTTGGTCGTGGCATAAATCCCTCAACATTCTTCTCATCCAAACTGTTTGGTTCATTTTTGCTGTTGCAGTGACATATTCAGCTTCTATTTTTGACAATGACACTATTGGCTGCTTCTTGGAGGCCCATGAAATGGCTCCCAAACCCAAATGAAAAAAATATCTTGATGTGCACTTTCTATCATCGACACTTCCTGCTTAGTCACTGTTAGTGTAACAAACCAACCTAAAATCATTTATTGCAGTGTACGAAATACCATACGCCTTTGTCCCGTTGACATACCGTAGAATCCTTGTGGCTTCTTGCCAATGTGTCTCCTTGGTTGTCTTCATGAACCTTGATACCAGACTCACTCCATACATTATATCTGACCTAGTTGTTGTCAAATACATCAAATTTCCCACCATACTTTTGTATAATGTCATATTGACAATGTTGCTACAATCTTCTTTGCCCAACTTTGACTCCATGAAAGTTGGATTTGGTGTGGGCTTGTTATTCTACATATTAAACCTCTCCAAAATGTTTTCTACATACTTTGCTTGAGATATAAAAATACCATTTTATGTTTTCTTCACTTCTATTCCCAAAAAATACCTTAACGACTGCAAGTGAGTCATTTCAAATTCACTTTTCATGACTTCTTTGAAATCGTTGATGAGGAAATCATCATTGCCTGTAAAAATCAAATCATCTACAGATAGGACAACAATAATAAGCTTACTGTCACTCTCTTTGTTGTAGAGAGTAGGCTCACTGTCACACTTGTCAAAGCCATTGTCCATCTATCTTGCTATACTACACATGCGGTGCATGCTTCAGCCCATAAAGATCTTTCCTCAACCTATACACCTTGTCTTCTTGGCCTTCTACATCATAACCATGGGGTTACACAACATATACTTCCTCTTTTAGCATTCCATTCAAGAACGTTTATTTTATGTCCATTTGATACACTTTCCATTTATGTTATGCGACTGACGCAAATGTCTCCATCCTGGTGACTGAAGCAAATGTCTTCATCCTAGCGACTGACGCAAATGTCTTCGCATAATCTCTTCCATGTTGCTGCTTGTATCCTTTGACAACTAGCCTTTCTTTATGGCTTTCAATATTTCCTTCAATGTTGCTCTTGGAATTATGGACCCACTTCACTCCAATGAATTATTTTCCTTGCCAAAGGTTCACTAACTCCCATGTATCATTCTTTTCTATTACTTCTATTTCTTCATCCATTGTCGCAACCCATTTTTCTTCTTTGACTGCATCCTCAAAATTGATTGGGTCATCTACATGACAAACCAATGCAAATAAGGAATTTAGACCAGCAGTACTCTCAACTTAATCTTTCTCATAAATTTCACTTAAATTTCTAAATCTTTGTCTTCTTATGCCTTAGTAATATGGGCTTGACATGTCACTTGATGTTGCGCATGAAGTAGATAAGGTTGTGGGTCTTTGCGATGTACTTGTAGTAGTACTCACCTGACTGCGTGACGTTGTCCTATTATTTTTTTACGGTGTCACTCACTGACTACTTTGTTGTTCTTGAATAGGAGTAGGAGGAGTCAGAATTGAGGAATTGCTTGTTGCAATAAATTCCTCTTTGTCTTTATGTGGTATACATGATTTCACATTGATTTTGTTCTCTAAATTTCCATCCCATGCTTCATCTTCTATGAAGTGCACTGTTGGGTCCCTATAATACTAGTGATTACCCCATTACTATTGTATTTATACCCCTTATTTATATTGTTGTGCCCCCATTGCCCCCATATTGTTATTAATGTGCCCATAGAATCCCTCTATTGTTATTTTTGTGGCTTTATATTATTATTGTTATATCGGCTGGATTATATTGTGACTCCTTAGACTCCTATATATAGAAAGGAGGTTTTGTCATTTGAATCATCCAAGAATTGTTCATTTATGTAATGTAAAGGAGGTTGCCCCCTCGAAGAGGCTGAATTCTAAGGCGTTGATCTACCTTTTCTATCTTTTCTTGAGCTGGTTTCATAACATTTGGTATCAGAGCTTTGGATTCTAGGGTTTCGCTGCTCCAAACAGGTCATCGTGGCATTTTCGCTATAAATTTTTCTCTGTGACGTTTCAGAAGTCTCAAGAAAAACCCATTTGGGAAGAAATCGCGCTGAACCTTGGGTCCGAATTTCAAAGCTTTTAGCACGATATTGTCGGAGATATGATCCGAGGAAGTTGGTCTTTTTGCAGACTCCTGAATTACACTCAAAACAGGTGACCTGGGGAAAATCGTCATAACTTTATTTTTGAGCATTGGATTGAAATTTCGTAAGAAGGTTCAAAAAAAGGATAGACTATAGTTGTCTTTTATATATTTTTCAAAGTCAAAGGTTGAAACAGTGACACGTGGCGCTTCATACAAGTTCGCTCTATTGAACTAGTCTATAATCAGGTCACTGCGGGAGATTGTGCATAACGCTTTCTTGGAGAATCCAATTTGGATCAGACTAGTGGCATTGGAAAGAGGACATAGAAGGCTACTAAAGGTCACAATTGCAGAACTGGATGATTTGAAAATACAGAGATACATCAGATTCAATATCAGGCTTCTACAAAGTAAAAAAAGGTGTGTAGTTTTGTTTTTAATTTTTGCATAAGCTTGGTTTGAAGGAATTCAAAGGGCATAGTAAAGCATTATTATCGGTAACTGATGCCCCGAGGAAAGAAAATGCAAACACTTAGTAAGGAACCTGAAAGCTCTAGCATGACTCATGAAGAAGAGGAAGAAATGCTACATGATATATCAAAATTACAAGAACAAGTGCAACAAATGTTACGCTCACAAAAGCTAACAGATGCTAAGATAGATGGTGTGGAATCTAAGATAAAGGGCATGGAAGCTAAGATGGATGATCTCAAGACAGATTTGAGGACAGATTTGAAGACAGACATGGCAGATTTGAAGACAGATTTGACAAATTTTCTACAAGAAATACTTACTAATGGTGAAAAGGTTGTAAAGGAAACTCATGATGTGAACAAAAGAAATGTTAATCATGATTCCATAGACTCTAATGTTGGATCGAAGACCCACCATATTCCAAAAATCGATATGAGGAAGTTTGATGGCAAGGATCCCACCACATGGATATTACAGATGGAGCAGTTCTTCGATCTCAATAATGTGCAAAACACACAAAAGGTACGTATGGCAACTTTATATTTGGAACCAAATCAGTTTGTATGGTATCAATGGCTTTTCTCTCGTAAACAATTTATCACTTGGGCAATTTTTACGGAAGAATTGATAGCACATTATGAGGATACAAAAAGTAACACTTTTTTTAGCCAATTGATAAGTCTCAAACAAAAGGGTTCAATAATGGAGCACATTGAGGAGTTCCAAAAATTGAACATAAGGGTAAAAGATATTCCAGAGCAGCATAGGATTGATGTGTTCATAGGGTCTTTAAAGGATAATATCCAACATGATGTTCGACTTTGGGAACCTGATTCATTAGAGAAGGCATTCAGGTTAGCAAGAAAAATGGAAAGCAAAATTATGGCAACCAGGAAGCATACCACTCACAACTATAAAGACGGAAGTGCAGTTGCCCCTAGTCTTCCACAACCTATAAGATTGACACCACAACAATTGGAAGAAAAAAGAACAAAAGGGCTTTTTTATATTTGTGATAGCAAATACACTAAAGGTCATAAGTGTGCTGAGAAGAAATTATTCTACATAGATTGTGAAGAGGAAGAAGAAAAGGAGCAAGAAAGGTCAAAAGAACAGGATATGCTCCAAGAACAAAGCCTATATGAAGAAAAAATAAATCTGACCATATCTTGTAATGCATTGGCGGGAATTACCACTCCTCAAACCATCAAGATAGAAGGACAAATCAAGAAGAAAAAGGTGATAGTGTTGATTGATTCAGGAAGCACCCACAATTTTATTCATTGTAGGGTAGCAAAAGAATTGAATTGCTTCCTATATCCAGCACCAGAGTGTCAAGTGATGATTGCAAATGGAGGAACAATAAATTGCTTTGGAAAGTGCCATAATATCAAGCTATCCATGGGAGAATATGTATTGACTAGCCCAATGCTTTCCATTCCAATGGGGGGTGCTGATGTTGTACTAGGAGTCCAATGGCTACAATCCTTGAGTACAATAGCTTTTAATTTTCAAGAACTTTTCATCAGATTTTCTATGGAAGGAAAGGAAGTTGAATTAAGGGGTATTGCAGGGAAACCAGGAAAGATAATCAGCTCTAATGGTATGACAAAGCTTCTAGAAAAGGATCAAAGGGGTGTAATTGCACAATTATGTTCGCTAGATGTTTCCACATTAGAATCATCTATTTCTCCAGATCTCCAAAAAGTCCTGGACAATCATTCCAAGGTATTTGAGACTCCCAAAGGTCTCCCACCTATGCGTGATCATGATCATGCTATTCATCTGATTCCAGGAAGTGTTCCTCCAAACATCAGGCTGTACAGATATCCCTATGTCCAAAAAAGTGAAATTGAACGTATGGTTGCAGAAATGCTAGAGGATGGTATAATTCAACCGAGTCAAAGTTCTTTCTCTGCTCCAGTAGTATTGGTGCACAAGAAGGATGGATCATGGCGCATGTGTCCGGATTATAGGGAGCTCAACAAGCTCACTATTAAAGATAAGTTCCCCATTCCTGTCATTAATGAATTACTGGATGAATTGCATGGATCAATTTACTTCACCAAGTTGGATCTTCGTTCAGGATATCATCAAATTCGAATGAAGATTGAAGACATTCCGAAAATGGCATTTAGAACTCATGAGGGTCATTATGAATTTTTGGTCATGCCTTTTGGCCTTACCAATGCACCTTCAACATTTCAAGGTTTGATGAATTCAATTTTCAAACCATTCCTTAGAAAATTTGTGTTAGTATTTTTTGATGATATACTTATCTACAGCAAGTCTTGGAAGGATCATGTTGAACACGTTGATAGGGTGCTACAACTATTGGAGGAGAAACAATTATATGCCAAAAGATCCAAATGTTTCTTTGAAGTCCGGGAGGTGGAATATTTGGGTCATATTGTATCTCATGAAGGAGTTAAGGTAGACCCTACCAAAATTAAAGCCATTAAGGAATGGAAAATCCCCACATCCATAAAGCATTTGCGCGGATTTCTTGGGTTGACAGGGTATTATCGCAAGTTTGTTAAAAATTATGGGAGAATAGCAGCACCTCTAATGACATTATTGAAGAAAGATGCATTTTCATGGACTTCGGAAGCAACAAAGGCCTTTGAACATCTTAAAGAGGCAATGTGCCAAGCACCGGTCTTAGCTACACTGGACTTCACAAAAACCTTTATTGTGGAATGTGATGCTTCAGGAAATGGAATTGGTGCTTTTCTAATGAAAGATGAAAGACCCATTGCTTTTGAAAGTCGTCCAATCAAGGGAAAGTTTCTAAGCAAAGCTATTTATGAGAAGGAAATGTTGGCAATACTCCATGCACTTAAGAAATGGCGACCCTACCTAATGGGAAGACACTTCAAGGTAAAAACGGATCATGATAGCCTTAAATACTTTTTATAACAAAGATTATCCTCTGAAGAGCAACAAAAGTGGGTCACAAAGATGTTGGGTTATGACTTTGAAATCATCTACAAAAAATGGAAGCAAAATGTGGTGGCAGATGCACTCTCAAGGAAGGATGAGGATGTGGAAGCATTGTTGTGCGCTATTTCTATCATCCAACCAGATTGGATAAATGAAGCAAGGGAGCAATGGAAGAATGAAGAAGAAGTGTGGGCACTTATTCGAAAGCTACAACAAGATTCCAGTACGTCTGATACATTTAACTGGAAAAATGATTCGTTATGGTACAAAGATCGCTTATACCTCTGTAAGAATTCCTAGTTAAACAAAAGATTCTTATGGAATTGCACACTTCTCCCTTAGGAGGGCACTCAGGATTTTTAAAAACTTACCACAGGGTTAAGAAGGAATTTTTTTGGGATGGCCTTAAATCAGATATTCAAAAGTTTGTGGCAGAATGTTTGGTTTGCCAACAAAATAAAGTTGAAACAATTAAGACACCGGGTCTATTACAACCTTTATCCATTCCAAGCCAACGTTGGGAGGAGGTATCAATGGATTTTATCACAGGTTTACCCAAGTCTGAGGGAAAGAGTGTCATCATGGTGGTAGTTGACGGACTTACCAAGTATGCACACTTTTGTGCATTATCACATCCATTTAAAGCCAGTACAGTTTCTACTGCATTTATGGAAACAATTCAAAAGCTACATGGAAACCCAAAGATTATTGTAAGTGACAGAGATCCCATTTTCACTGGAAATTTTTTGACAGAATTATTTTCTTGTCTTGGTACTAAGTTAGCTCATAGCTCATCTTATCATCCTCAATCTGATGGGAAAACTGAGATAGTAAACAAATGTTTGGAAGGATATCTTCGTTGCTTTGTATCTGATAAACAGACACAATGGGTCAAATGGTTGCCTATGGCTGAATGGTGGTATAACACTTCCTTTCATACAACAACAAAAATGACCCCATTTATGGCACTTTATGGGTATCAACCACCATCCATCACATCATATTTAAGAGAAAATTCTAAGGTTCAGGCAGTGGAACATCACATCGAACATCAACAACAAGTCCTCCAACTCTTAAAGGATAACCTCGTGTTGGCACAGAATAGAATGAAACAACAGGCAAATCAACATCGCAGTGAAAGAAGTTTTGATGTAGGTGATTGGGTATTCCTACGGCTACAACCATATAAGCAAATGTCCCTCAAGCAAGCTAAGATGGATAATAAATTATCACCAAAGTATTATGGTCCGTACAAGGTGTTGCAAAAGATTGGTACTATGGCATACAAATTGGAGCTTCCTGCAGCTTCTCGATTGCACCCAGTTTTCCATGTTTCATGCTTAAAGAAGGTTATAGGTGACAAGCTCCCAGTTCAAACAATATTGCTAGAACTTGATGAGGAAGGAAAAATTATATTGGAGCCGGAAGCAGTTATAGAAACAAGAACTCGACAGCTACGAAATCGATCAATTTCAGAGTACCTTATCAAGTGGAAGAACTTATCCGCTGAAGATTCCACATGGGAGGATGAGAATTTTATGCAGAAGTATCCAGAACTACTCAAGCGTTGAGGACAACACTTTTCTGAAGGAGAGGGGCATGTTGGGTCCCTATAATACTAGTGATTACCCCATTACTATTGTATTTATACCCCTTATTTATATTGTTGTGCCCCCATTGCCTGCATATTGTTATTAATGTGCCCATAGAATCCCTCTATTGTTATTTTTGTGGCTTTATATTATTATTGTTAGGTCGGCTGGATTATATTGTGACTCCTTAGACTCCTATATATAGAAAGGAGGTTTTGTCATTTGAATCATCCCAGAATTGTTCATTTATGTAATGTAAAGGAGGTTGCCCCCTCGAAGAGGCTGAATTCTAAGGCGTTGATATATCTTTTCTATCTTTTCTTGAGTTGGTTTCATAACATGCACATCTCTATTGATTATGACCTTCTTGGTTGATGGATTGTAGAGCTTGTATGCCTTGGATTCATCACTATTTCCAACAAATATACATTTCTCCCCCTTGCTATCCAACTTCTTCCTTAATTCATCTGGGACATGTGCATAAGCCACACATCCAAACACTCTCATGTGAGTGACAATATGGTTTCTTCCACTTCATTCCTCTTCAGGAACCACATTCTCAACAATTTTGGTTGGACACCTATTAATGATATATGTTGCACAAGCGACAACTTCAGGCCAATAATCATTTGGAAAATGCTTTGCCTTCAACATAGTTCTTTCGGTTTCCATAATGGTCCTATTTTTTCTTTCTCGGACACCATTTTCTTGAGGTGTATACCTTGTTGTAAATTACTTGTGAATTCCATGCTCCCTGCAAAAACGAAGGAAGTCATTTGAGAGGTATTTTCCACCTCTGTCAGTCCTCAAGACTTTGATGTAGTGTCCACATTGCTTCTTAACAAGATCCTTGTATTGGCAAAAGCTCTCACGCACTTCACTTTTCTAGTTTAGGAAGTAGGCCCATGGCTGCCTTGCATAATCATCTATGGGAGTCAAAAAATAATAGCTTCCCCCAATTGATGGTGTTTGCATTGGTTCACATAAGTCTAAACGGACAATATCCAAAGGTGCCTTTGCCCTTATTAACTTTCCTACTGTAAATTTCTCTCTATGTTGTTTTCCCAAGATGCATCCTTCACACAGGTTGCCTAATTTTTCTATGAGTTGCAATCCCTTCACTATGCCTTTCCTATGCAGAAAATTCAAGCCTCCAAAGTTGAGGTGACCAAATATCAAATGCCATAACCAATTTTTATCTTTAATTTATGCTTGAAACTTTACTTATGTGACAGTTGCAACTTTTCTTTCATCCTCTTGTGAATTCATTGACAGTTGTGCTTGGGAACCTTCTTCCTTCAAATCTGATTTTATCTTTAGGGGAAACATTCTATTTCTTGTCAACTGAACTTTTGAAATAAATTGTTTTCTTGGAGACTTATCCAAAATTTTGCACTCATCATTTTTGAAAAAGACATTGTCACCCTTTTGCATGAGTTTTCCAATGCTTATGAGGTTATGCTTCAAACTAAGGACAAATTAAACATTTGAAATGTACTTCTTCTCCCCTTCTTTATTAGAATATTGACTCTTCCTTTTCCCATGATAAATACTTTGCTATTAGTCCATAATGTCACTTCATATTTCACACTTTCATCTAAATTGGAAAACATTTATATGTTCCTAGTTATGTGGTTGTTGCACCCTAAATCTAGAAACCATACATCCCTTTGTTTTTCTTGTGCTACATTACAAGCTAAAAACATGTTATCTTGGTTCTAATTTTCCTTTGTGAATTTTTCACTTAGTTTGTTACTTATGTCATGTTTCTTCTTTCTACATTCATTTTTTATAGTGACCATACTTATTACAATAATGAAATTGAACTTGAGATTTATCATACCTCTGACCTTGTGCTTGATTTTGGCTTGAGCCTTGACTTGGATTCTGATTGCTGCCCCTTCCACTTGAGGTTGAAAGGTTGTATATTCCACCTCTGTGTGTGCTTCTTCCTCTTCCTCTAGCATTGTATCTTCCTTTGCTTCTGCCTTGACCAAATGAATCTTGTGTCTTGAAGGCATGTTCCAACGAGGAGTTTGTTTCTCTACCTAGTCTATGTTCATGAGAAATCAGTGATGCATGAAGTCTTCCACTGAAAGCTATGAGAGATCCTTTGTCTCTTCTATAGCCACAACAATGGCATCAATTGTTTTTGGAAAACTTCTCAAAACTTTCTCAACTATTTTCATTTCGTCAAGTGTCTCACAACGAGACCTAATTTGAGTAACCATTTGATTTACATGTGTAAACATTCTCAAACTCTTCCATACAAATTGTCTCAAAATCTCTCATTAGAATTTGTAGCTTTGTTTTCTTCACTTTTTCCATGCCTTGGTGGCTATCTGGAGGGTGTCCCATGCTTGCTTGGACTTCGCTGCAATCCTTGGGAAAATAATTTCATGAACTGGTTGAAATATGTAGAAGAGGTCTTTTGAATCCTTCTTCATGTTGTCCCCCAACAAATCATTTTCTACTTGTGACAAGACATTGTATGTTGTTGCATCTATTGGTTCTTGGAAACCATTCTCTATCAAATCCCAAATATCATGAGAGGAAAACAAGACTTCATTGTTATAGCCCAGTAGTTATAATTTTCACCATTAAACTGAGGCATTTGAGGATTAGTCAAGATTTTTATTGATGTTGTTATCCAAACTGTTAAAAAAAAATTTCTTCCTGCTGGTAAATACGCTCCAAAAAAATATGCTTTCAAATCAACCTTTTAACTCCCAGTAAGAACACTTGTTCTTACACAAAGAGAGTTTCAGCTACTTTGATACCACGTGAAATATTTGGGGTAGAGGAGAGTCATTCCCTTAATACTTCAGTTGCAGAGATAAAATCGCAACTAAACTGGAGCTAAAACTAAAAAATTTAATGCATATTAGAACAAAGTAAAATTTGGGAGCAACAAAACAAAAAATTTTGATTAAAATTATAATACATGAAATACATTCATATGGAGACTACAACTCCTTAACCAAGTAAAAAAAGTGTTCTTACTACCATTTACATTCACCAGGAGTTGCGGAGTAAATCTTTGTAAAACCACATAACAAATTTTTCTCACATGCCCACCAAAATTTGCTTCACGATTTTCTTCTCTTGACCTCTAAGACTTACACCCTTGACTAAACTAAATACTTCCTCACATATATATTCAAAAATACAAGTTTTAACACATCAATACATGAAAAAGAAAAAACATTTAAAACTTAGGATGGGTGATTGTACTAAAACATAATTCTTCTGAGTTTGTACTTGTTGCAGAATACAAATAACAGTTGCGGAATGAATGTTTGCCCATACGTTTTTACCAACCCTTCATTAAATACACATTCCTTCTTAATTACTTGGTATGTTTTACGAACGGAGAATTTGTACTCCTACTGAAAACTCCATTTAATATGTCCTTCAACCTGCAAACAAAAATCCGCAACCTGCAAACAAAATCTACTTGGAAAGTATGGTTGTTGTCAGTGTATTTAACATGGTGGTTGGGATTAATTTTCCAACAAGATTGTGTGGTGTCGTCTGCTCTGAAGAACTATTTGACTTGAAAGATTTAAAGACTTTCAATATTAGTTTCAATAATTTTACTAGGCAGCCTATTCCTTTAGAGATGGATCTTTTGAAAAACTTGAAATACCTCAGCCTGTCAAAAGCATAATTTGTAGGTGCCATTGAATGACACCTCAAAAATCTATCTAGCTTTACATTCTTCGATCTCTCCTCCTTGTAGGCTTCTGTGTTGACAACTCCTGACCTCTCGTGTCTTGCAAATCTCACTTCCTTGAAAAATCTTTCTCTCAAAGGAATTGAACTCTCGCAAAAGTGATCCTGATGCAGACAATCAGTAAGTCATCTTTCTCCCCTCAGACATATTTGGATGATAAATTATAGATTGATGGGTTCAATTCTCCCTTCCTTGCATAAAATTTCCTCTCCCCAAGTCATCCATCTTTATCACAACACATTTGACACTGAATTTCCTAGTTGGTTAGGGAATACAACTAATTTGGTCTCTCTTTAGATGAATAATGCAAATCTCAGTGGATCTCTCTCAGCTTCCTCACCCGCAAAAGATTTATTTGGGAGACATTTCTCAGGTATTTTAGGGCCAATGGAAGAACCTGGCCATTTTTTGAATGCACAATAATAGTTTGTACATCTCGTTACCATATTCTATAGGAAATCTATCATCTATGGTTGTGCTAGAACTGCAACACGACAAGTTGAAGGGAAGGATTCCAGAGTCACTGGGACTCCTCCACTCGCTTGTTGTGCTAGACTTGGGCTACAACCTTTTGACAGGGCCCATCCCTTCATCCCTAGGATCATTATCTAAACTGACCAATATCACTCTTCCTTACAACACTTTGAACGAAGCAATTTCAGAGTCACAATTCAACGGCCTCAACAATATGAAATATATTGACCTATTCGATAAAAAAATAGTCTTCAATATCACCTCCATGTGGAATCCGCCATTTTATTTAGATGTGTTGAGATTATCTTTTTGTAAAATAAGGCAGACGTTTCTTGTTTTTCTAAAGACTCAACTTTCTATTACTATACTGGTTCTCACCGGTAATACAATCAATGGAGAAAGTCCTTCATGGCTGTGGAATCTTCCAAATCTTGAGATGTTGATCATCTCACATAATTAGTTGGAGGGACTAATACCACCTCAACTGTATAACTCTTTGACTTCTTTGAAGAAAGTGGAGTTATGAGTGAATTAGTTCCATCGCAGCCTTCCCCATCGACCAATATCTGTCGCAATATTCCCTATGGAACTTGATCCGTCAACTAATAATATTGTACGTTTGATCCCCTTAGAAATATGCACGATGTTGAAGTACTCTACTTTCTTGTTCTTATCATCTAATCAGCTAAACGGGGATATTTCTCCTTACATTTGTGAGAAAACAAAGTATCTATATTGTCTAAAAAAGCATACCATAATACCTCCAATCTCTAAGAAAATTTTATGCTGCCAACATTTGTCATAGCTCCTTGTTCATATGCAGAAAAGAAAAACTTACCAGGTTCCTTAGCTATTCCTCTCTTTGATAGTAAGTTTTTAGTCCAGTTCTTCTCCCTGTAAATGTGATTGAAATAGATATGATGATAAATGCTTTGCAACGTCGTGATGTGTTTCACCCAATTAGTTAATATATGAGGATTGAAACTTTTATATCCTTTGACCCAGTCTATGATTCCCTTTGCATCACCATAGATTTGTATGTGTTCCAAGCCTAACGATTTCGCTACGATCAATACTCCCCATAGTACAATGATCTCTGCTTTACTATATGTGCCTTGACCCCTTTCCCACTAGAAGTGGAAGAATTTAAATGTTTCTATAACTATGTAGGCACTGCACCCACCTTTCCTTCTGGAGCATCGACCATCGAAGAGTCCCACTAGATATGTTAGTCAAATGTCTTTGCGCATAAAAATTATGGATTTACTGTTATTCTTAGATGGTCCATATTCTTTGAAATATGCAATAATTTTAGTGACATCATCCCTCACTACCGAATATTTATTAGCTAATATAAGTGCGTTTATTGGAGGGACAATTGACGTCTCTATAGCTACAAGAGAACCTAGAAGCAAGAGGACAGCAAGGGTTAGATAACATGTTGGTAAATAAATATTTAGAACCAAATATTTTGGGGGAGATGTTGGTACCAATTTATGACTAATTATTTTATGTAAAAACCCTCTTTTATTCATCATTTTACTTTATTTAGCCTTTAAATTTCCTCCATATTCCTTAGAAACTGATTGATATAATGTTATTTCCATTATTTTTATCTTGGAATTAATCTTAGGAATTTTTTTGTTAAAATTGAAAATTTCCAGAAAATTACAAGTTGTTGTAACTTCCTATAATGGCTCCATGGTCTGACATGTTGCAGGACAGGTTGGAAAATTCGAAGACCTGAGGATTGATCCTAAATGTACACGGATGGTGGAATATCTATCCACTCTCAGATTTGAAGATTATAAGTGGTCAGTCAACGCTGGTCAAACCCAGCTATTTAAGTAGAAATTCCAGATTTTGTGAACAGATTTTGCTCATTTTGAGGATCTGAACTAATTCGACCTCCTTTGATGTAATTATTGGGATTTCATTAGGATTATGAGGAGTACAAATAACTTCCTCTTGTTGTGAAGATTTATGATAAATAACTCAAAAGGAGAATGATTTAGTTTAGTAGTTTTTGATACATGAAAAACTTGGGAATGCAATTTATGTATTTTTTATTTCCAGACTTGAATATAGAGATACAGTGTTAAAGTCCATATTTATGTTTCAGGTTCAGTATTTGTCTTCATTTGAATTAGTCTAAGGTGTGGTTGAAAAGTGTGTAGGGCCCCCACTACAGAGCTGGTACACTTTTCCTTGAATTTTCTTTTACAATTGAGTAGATAGATCTGATACTTAGAATTGTCATTCAATTCATATGCTGCAAGTTTACAAAATTGGAAATTGTTAATTGAAGAGATCCATATCTGTTGTGAAAGAGTTTTGTAAGAAAACCTCAATTGATATTCATCTCGAAATTGATAATTGTGCTTGTTTTTTCATGGTTTTTTATCTCATAGCTTGATTTATAGTTTGTTGTTCATTGGTTATGATTTGTAGTTGCAGAGCTCAATTGGTAGCTTGATGACTGAACCTTGTGAGAGGTTCCACTATTATTGATCTCCAAAGCTACATATTTCATTTACTATTTTGAGTGATAAGTAATTAGGACTATGTTTTCCATATAGACAATTAGATTTGTTTCATTTAAGTAAATGCTTAAGTGTTAAAAAGACAAAGAGAAACCTCTTATAAAAGAGCATTGTTGATTTTTCCACACTAAGCTATCATTTAGAAACCAAATCCTTCTAGATCTATTAATATTTGATAATGCCTCTAAGTGTACCTACTAAGGTTGACAGAGAAATTCAAGCATGATTTACATCAGTAAGTAAGGCCCAACAAATTGCCAATGGGAAGAGACGAAAAAGTATAAGCAGGTATGGCTCATTGCTTATTGCCTCTAATTTTGCTTAGTTTTGTATGAGGAGTCCCTATAGGGATTTTAGGGCTTTCAGAGTAAGGATATTTGAGTATATTTCTACTAACATGGTTGTTTTTCAGAAGTGGCATGAGTTATATTCCCTTTTTTTAAGACTCGGATAGCTTTAATATTCCAGATGTGTTCATTTCTTATTTTGATTACAGAGCATATCCTTTGTTTTTATGGGTTTGTTGCCTGTTATCAAAGTTCTTACCCGTTACTCAACTTTGTTCTCTTTTGTCTTTCAAAAAGTGTTTGCCTCAGAACGTTCATACCAGGATGTGATCCCTTAATAGGGCTTTCAAATTGAGAACATTTGCTAACCTTTCTATGACATGGTTGTTTGTCAAAAGTTGTCTGAGTTATATTCTTCTCTGAGGCTCATTTTTTCCGTCTTTTCTGGACTTAGATATATTTAGTGTACGAGACGTGTTCATTTCTTATTAAGATTACAGAGAATATACTTTCTTTTATGGTTTTGCTGTCTATTATCCAGAGTCTTACCTATAATCCAGTTCTGGCTACTTGTTTTTGTTCCCTTCTGTAAAGCATTGAATGGATCTACCAAAAGATTGAATTCTGTTTATACAATGTTTCATTCATTTCCACTAAAACACTAAAATCCAGATGCCAGAGGTGTTTGTTAGATGTTTCTTATGAATTCATAGATAAGGTTGGTGTATTTCATATATTCACATTACAATACTGAATGTTGAATCTAACTCTTCAAAGGTCCATGGATTGAGTTCTAACTCATTGATATCTCTATTTGTATGGAATTGAGCTCAGTAGCAGTATACCAACTTTGAGTTCTATTATTCATCATGTTTTGTACCTCTGGAATTGGAATTTGGTTAAGTGGCTACATAACAACTTTGATTCCTCTTCCAAGTGTGGGTACTTGCCTTTGATTTATGGCACATAGGGAAGCCTTGAAAGTGTGAGAATATGCAAGAATAATCTCATAGGAGAAATACTCATTTCACTCTAAGGTCTCTATGTGTCAGCAACAATGGCTTTCATAAGTGGAGTACTCTCCCATGAAAACTCAAAACACTCATGGATAGAAGAAACTAAACGAAATGGATGAATTAGGAACTTCTAGGTTTAGTGTCAAAACTAAAGTCATTCCATATCCATTCTAGAGTAAGATATTTCTTAAGATATAAATTGGGTTGAATATGTGGCATATATAAAGTTATCGACAGAGACACATGATCAAGAAATTCCATGGTTTTACCTCAATTGGCTGATGTACCAACCAAAATCTAGCAAACTTTCCAGTTAAATACCAGAATGAAGTACCTATTTCAATGTAATTGATATGTGGAGTAGGGGTCTAAGTGTCTTTACTGATGTTTTTTCTTCTTTTACCAAATAGAGGACATGGGCTTGACCTCATTTATTGGTAGGTGAATACTTTTAAAACCTTTTCCTTAACATTTCTTAGCCTGATGACTTCTATTAGAATCTACCTTATGATGAAATAAATGGTGTGAATGTCATGACCAATGTTTTGGCTGAGAGAGTTCCTATAGGACAGAGATTAATGAGACAACAACACTTAAGGAAAGATTAGTGGATTATTTATAGGAACAACAACAAGATGCTAATCAAAATCAACATTGTGAGAGCTTACTTGGATAGATTTTGACATTAATATTAATCAATAGCAAATTGTGAAAGGAGGTGACGTGGTGATTACACACAGGCTGAATTTGTTGTAGGAAAAAGTCAATGATACTCATTGAAAAATATAAACCTTTAGAGATTCATCATAGCATAAATTAATTGAAGATAGACATGAGAATTATTCTACAGGATTCAGAGTGATCTCAGGTGAACTCTGTAGGTTCTGTAGATGTGCTTGATGGAAACATCCCATGTCTGAATGTGCAATCACCATACTTGATTCTAGTTCACCTATACACCTTCCATTCATCTTACACTCCCAATACAGAGTTGAGCGCATGCTAGAGAGAGGTCATTTTGACATAGGTCCACCTGTGCAACATATTGCTTGGCAAACCATTTTCAGTACAACATATCACATAATTTCAAGGTTGGTTTGTGACTACAAAAAAAAGATACCCTAGACACTTCAAAATTAAAGTAGAAACACAAAAACAGGTAGTTGAAAGAAAGGACTGGGGATTTATATGTTGTACATGACGTTTAAATCCATAATTTTTTTGTGTAGAGAACCATACAACATTGGACATGGGGCCTATAGTATGTCAAAAATTTCTATGTTAACATGTATACAACACTTATCATATTGTGTTGTGATCAATGTCCTATCTTATACAAGCAATCCTACTAAGGTACAGCAACCAGGAACAATAACTTAAATGGAAAATTTTTAGAAACATAAACTCTCTTATGTTCTGGATAGATAACACTTTATCAATTTTTTCATGAACATAGTGGGTTACTCTACAATGTATGATACCAAACCTCTAAATCTATATATTCTTGGTGGAGTACTTGGAATTTGGAAATGGCCATAATAGACTATAGATATTTTTAGAACACACAAAATATATGTCATTTCACTGCAAAAAAAATACAAATTTTAAATCCAATATAAAAACTTTATTACAGTATTTCCACTGAACCAAGACAAATTTTCTTGATGCCAAGCATCAAACATAATGATTGCATTTAACAAACATTCAAAGAAAAATCATATAGAGACAACTTCTTTTTAGCAATCATAGTGATGTTTGTTGTAACTGAAGCACTGTTAGCATGTTTTTGTAACGTATCAATAATTATGAATAATTATATGTCCCTTTATATGTTATTCGCATTGGTGAGTAATTTAAAAAAGTTGTGTTTTTCAATACTTTGTTGGGGATTTGCATGATGTGGATTTCCTTATAGAATTTTTGTAGCTGCCAACTATACTACCAAGAGATAGATCATTAATAGTATGGCCTTCAACTCAAGATCAGTGCAAGCTTGGGGGATTACCACCACCTTTCAGTGACACTAACAACATGGATGTTTTAGAGCCCGCATTATCTGCCAAGAGAGTCCTCCCATGCCTCGGTATTCGGTGTCATTGTCCATACAATAGCAAAGTGCACAATCCAAATTATATTATAGTTGGTCTTCGAAGAAATGGTCTATCTAGAGATCCTATCTTGAGTTTTCTTCATTCATCCTTGGGTGTTAAGGGAGGTAGAACTAGCGGATAGTGACTTAGTCCCTAGATCCTTTCCCTTTTCAAATCTCCCTTCCATTGCGACTGCCTACACTTGGATCTAAGGGTTTTCTCATGTTTTCGCATATAGACTTCATGTTTCTACTTTATGTCTTGTTCTTTATATAGGATATTTTTTCATACTCCTGCTTTGTATTGATATCATTCTATTTGGCAATCCCATTGTCCTACTTTTGTGGTCATTTGTTAGACATTAAATAATTATTATTATCCTCCATTCAACCTTGGATATTCAGAGAGTGGTTATTGGTAGAGCCTGATTGACACTGACTCTTTGTATTCTAGATTTTGGGTCCATCTATTCCAAACCTTGTTTTAGCTTTTAGAGCTCAGTTTAGATCTCAGGTTAGGGAAGTACCTCATTTTATTTCTCTTTCTTTCTTCTTTCTTTATTTAGGAGCTTGTCTCGAAATCCCACTTTGTATTGTATCTATGTACTCAACAGTCACATTGACCTATTTTTGTATTCTTTTTTTGGACACTCATAAAATCTCATCTTATCTTATTACCTTGATGAAATCTTTCTATGTAGATGATTAATTATTTTCTATGCCATTCTAGTGTTGTAATGCTTCCTCAACATATCTCTTTTTCTTCAATCTTTGAAATATCAAGTTGAATTTTTATGTAGGTGAGTAAAATTAAAGGCATTGAAGAATATTTCTAAAATCCAACGGTGTCAGGTTTCGGTCTCAAGATTACCATTGCATCACCATTCATGGTTTAAGCATATCTACATAAGTTTTTCATGAGTGGTTGTTGATGATGTGTTTTCTGTACTACTTTGAGCACCTCCTGTTGCTATTGGTTGGTTTGAGGTACTTTAATTTTGTAGAATAGTTGTCGTTAATATTCCACATATTTTCTAAAGTTTTCTGCCTAAAGTCAATCCTAGTGGTCGAAGTACTCCCATTTTGAAAAATATATGATACAAATCTACAATTTTCAAACAAAGGCTTCTGATGATTTCTCAGGTTCAATGTGTTGCATAGAGTCAGTCCTAGTGATCAAGTACTTTGCAAAGTTTATGATAGAAATCTACAATTTTCAAACAAAGGCTTTGCATGACTTTTGTAAGTCTAATGTATCCCTGAGAAGTTTAAATGCATAACAGAGTACATTACCTCTTTTATTTCACATCTAATTGAAGAAACAAGGGCAGAACTCCACAATACCAATGAATCCATCTATGAAGCTCCATATGCAGTTGTAGAATTTCTCAAAAAAATACGACCATCACATGGTGCAATGGAGGTATACAAGATGCTTATTGACAGAGAATATGACATCCGGGAGAGGAAGGGAGGACAAAACTTTACGCCCAAACCAAATGATATTCTTATACTCTCGACAAGAGTACCTCAACATGTGGAAGATCTTCATGACTCCATGTTGGCTTTAGTAAGTAGGACAGAGTGTAGTGAATATGAATGTAGTAGTATTCTCGAGGTGAAAATATGTGTTCCATATATGCATCATTTTTGCGCCAAAAATAGAAATATGAGAAATGAATTTTTTGGTATTTATCTTGGTAACATGGCAAAAAGTTTGTGAATATCTAATGCTTTGCATCCTGAGTTGGGCAATGAAACAATTAATTTGGCTATGCTTGGGAAGGCAGTATACTATAATACAAAGGTGTGCACTTGTACTATTTTAGGCCTCTATAGGATTTGAAATATCTATTTTTGTCATCATTTTTGAGTGAACTGTAATCTAAATGGTTGAGTGGACAAGCAAGAAAATGATCCCTAACCTGACTATGTTTTATAGGACTATAATGAAGACAGTGTCAAAGAAAATGAAGATGATATAGATATATTGAGAAACAAACATTATGAGTCCCACATGTTGAATGATTCTCAAGCTTCTGCTATATTTATTGCAGTTAATGCTACTAAGAAGAAAAGGCGTCCATGCATAAATCTAATCGAGGGCCCGTGTAGGACAGGGAAGAACTCAATGTTGGTTTCACTTCTTTCTGTCTTACTTTATCAGAGGTACAAAGTACTAGTGTGTGCACCAACAAATGCTGCAATATCAGAAATTGTGCTAAGATTCTTGAAATTAGTTACAAGTCCATCTGATCAGTGCCCCGATATATGCAAGTTTCCCTGTATTTTGACCTTGAGTGACCTTCTACTAGTTGGAAATGAGGAGCACTTGGATCTTGAAGGTCCTCTAGAAAATATTTTCCTTCCATATCAAGAGGAACGCCGGTTAAAATATTGTGTGCCAATGACAGGATGGAGGCAGAGAGTGGCATATTTTCTTGATTTTCTTGAATTGACAATTTCACAATATGAGGTTTTCCAATAAACAACACAAAAGACGCAAGCAGTTAACTTTCTACAATTTGTCAAAAAAGGGCTTGGAAACTTAGTTGTAGACTTTTTTGAGTCTGCGGGGATTTTATTAAATGATTATCAAGGACCAACCTCAGAAAAATAGGATTTGGATTATTTGACTGAAGCTGTTGAGTGTTTTTTCAATCTAATTCAGAAAAATGCATGTAAGGAGAAAAGTTTTAGATCATGCTTTCCCGGTGATGGAGAAATCTATGAAGAGGCAAAAAAGTGCACAGATATATTTAGAGAGAGAGTGATTAACAATAGAAAGTTTTTAAAATAAGCCCTTTTCTACTTGAGAACTGAATGTATCCATCTTCGAAGGAAGGAACTACATTGTGCAAGAACAATACCTAGGAAAAACATTTTAAAAATGTGTTTGTCATGTGCTAAAGTGGTCTTTTCAACTGTATCATCGTCTAGAAAGAGCTGCATGAACTTGGAAACACCATTTGATTGTTTGATTATTGATGAGGTGGCCCAACTCAAAGAGGCCGAATCTACAATTGCACTACAGATTGAAGGTGTAACACATGCATTTCTAATAGGAGATCCAAAGCAGCTACCGACAACAGTAATCAACAAGGTTTGTTTACAGTGGCCTTTTCAAAAGTTTCTTCCCAATTTCATTTTCCTAAAAGTTCTTACAAATTTATTAATTCCATGCAATGATTGGTTCATCAACTTGCGGAGAAAATGAAATATGGAAGAAGTCTCTTTGAAATATTGGAGAGGCTTGAACACGCATTTCATCTTCTAAATGTACAATATCATATGCATCCATCGATAAGTCTTTTACCAAATGAGGAGTTTTATGACAACCATATTGAGAATGATCCCAAAGTGTAAATGAAGCCATATGGATATGGATATCTCACATCAAAAATGTATGGAGCATACACATTTATTAATATAAAGGACGTAAAAGAGGAAGATAATTTTGGGAAGGGTAAGAGGAACATCATGGAGGTTGTTGTTGTCATGTACATACTTTCTAAACTATACAAAGGTAATTTCACTGTTCTGTTTGATTTGTAAATATACAAATGTGTTATCTTATGTCCTGATTGGACCATCAAATTTGTGTAGTGAAATGTCTAATTAGACCATTTTCAAATTGGTAAATTATTGTAGTGAAATACCTTTACAATTTCAAGTGGGTACATATGTGTCTTGAAGTAATGCTTTTTTCCTGACTATTCAAGTTTAAAAAAGTATGTTGTTTATCTCAAATGATTTATAGTAATGCACTTGTTAATTTATTAGTTTTTCCCTTCATACCGAAGATAATAAGAAGAAATGCATTGTAAAGGTTGTTCAATCTTATTGTTAAATTAAAAGACGAAAAGCATAAAAAAACAAAAATTTGTATTAGTTTGATTTTGTGTTATGTAAGGTATGTATCCATGTTTTTTGAATTGATAGAAGGTCATATTCTGTTGAGAATACAATTTTTGTTTTGTTAAGAATTGTTCATTGTTTTCTTTTTTAGAAAACTAGTATTAGTTCCAAGGAAAAACTTGTCGAATCTCTTCTCTTCTTCCTTGGAGTATCTCGGTGGATGGCATCTCAACTCTTAGACATAATGGTGGTTGGTAATCCTAAGGGACTCTTATTGGATTTGAGCTTATGACCTATAGTCTCCTCATTAGAAACATGCCTTTGGCAGATGGTTTGATTGAGCTAACTCTTATAGCTGAAATTTTGGTTGTAGCCAAAACAGTTAGTGTCTAGTCTTAAGGATGAAAAGAGTGTTGGCTTTGATCTGCTTATAGGGTTAGTGCAGTGCAAGCTTCACATATTTGACCACTAACTTTGGGTTCTCCCATGGAAATCTCAAGGGCCAAATGCTCTCATGGGAATTTAACACTGGTCATTATTGAAAAGCTCACCATCCCTCACCAATGGGTCCAAACCCCTTTGGGCAACTAGTATCCATCAATAACATCTACTCCCTTTGTTGGAAATAATGTACCATCAACATAAGTTGGGAGAACTTCTTTTAGTAGGGATAAAATGATGAGACATAATAATCAGAATCGGAAGTGTGCATAATTCCACAAATGGAAAGTTGATATCATGATAGCTTTCAATTTTTTTCTTTGTTTTAGAATTATATTCATCCTATTTTCATTATCTGGATGGGTCTTATTCGATTTTGCATAGGAACCCAACCTCCCCTCCCCCACCCCCCTCCCAAGGAAAAAAAAACCCAAACCTGTTATTTCAAAATTGTTGGCAATGTCATTGGGGATGTGGGTGTGCAATTTTTCTTAAATTGTAGCAACTAGAAATTTATTTTTCTAACTAATTAATTATGTAGTTTATTTGCTACGGAAAAAAAACGAATAAATCACACTGCAATTCTTCGCAAATAAAAAAACGGTAGAAAAATAAAATGTTGGAAACTAAGAAATATGTAGCATGCACAATAAAATTTGACAATTATTTTTGGACAAATGTCCCCGAAAGAAAGCAATGCAGGAAAACTAGTGCAGCAGATGAGGGTTTTATTATTATATGCAACAACAAAATTTTGAGTACAATCTGGATTCTCAAAACTGGCAACCCCCCACAAGATAATTTGGCCAAAAATTAGTGAGACAAATTTTGTTTCACCCGTCTTCGATCCAGCTCCAAAATTGGCACAAACATGTTACTAGAATTGCCCCTATGTTAGCCTCTTTGTTGTCTCTGCGTAGGCCAACCTAGCACTGCCTAGAAGGTGCTCTTATTAAGACGTTCAACCCAACTTAGTGTTTAAGAATGACTCGCTTGGCCTTCTAGAATTTCTCTCGGCCTCCAAGCATTGAATCGATCCTCACTCTAGCTGAATTGAACTCCTCCTCCGAAGATGCCTATGCAATCCCTGCTTAACCTCACTGAGGAAAAATCGGGCCCCCTACAACTAACTCTCTGGAATTGGATTCTCCTCGGAACTATTGTCTCTGCCCCTCACTAACTCTGCTTCCCCTCTGGCTCAAACTCTTCTTTCCTACTCAGCTGTTTTTGTTGAATAACTCTATCTACCAAGGAAAATCAATCTCAAGTGTGTATTTCTCAAACACCATTGAACTCCTCTTATATTATCTTGTTGGCTCACCAACCACCATGATTAAATCCTTATCAATGACTAAAATCATCTCTAAATTGATCCATGTGAGTTTCTAGAGAAATATCACCTTTCTCAATTAATACATGTTAATTAATCACTTTTCCTAAGTTAGACTGAGGAAATAT
The DNA here is from genome assembly GCA_031772625.1 of Pinus tabuliformis. Lineage (NCBI taxonomy): Eukaryota > Viridiplantae > Streptophyta > Pinopsida > Pinales > Pinaceae > Pinus > Pinus tabuliformis. The sequence goes on along the minus strand of CM062814.1, from coordinate 598,976,242 downwards.
TTAATTATTGACTAATTAACTTAATTGAGCCATCTCTATGTATTTTCTCCTATAACTTGTTATGGGTCCTGAAGCTCTAGTGTTTCTTAGCCTCTCTGACAAAAGTTGAGACTAGAACAATTTTCTGATGGTACCCAACGATCAAAAACTATCAACGGGCACCTATCGGCTATCCCCAAGACATTCCAGGCATATTTTAGGGACATTTCTGACAAATTTTGTGGTTGTTTTGGGAGTAATTTGGGGATATTCTAGGCATATGTCTTATGTTTTAACAATGGACATTAATGATTAAAGAACATGATTATTTTTTGCATCCATTTTTTTGTATTACATTAAATCTAAAGCTGTTGTACAAGTTGCTATAGAAATTTAAGGCCCAACCTAGTTTTAAATTTTAGGAATCACATCAATTTAATGCCCAACCCATCATTTCTTTTTTAAAACATGAATATATTTGAAAAGAGCATGAAACACATAAGTCAACCCTACTTGAAATTTTTGCTGAGAATAACATAAAGTGACCCACAATTTAACACAATGATTTTTTATCCAAAGACCTCGGAAAAACCTTGAAGGGAAAACCAGTGTGGAGAGGGATATTTATTTACTATCAAAAAAATTATTACGATAGTTATTTAAAAGCAATTAAATATGCTTATCTCCCTTGAAATTTGTGCTTAAATTTCCTTGGAGAAAGTGTTGTAGCTACCTCCTCAAATTTCGTGCTTGAAATTCTCAGAAATTTGTGCCGATGTCACACGGGAATTCATGCCACTACTTTGTTTTCAGTCTCCCTCAAAATTCATTCTTTTTCCTTTAAATTTGTGCACTGATAGACTCAAAAATATTCCCTAGATTTCAAAGCCCTGACACTTTGATTTTCGTACCCCTGACAGTGCTATGCACACCACTGAATGCCTTGAAAATCATGCCCTATCTACTCAAAATTTAAAGCTAACTATCTCAAAATTTGTGCGGCATTGAATACAACCCAAACCCTTTAATTTCATGCCATAAATGACAGCAGTAAATTCTTGTCAATTTCTTCAATTGTAGTGCTCAACCTATTTCAAAAAGTGCACTAAAATGGCCTTCAAACTCATGATAACCCAACAACAATTTGTGGTGGAGAAGAGCCTTGATTTATGTGCCTTCTCAGCCTGAAGCTTATTGCTGTTATTCCTTTCTTCTAATGTACTTCTCTCTCGACCTCCTTTTCTCCTTAACTTCACATCTCATGAAGTGTCCAAATGGTGTCTTCTCCCCTTTCTTTTTCCCCTCTATTCTCTCATTAAGAAGAGAAACATAACCCACAGGATTCAAATCAAGAGGTATGACATGCCTTAGTAAATCATGAATTCATCGTGACAAACTCTTCTCTGGCATTTTCGATGTATATAGTTCTTAGTAGAACTACATGGGACTTGTCAGTGCCAAAGGATTTTGTAGCCTTTCACACAAGCCTCGTTTCATCACTTCACTGAAAACATTATTTGCCTCGACCATCTTATTAATATATGTATCCTATTTTATAGGTAGATTGAAGTCCGTGAGACAATATTGGATTAGCATATATTACATTTTCTCATTTTTTCTCTACCAATATTCATGTCACTACTTTGAAGTTTCTAAAGCAATTACAATCAGTTGTAGGTTTTTTCTTGTTTTTATTCCAGTTTAGATTTATCGGCAACATCAAGTAATCCCAATTTAATTTAGATATTTTGTACGTATTTTTGAGATCTCTAAAAACCTGATAATTAAGGAATTTTATATTGTTCAATGTCGTATCATGTTTTATGGCAGTTGGATTTGTTACCCAAATTTGAGCTTCTCAACTTTACACTCAGATATGCTTAGTATTAATTTAATTGGTTTGTTATATATCTCCTCAGCACATTGAGCTCTTTGATTGCTAATTGTTTGAGTGTTTTTATAGTTTCTATATTATTACAAAATTGGGATGCAAATCTTTCACTAGTATAGTTTTGTTAGGCTACCAAATTCATTTCTCATGGGATAGTTAAATTCATATGGGAATTTTGGCGTATAGTTGGGAAAAAGAGAGACATAAGAACTTAAATGATGTAATACCATGAGTGGTAATGCAACATTAGGAGAACTACATAATTCAAGGTGCATATGAAGGAAAATATATGATCATAGACATCAAGGATGAAGGAAAATTTTAACATAATAAGTTACAAGTTGTGTTGTTGTTTTGGTAACTAACTATGGTCGTAAGCTAAAAAAAATATAAGGTAAATTGGGAATATTAGCTAAAAATAGGTTGTTAACAATTAGAGTACGTATCTTTTAAGGGAGTGTATTATTGCAAGTAATTTTGAAAATACTATTCCTGGCCAGGCATTGCTTTTGAGTTTGAGTATGAGTGAAGCATCTAGTAGATCTATTGAAGCATGGTGCCTTAGTGTATGAAAATGAGAGTTTGTGTGTAGGATACTCCTAGCCAAGAGGCTTGTATAAAATATTCTTGAAAATGATAAGGATCCTCAAATCTAAGAATAAACCCTTTTGGAATTGTCTATTGGATATGATCAATCTAAATATTGTAATTAAATATATGGGTTGGAGACTTGTTGGATGATCTCATCAAACTTTGATCCATAATAACATTCTTGGAGAGATTGGAAGTTCACATATAATCTGAAAAGGCCTTCTACTTTACATGGAACCATTTAACAATATAATCTGTCATATCATTCAAGGGTAACGTCAATAAATCTCATTGTATTTCTCACTGCGTCTAATTTATCTCTCAATTATTTTGTGGTAATTTTCTTCCACTCGACAACTTTGGTACTTTTGGGCCTTGGAATATCTAAGAGTTGCAGTGGAAGACTAAAGGAACATAAGGAATTGAGGAAATTCATTTTTGGAATTGCACAGGGAGGGATTTCAGAATCTGGAATAAGACTTTTGAACTTGAGTGCAAATTTGTATTTTTCTGTCTATATTGGTTTTATGTCATTATACCTCATATGCTATTGTGAATTGGGTGCTTGTTATTATGTACTCTAATGACATGAGAACTAAAACAACAAAGTCAAATTTCCTTATGGGGAATATAACAGTCTAGAAAATACCAAAAAGAAGTCTTTACGAGATGGTGCATCAGTTGAACTTTATGTTGCTGGTAAGTAGGCCGAGGGTGTGAAATTTTGGCAAGTAAAAAAAAGAGACCTTTAGGTCCCATTCCCAAAAATTTGCATTGGGAATTGACTCTTTTCAATAAACACTTCTACTTATCAAAGTTGATAAGGAGGGTTGTTACTACATAAACTCTGTTGAAATATGCAATTTTGTTTTGTCTGAAATTCATTGTGTAGCTGCATTTTTTTTTTTAAATCAACGGCTATAAATGTAATTTTAAGGATTTCCATAACTCTTCACATAATTGTTTATAGTGTGCTAGCTCAATGGAAGAGTGTTTGCCTTACAAGCAGGAGGTTGGTGATTTGATTCCATTATGCGCTAACATGAATTAATCAACAATTTTGTAGTTTATTTTTAATTAAATGGTTATTTATATAGGTTTATTTCAATGGTGAGATATTTATGGATTCATTGTTTTATATTGTCTCTAAAGAGACAAAAGTGATCTTTAAATAATTTGTTTATCGTCTGTAGAGAGACAATAGCTAGTATTATTGTCTCTAATCCGCGTGTTGTCTGTAGAGAGACAAAAATGAAACTGTCTCCAGAGAAACAAAAATGAAATTGTCTCCTAGGAGGCAATAATGCTTGTGTTATATATTGTATTTATAGAGACAATATTTTTTAAGACAATAATCTTTAAGACAATATTTTTTAAGACAATAATCTTTAAGATAATATTTTTTAAGACAGTAATCTTTATGACAATATTTTTCAAGACAATAATCTTTAAGACAATATTTTTTAAGACAGTAATCTTTAAGACAATAATTTTTTAGACACTCGCTTAAAGAAAATATTTAAGACAATACACGTTTTTTCTTTGTCTTAAGTTAAGACAATTTACCTAAAAATTGTCTCAAATACTGTCTTAAAACCCTCCTTTATGTAGTAGTGGTAGGACCATGGTTGACCATGATTGGCCATGGATGACCATGGTTGTGACAATGTGAAGTTAGACCATTAGGAAATCTTTCTCACAACGTAACCATGGCTATTGACGATCATTGACCATGATTAATCATGGTTGATTTTCATATTGAGAAAATCTTTGTCACAATGCGACATTGGACCATGCTTAATAATGGTTGACCATGGTTGACCATGGATGATTTTGATATTGAGACATTTTTTGTCAGAATGTAATGTTGGACCATGGTTGACTATGAATGACAATGGTCGATTTTTATATTGACTATGATTGATTTTCATTTTGAGACAATGTTTATCACAATCCGACATTTGACAATGATTGACCATGGTTGATTATGATTGAAGATGGTTAACGATGGTTTATTTTCATATTGAGACATTTTTTTTATAATGCGATGTTTGGACCATGGTTGACGATGAATGATCATGGTCTATGATGATTAACAAAGGTTGAACATGGTTGATTTTCATATCGAGACAAAATTTGTCACAATGTGACATTGGACCATGGTTGACCATGAAGGGATTTATATTAAACCCAAGGGATTTATACTAAACCCTAGGATTAATATTATAAACCCTATGAATAATATTATACCCATGGAAAATGGACCCTTACATTAATAAACCCAAGGGCTTGATATTATAAACCTAAGGGACTAATACTAAAACCCCAAGGGAATAATATGAAACCTAAGGGTTTAATATTATAGAACCAAGGTATATAAACCCTAATATAAATATTATAAACCCTAAAATAAACATGGTTGACCATTGTTAACCATAGTTTATTTTCATATTAACACAATCTTTGTCACAATGTGACGTTGGACCATAGTTGAGCATAATATATTTTCATATTGAGACGATCTTTGTCATAATGCAACATTGGACCATGGTTAACCATGGTTGATTTTCATATTGAGATAATCATTGTCACAATGTGACATTGGATCATGGTTGGCCATGGATGACCATGGTTGTCATAATGTGACGTTGGAGAAAGAGAAAATCTTCATTACAATGTGACCATGATTATTGACCGTGGTTAACCATGGTTGACCATGATGGATGGTAGTTTAACATTGTTGATGATGGTTGATCATGGTCGACAATGGTTTATTTTCAAGGAATTGATATTAAACCCTAAGATTAATATTATAAACCCTAATACTAAAAAGTATAAAGCCAATATTAAAATTTAATATTATAAACTCAATATTAGAAAGCCCGTGATCTTAAATTATTTAATGTTATTAATATTAATAATTGATGTTAAATTAATATTTATAAATATTAACAATATTAAAAGTAATATTAATATTCGTATTCATATTAATAAATATTAATATTCAAATTAATATTAATAATTAACATTAATATTGGTATTCAAATTAAAATTAAAATTAATATTAATATTAATAAATAATATTAAAACTTTATATTAAAATGTTATAAATATTTAATGTTAATAATAATAAATTTATTTGTTACTTTTAATGTTAATATTAATAAATTAAAATAATATTAATATTCAAATTAAAATTAATATTTATATTAATATCAATAAATAATATTAAAACTTTATATTAAAATGTTATTAATAATAAAACTTATTAGTTAATATTAATATTAATAAATTAAAATAATATTAATAATAATAAAATATTGTAAATTAAAATTTATTAATATTATTGTTAATACTAAAGGTTGTTAATATTATTTATCAATACTAATCTTAATATTATTTATAGTATTAATGTCAATGTAATTATAAATATTAATATTATTAATTACATGTTATTGACTTTAATAATTAACATGAAAATTAATATAAATATTAATATGATTAAAAGTAATTTTTTTGTAAGCCGAAGAACTTTTATTAATCAAAAGGCGCATACAAGGACATCAAAATTCATATGTTCTCACCCTGACTAGGTGTTTTGACTAATGCGATAACAACACAACATACAAAAGGAAAAATTTCCAGCTAAGAGGCCCATAGCCTGAGAGATCTAACATTCCAGAGAACTAGGAGAACAAGAGACACACAAGTGAACATAGTCAACCGTCTAAGGTAATTGAAGGAGGGTGGTCTAGCCTAGTACCTCGGGGAGGTGAAGGTGGTTCGATGTAGTTGACATGTTGCTCAAAGTGACTAAGCCAAGTTTCCAGTTTTTTAACCTTTTCCATCAGCAAATTTTGCCTACGCCAGACCACTACCACCCTTTTGTAGAGATGGCATTGAAAGTATTGAAGCTGCTCTAATTTGGCCATGACAGCTTCATTCTCCTCCATGCGAACTTGATTAAGGGTGTCCAGTCGAGAAGAGATAGATTGCATAATTTTGAGGATCGTCGAGGAGAGGCCTAGCCTCTTGGAAGGTGCCTGACCCGAAGTCCCCGAATGTCCTTGGTTGTTGCGGCACCGACGTGTCATAACACATTGACGTTCCTACCCATGGCCACCTATGCCTGTGCCATGACCAAGATGAGAAACCATCTAGTGATGGTTTCCCACCATGGAAGTAACCAAAGAGCTTTGATTGCCATAGATTACATGACCCCCATGACCAGAGCCTCTCGAAGGACCCACTCCTTGCTTGGAACTCCCGCCTCAAACATATGCAGAGCCACCCCGAGATCGAGTGAGGGTGGGAGAGCCTTTAGGCTTCACCAGGGAAAGGGAGTGCGAGTAGTGGGCGATGGGATTCATGATGGAGCTCAGAGGGAAGCTGCAAAGCCGAAAGAAAGAGCCACCCAAAATGCTACCACTTGCAACCTATAACCAAATAGACCCTGCTACAGACTTGAGGGAAGAGGATAACCAACACAAAAATTCCCACCACCAATAATTTGTTGCTCGAATAGAGACAAGCTTGACTAGAGTGGATGTAAAAGACTCGAGAGGAGAGAGCCAGATATAAAATATCAGATACCCAAGAAGAAATTGAAAGGCAATGCCCTCAATTCAACATCGACACCAGAGCTGTAGCAGAGAATTAGAGGGTGAATTGAGACCAGAGATGCCAGAAAGGAAGAGCCACGATGCAATAAGACCCGTAGTCCAACGCCAACCTGAAATTGAAAACACCACCCCAAGAGCTACAACACCACATGTGGCCACAAAACTAGGAAGAAAGGAATCTGAAGCCTGACACAAAGCACTCGAGAATCTGCCCTTAAGAGGCCAAGGTGAGAAACCTTGGGAGTAGAAGGAAATTGAAGTAAAATCCATCCAGAACCAAAGAAGACGCATCCTCCATAGAGGAGCTGAGAGGGAAATTTTATTAATTAGTAGGAGCAAGCAAGAGAATGTCGCTAGAAGCACATTTGAGGTGCACAAGAAGGACCACCATCCTAAACCAGGAACCAGAGAAGATGCAAGCAGGGATGGATGCGCGTTATGCAGAGAGACAATAGACAACCAGAGATTTTTACAATGGACATAACATAACCAGAGGAGGAGCGACTCCATTGCGTCAAAGCGATTGCATACAGGTGAAGTAGAATGGTTCGTACACGCGAGGGCATTGATATTAACGCTGGCGTGGTGGAGGGGTTGATGTCCTACCCTGTCCTGCCTTAAACAATGCACAACTGGCATCTATCATGTGATGGGTGGCTTCCACAGCCCAACACCCCAAGAGGGAATGATTAAAAGCAATATTAATATTTGCCTTCATATTAATTAATATTGATATTAATAATGAATATTTAAGTTAATAATAATTTTAATCTTAATATTAAGATTAAGATTAAAACTAAATTAACTTAAATTTATATTATATATAATAACCTCTAATAAATTTTCCAATTAATATTCAAATTAATATAATATTAATATTAATATTGGTATTAAACTGTTATTAATATTTAATGTAATTAATATTAATACTAAAATCTATTAATTAATATTAGTATTAATCATATTAACAAAATAATACAAACAATCAGGTGTTTCATGATTAAATGTGGGGATAATTGTATGTGCCACGTTTAACAAGTTCGAGAAAACAATCGGTTCATTTTTTATTATTTCATGCACTTTTTTTTTTTTCCTTTAATTTCATTTTCTTTGATCCTCATACGTGGAGATAATTAAGAGGCGCAATAAAATTTTAATTATCATTTGGTAAGAAAATAATTTAAGTAGGGTTTAAACACATGATTTAGATATGCAATGAAGTTATCACTTTTAAGTTCATTCATTGATGGAGTGACGACGAGAATATACTGGCATCTTTTATTTTAAACCATCGGATCAAGTGTATTAATTAGAAAAAGGATTAAAGTAGTCAATTCCAATAGGGGGAACAGTTCTTCATACAATATTTATCTACTACCTATAGATTGTGTGGTGTGATTTTAGCTGACCATAAAAGCTCTAGCACATTGCCTTCTTTGCACCAACCTTGTAAATGAGCATGCATATTGCCTTCTTTTCCATCTCAAACTGAAGTGCGTAGTAGACTCTGTTTAATGGTTGTTTCGAAGGAACCTTCAAAGAATGATTGCATGTTTAGACAAGTGGAAAACATGGGCATCTTAGCGTGAAACATCGAGGATTACATGCGTATAACCTAAAAAGTGGCTAAAATTCATTACACGTTAGCCCATTTTCCAATGTGATTTAGAATGATTAAGTAGGAAATTTCAATGTGATGATGTGGTGGCAAATAATTAATTTCCTATTACTACTTGCCATCAATGGCATGAGACTATTGTAATCGATTTTTGAGTCATGGCATTAATCTGTCTCGAGACTAACCGTCTCAACCTAAAGTTTAGGTGCTTATTTTATACAATAAGTTCAGCAAACCTATCAAATAAATACATAAGAATTTTGATAATCTTATTTTACCTCTTCCCGAGGCAAAGAGGCTATATTAGTCGTATAATTTTGATATTGTTCATATAATTTTTGGAAATCGAAACTTTTCTAATATTAGTTTACTCACATTAATTGTTTGGCTCATGTTTGGTTCGTTTTCACTTAGGAATGATTTATATATATAGATATATCGTTGCCTTGTGAGGTAACCAACACACCACAACACATATCAACATCGATTCCTTGTGAGGTAACCGACACGCCACAACACATACCACCAAGCCACGAGGCCACATGGCCATGTGCGTGTGAACTTGTAGACAGTTCTCCAAGCGTGGTAGAGGAAGGATCGAATTCAGGTTCTTTCTCTTCCAACCTAGTGCAAAATTTCTATTTCCTTTCCTAAATTCCCGAGCGACGAGTTGCTGCAGGTGCGAGGAGTTGCTATAGGTACGAGGAGTCATTGCAAGTGTAGCTATGTTAGATATGCAAGGTTTGTTGCCTCTATTAGATATGATGTCACGACAGCCCCAACACTACCGCAATCTCATTACCTCATACCCATTCAAGATGCATCCAGTTTGCTTGTCAAGTACACATCAGCTAGGAAGGTAAAATACACTACAAGAAACCAGTGACAATTATTGTAAAGAAGCTCTACTCAGTGTAACTACTCAGTTATTTGGTTTTACATACTTTTATTCCTATTCTTGTACGTGCACACTCCTGTACTTGTAAACAACATAATGATGAAAAACATAGAGACCCTGGAAGTGTGTAACTTGGGCTTCTAGGCTCCTTAAACTATGAGAACTGGCCTACTACGATTCTCACAAGGCGAAGAACTATGAGACTATCGAAGTTGTGTGACTGGACGAGTGGGAACCATCACTTGCCCTATTCAAACCATGCTTGGTATGGAGAATTAATGCCCTTTTCAAACCATGCTTGGTATGCACAGTTATCGTTCCAACAAGCTGATTGATAATTGTAGCAAATTCTTTTGTTAAGAGCACTGTAAAAGTCATTTCATATAACTATTTAAATATTGTCTTCCTTGGCAAACACATGTATTCTATGCAACCCTTCTAGAGAATATGATAATGGTACACACGCACATGGCTAGCATGTAAACACTACATGCATACCCGACAATTAACTCGTATATCGTTGTTCTGCCGCATTTAAACACACGGGAAACATGCTATAGTGCGAACATGTAGTGTGTAGTGTTGACACATATACTATATTATCACGGAGCTCCACCAAGTAACCCAACCGTGTGGCTTTGTATCATATGATTTGGACCCAAGCATGCGGTTTTGTATTATATGATTTGTCATAATCGATTACTTGTGTTTAGGAAAAAGAGAAAACCAAAATACACAAGCCAAAAGCCTACTATTGGAATTATTTTGCGAACAAAGCTATTGTTGGGGCACTTTTTGGAGACTATTCCTTGCACGTAGTTGGGGGATGTGCACAAAGCACCATACAAAGCTACACGAAAGGCCAATGAATATTCAATATTGTTTTTTCATCCCAAAAATCGTTCATGTGGAGAAAACGTTAAAGCTTTATGGGTACTCTATCTATTTAGATATGCAATAAGGTCGTTCTACTTTGTATCGAAACGTATACGTCCTTGTAGCCATGTTAATGTATATATTGTCTTGATATATTATTGTGGCTACAAGATTTAATACATGTGCGTAGTAGTCGTTTGTCGCATTTCTATGGTAGTCTATTAATGTACTTACATTTGGTTAATGGATTTATAGTTAATAATAACTTCTTACCTTCTTTGGGCACACCAGTGTGAGGCTCACACTCAGATTAGGCCTATTTTCTTTGGGGAGCTATTGCTATGCGGTTAATAATTTACGATTTTCTTTATAGACAATGCTTTTGTCATATCCAAAGTAAGTTTCACTCCATGGGTGGAAACATGCATACCTCCCCTATTATTCTTAATATTCAAAGATAATATCTATTTATGGGTGAGAACCTAAGAATCTGGGTGGAAACATTTCTAAACCTAACCAGAGTGCGCTAGGTGCCCTTTCTACCTTTTTATTGCGTTACGATTCATTCGGTGGCATGAGAGTGGCTTGAGAGTCATCGTATGGATATAGATGCGACTATGACAACTATTAGCATGAAGAGGTAGGCAGAGTTTTATCTCATTTCTAACTTCGAGGATAAATCTTTCATAATTATACCCGCCAGCGGAATCTAGGCATTCTTGTTCGAGAAGAAAACCCGCGAAAAGTTGTAGTCTTCTAGAATCATCTGACACTGCTCTCTAGTTTTCTTCAAGCCTCGCTCTCTGCAACTTCCTTCTTTAACTTTATTTGGAAAATTTCTTACTAACCTTGAGTGGGCTTAATGCGAATGGGCTAAACAGCAAATTGAATCGCCACCATATTCCTTTTGGGCTAATAGCCCTGCGACTCCATCTTCTTATATGCTCATATGTACCAAAATCACTGTATTTGAACCATTTGATAGTCCATCCAATACGACCATCAAAATATTAGGTTTAATAGGACCATCCAATACAGCTATCAAAATATTAAGTTTAATTAAACCCTCCCAACCATCTGAGCTATACATTATTTGACAGTCCATCCAATACGGGTATCAAAATATTAAGTTTAATTAAACCCACTGAACCATCCGAACTATACATCGTTTGACAATCCATCCAATACGGCTATCAAAATATTAAGTTTAATTAAACCCTCCCAACCATTCGAGCTATAGATCATTTCACCATCCATCCAATACAACCATCAAAATATTAGGTTTAATAAGACCCAGCTGATCAATGAGTGCGAACGTATATTTATACTTCAAGAGTCATCCTTCTGATACTCATTTCGTCCATAATGGGCAAGATATTCTCGTACAGCTAGAACTTCATCTTCAAGTGTCCAAAGCTCATAGACTTTAGACATCACTTCCCGAAGAAAAGCACTTTATCAAAATTAAATAATATTCTTATATGACTTTAAAGTACTATCTCAAAATTAACTAATATATTTATGTGACCTTCAATATAGACGGGATTAACTAATATATTTATGTGACCTTAAATATAGACGGGATTGCAGTCCGCTAGAATATTTTTATATGACTTTAGTCAGGTATATAAAAATTAAATAATATTTTTCTGTGACTTTGAAGCACTATCTCAAAATTAAATTAAATAATATTTTATGTGACTTTAAAGCACTATCTCAAAACTAAATTAAATAATATTTCTATGTGACTTAAAATATAAATGGGATTACAGATTCTCTAATACATCTACAGGTAGGGACCTGCTGTCTTTGCAGCCTGTCTGGTTTAAATTAAAAACACCTAATGATTTCTATATCTAACCATTGATGTTGCTGAGTCGTAATACCATGCAAAAGAGTTTATTAAGTTTTGCTATGTGGATATTCATATTTTGCATAGTTTTCTTTGGTACATTCACGTCTGTGTCTTCTGAGACGGGTTGTTTGGATAAAGAAAAGAAATCTCTCTTGACCTTTAAATGTGGTTTGCATGATCCTGCCGGGCGTTTGGCTTCTTGGAATGTTTCATCAAGTTTTTTTGAATGGGAACATGTCTCTTGCGACACACGGACCGGCCATGTTGTTAGGTTGGATTTGCGTAATTGTAGTTTGAGTGGTGCCTTCAGCCCTGCTGCACTGTTTGACTTGACGGCTTTGGAGAGTTTCGATATTAGTTTCAATAATTTTACTGGGCAACCTATTCCTGCAGAGATGGGTCTTTTGAAAAACTTGAAATACCTCAGCCTGTCCATGGCAGCTCGGAAATCTGTCTAGCTTGACAATACTCGATCTGTCCTCCTTGGAGCCTTCTGCGTTGACAAGTCATGACCTTTCGTGGCTTGCAAATCTCACGGCCTTGACAAATCTTTCTCTCAATGGAGTCGATCTCTCCGCAACATCGTCCTCATGGGGACAATCAGTAAGTCATCTTTCTCACCTCAAAAATCTTTCGATGAGAAATTGTGGACTGACGGGTTCCATTCCCCCTTCCCTGCATAAACTTGTCTCCCTACAAATCCTCCATCTTGATCACAACACATTTGACACTGAATTTCCTAGTTGGTTAGGGAATATGTCTAATTTGGTCTCTCTGCAGTTGAACAGTGCAAATCTCTGTGGATCTCTCCCGTTTGAGCCTCTCTCTCGGCTTCCTAACCTGCAAAGGATTTATTTGGGAGATAACAAAATATCTGCCAACGTTTCTCAGGTTTTTCAGGGCCAATGGAAGAGCCTGACCATTTTCCGGATGCAAAATAATAGTTTGTACGGCTCGTTACCATATTCTATAGGAAATCTATCATGTATGGTTGTGCTAGAACTGCGGCACAACAAGTTGAATGGAAGCATTACAGAGTCACTGGGACTCCTCCGCTCGCTTGCTATGCTAGACCTGGGCTACAACCTTCTGACGGGGCCCATCCCTTCATCCCTAGGATCCTTGTCTAAACTGACCAATATCACTCTTTCTAACAACGCTTTGGGCAGAGCAATTTCAGAGTCACACTTCAGCGGCCTCAGCGGTCTGAAATATATTGACCTCTCCAATAACAAATTAGCCTTCAATATCACTTCCATGTGGACTCCACCATTTTCTTTGGATGTGTTGAGATTATCTGTTTGTAAAATAGACCGGATGTTTCCTATTTTTCTGAAGACTCAACGTTCTATTATTGTGCTGGTTCTTGTCGGTAATCAATCAAGGGAGAAATTCCTTCATGGCTTGGAATCTTCCAAAGCTTGAAACGTTGATCCTCTCGCACAATCAGTTGGAGGGGCCAATACCACCTCAACTGTATAACTTGTCCACTTCTTTGAAGCAAGTGGAGTTACGAGCGAATCAGTTCCATGGCAGTCTTCCCCATCCACCAAGATCTACCGCAGGCTTCCCTATAGAACTTGATCTGTCAACTAATAATATTGTAGGTCCAATCCCATCAAAAATGTGCACGATGTTGAAGTCCTCTACTTTCTTATTCTTAGCATCGAATCAGCTGGACGGTGATATTCCTCCTTGCATCTGTGAGCAAACAGAGTATCTAGAAGCTCTGGATCTTTTAGACAATAAGCTCTCTGGCCAACTGCCTTCATATTTAGGTAACTGTTCTTCTCTCAAAGTATTGAATCCAGCAAATAACAGTTTTCCAGGGCAGATAACAGTTTTCCAGGGCATATACCGATGGAACTGGGAAAGCTGAACAGTCTTCAAGTATTGCACATCAATAGCAATGCTGGGAATTTTCTGCTAAATTCCAAAACAAAATAATGAACAGAGAATGATACTCTGTTTTTTTAGAGGATTTTTAACACAGGGAAGCTTAAAATAGATTGCTGGAGAAGCTCAGAGTTTTTCACACACATAAAAAACTTTATATTCATTAATAAACTTATTGATACAAACTTCTTCCTCTTAACAGAGGGATTCACCAAGAACTTCCAAAAAAAAATTACTCTGTCTCTTTTAGAAATTTTACACTACTGTGTGTAAAAATTTCCTTTACATTTACTGCTGTAAATAAAAAAAAACTTCTTGTTTCATTTACTCGGCTGCATATTTCATTTCAACACAAAAATAAAAAGTACATACTCTGCCTCCTACGCTTCTGCATATATTTTCAGAACATATTCAACGAACAACCAAAAATTTACATGTGTGCTGCTACACATTCCATTTCAATCTCTCAACAAAAAGAACATTACATCTGCACTGCTGTGCATTAAAAATTTGATACCTCTGTGTAAGAGATTTTCTTCATTCGCCCTTTTTCCATACGCTGCTGCCTGGATTCACCTTCCATATACAATACACATATTCTCCACACAAATTTTTCTTCATACGCTCTGCTGCGTATTACAAAAAACTCCAGAACAAAAAAAATTACATACATTGACTTTTGTTTTACCTATGCACTAAGACAAACACCCGTGAGAATTAAAAAATAATAAAATTAAATTCTACCTACATTTACTGACCACGGTAAATTCATTAAATTTTTAGCATGGCGATACATTCCTTTTATAATTAACCTTGTTATACGGTTGCTACGGAGGTCAAACAAAAAACTTTTACTTCACTTCACGCAATGTCATGTTGCAGGCATGAACGCAGCTTTGGATGCAATCAACGGTGGACAGCCTTCCTTTCGATCAAACGGCTATCGCTTGCCCAATCCAAATGAATGTTACGTCCCGATGAAAAGTGGTTTTGGAAAAGTACTGAGGACACGTGTCAGCTCAGGGTTTTATCGCATCCCCTCTGGAGAATACCACCGCTTGTTGAAAAGCGGTGCGATGGAGTCTGGTGGTTTTCAAGAATTAAATGTGGCAGGTAAAATTATTATTTCAACACTCCTATTTAATTTCAACTGCTGGGTTATCAGTCATACCCAAACACTTCCTCAAAAATTCAAAGCTTTTCTGGCCCAATGGCTTGGTCAGAATATCAACAACCTGATCATGAGTCCTGCAATGTTCTAAGACAATTTCTCCACTATTTACCAATTCCATGATGTAGTGGGACCTTGTGTCAATGTGTTTCGTTCTCTTATGAAACACCGAATTCTTGGATAATGCAATAGCTAAGCTATTGTCACAAAAAATCACCGTTCCTTTTTCCTGCTCTTGGCCTAAGCTCGTTAACATCCTTCTCATCCAAACTGCTTGACATGCTGCTGCTGTAGCTGCCACATATTCTGCCTCTGTTGTAGACAATGCTACAATAGGCTGTTATTTAGAAGCCCATGAAATGGCTCTTGAACCCATGTGAAAAACATAACCGGATGTGCTTTTCCGATCATCTACACTTCTAGCCCAATCACTATCAGTGTATCCAATTAAATCTAAACATTCTGAAGCAGTATATAAAATGCCAAACCTTTTAGTACCTTTAACATACCTCAGAATCTTTTTTGCTACCTGCCAATGTGCTTCTTTTGGCCTCTCCATGAATCTGGAAATTAAACTAACATCATACATTATGTCCGGCTTAGTTGCAGTCAAATACATGAGGCTGCCACCTATGCTCTTGTACAAACTAGGATCAAAATCCTTGCTGCTGTCCTCTTTGCTGAGTTTTAATCCCATCACTGTGGGAGTGATTGCTACCTTGCTCTTCTGCATATTAAATCTTTTCAACACTTCATTAACATATTTTTCTTGTGAGATAAAAATCCCATTTTCATTTTGATCTACTTCTATTCCTAAGAAGTATCTCAGCAAACCCATGTCAGTCATTTCAAATTCTTCTTTCATGACTGTTTTGAAGTTTTCAATAAGATAATCATCATTACCTCTGAAAATAACATCATCAACATATAACACAACAATTAGAATTTTACCATCCTTTTCTTTGATGTAGAGAGTGGGTTCTCCCTCACACTTTTCAAATCCTTTTTCCAGTAGATAGGAATCTATCCTACTGTACCATGCTCTTGGCGCTTGCTTCAGCCCATAAAGAGCTTTCTTCAATCTGCACACTTTGTGCTCTTGGCCTTTCTTTTCATAGCCTAGAGGTTGTTCAATGTAGACCTCTTCCTTTAACACTCCATTTAGGAATGTTGACTTCACGTCCATTTGGTAAACTTTCCACTTGTTTTGTGCTGCTATGGACAACACTGCTCTCACGGTTTCCATTCTTGCAACCGGTGCGAAAGTTTTCTCATAGTCTCTCCCATACTGCTGCTTGTATCCTTTGACAAGTCTTGCCTTGTGTCTTTCTATTTTGCTTTCAGCATTACTCTTGGTTTTGTAAACCCATTTAACTCCAATGACTTCTTTCCCTTTTGGTAGTTCAACCAAATCCCATGTCTTTTTTCTTTCTATAGCATTAATCTCCTCATCCATAGCTTCTATCCATTTCCTATCCTTAATTGCATCTTCGAAATGAATAGGGTCATCAACATGACAATATAAAGAAAACAAAGAATTCATACCTTTATCATAAATGTCACATAAATTTATGAATTTCTTACCTCTTTCATTTGGTGTATAAGTGCTTGAAGACGCACTTGAATTTCCTCCTTGTGGTGTGCTTGGAGAAGCACTTTCATTTCTCCTCAAGGGTGTCGCTTGCTGTCCTTGTGTTGGTGTTGTTGTTTGGGGATGTATTTCAGTGATCTCCTCATCATTTTCATCATGTGACAAAGAACTTTTAACATTCACTGTTTTCTCTATGCTTCCATCCCAAGCTTCCTCCTCAATGAACTAAACATCTTTACCCACAATGAGCTTCTCGGTGGATGGGTTATACAACCTGTATGCTTTGGATTCCTCACTATATCCAATGAATATACATTTCTCCCCTTTGCTGTCCAACTTCTTCCTTAGCTGATCTAGAATGTGTGCATAAGCCACACATCCAAAAACTTTCATGTGAGTGTGTTATCACTCAGGTTGTCCCTTTTGACTCCCAAAGGGATACGGCCGAGGTAACCACAAACCAACTTTGGACTGCAGGCCCTAGCCTGCCTGCAGTCAGAGAGGGCTCTCTCTTTATGATTTAGCTTTGTTGAAAGTGGTGATTTTAGGCTAGATATGATGCACAGGGTTTTGATTGAGTTTTGGCGGGAAAATTGACACTTTCAGGTAGAGAGGCTGAGTATAGTCTGAATGTTTCAAACCATTGGGCGTGGAGTCTAGGAGGGGAACTGCTGGTGTTTTTTCTTTAATAACAGCGAGGGGAAAATGGAGCAAGATAACTGAGGCAGAAGCAACTTTCAGGTTCAAGGGATGGCAAGAATGCTAAAGAAAGAGAGGTAGTTAAGAATCTCTCCAACAGATTAGCAGAGGAAACAACAAGGCGCCACCTAGGAGCAGTTAAGAATTCCTAGATAATTGGCCAGAACAGGTGAACTGGGGTAAACATGAGCCAGAAGGAATTCAATGTTCATAACCAATTCATTCAGAAGAAAACATCAAGAAACAGCAGGAATTGAGCATAGAGAGTATTTAACTAATTCTAGGCTATTCTTTCTTCCTGCTATTTAGATAATGGCAAACACATAAACAGAGATAAGAGGCACTTATTGCTTCAGGCCGCAGCGCAGGAATTCCATCTCCAACTCTTCGACACATTCATCAACAACAGACAGTTCGCTCTCCAAGCTTTAAGCAATCTTTGATTACAGAAACGTTCAGGTATACACAGCGAGTCTCTAGTGAAAATTATCAATTGACCAACCCTTAAAACTATACAGAGGGTGGTATATATAGGGAAAAACTCTCTGCAGAGTTTCCTTTATTACATTTTGACCTAATTAGGTCATAAAAATGACTACTTGACCTAATCCTATCTAGAAATAAATGCAAAGAATGTCTCGGGCCGTGCTCAGGGCCGATGTGTCAAAACTAAATGAATGATGCTGTCCTCGGTGGCTTGCTGCAGTGCTTTCTGCAATAAATGGGTATGGGTCTCTGCTTCCTTGCTGTCCTGGAGCCTTAAATGTTTTGACGGTGATTTGAAAGCAAGGATGGGCTGATGCTTATCGATTTGATTTTTCTGGGGGCTTCATCAATGTTCAGGTGCCTCGAGCCCCTAAAAAATCATGACTGATTCTTTCTGGCGTCCTTTCTTCCACTGATACTCTCTGACAAAATCTGGGCTGTTGATCTGCTGTGTTGCGTGTCTAATCACCAGTAAATGGCCGCTGTTCGGCCTCTGTATCATCCGGAATTGTCTTCTGATCATTTTGGTATGCTCTGTGAAGAAAACGGATCATTTCTGCGCCTTTTCGGGCTTCCTGGGACCGCATGGGGCGAAGATTCCTTAAAGATTCCCTGAAGATTCTCCATTCTGCTAGGCGCAAATCGCTCATCAAAAACTGCCTCAGAATTCGATTCCGGGGCTCCGAAGTGCGATTTTCACGCCTCTGCGTCCAAAAAAGGGCTGATGATGTTAGCATTGTACGGCGGGTGACGTCAGCATGGCGAGATGACGTCAGCATGACGTCATCATGTACGGACAATGACGTGGCACGTACGGTGGTGGGACACATGGCAGTGACGTGGCAGGAGGCCACGCAGGTGGGTGACTCATTGGATGACTGTACAGGGGGGTGATGTGGGCTGTTGACTGTGCAGGGGTGACGTGGGCTGTTGACGTCACCGGGCGGTAAGCGGTATGTGGCGCACCGCTTATGGGGGATGGCGGTTTCGGAGGGAGGGGCTCCGCCACAGCTCGGCGCCTGACGCGTGGCGGGAGTACGGCGGCAAAACCGCCGAACTCCCGGACGTTAAAGGCGAGCGTGTCGAGGAAAAGGATGCCTGCCAACCGTTGATCTGCGGGGCTGTGGATCGGACGGTTGGCGGCGAACGCGACGGGACAGGGGGTTAACGGGCGGGAATATTCGCAAGAATATTCCGACTTTAATGTGCGCGGGAGGTGGGTAAGGACTTAGGGAAATGGGTTTAAGGGGTTTTTACAGTGGTGGGGTGGATCTTTACAAGGGGGAAGGTGAAAACATGGGTTTTTTTGGGGTTTTTGGAGTTAAGGGAGAGGTTACTAGCTGACCAGATGTCGAACTAGCTCCTCAATGACGCGGATGGGTTAAAAACAGTCCCAGATGGACTGAGATTTCCCGGGCTTAGTAGAAAGTATGGCTATATTGTCAGGGAGGGGTATTTACATAGGGGGATTTATATACATGGTTTTAATAGGGAGAGGGAAAGACTAATAGGGAGTTACATAATAAGGGTGATGAGAAAAAGAGAAATGTTAGTGAACTCCAGCCTGAGTGCCTCCAACTGAAAAAACTGCCTCAAAGCAAAAATGGATTGCTTTATCAAAACTAGAACACAGCAGTGGCCTTTAGACCAGCCTACTCTTATGGATACTCTTTGGCCATCTGTAGAAAATATGGAGCATTGCAGCATGCATAGCACGACATATTTGGCATGTAAAACTGTCGATCATGAAAGATGATTAACCTGCTGCAGCAGGAGGCTAACAGTGGCTCCACTTGGGGATGGCTTTTCCTTGTGAAAAGTCAAGAACAGCAGGTCAGACTACCTTGTATTCAACTGTTACTGTGTTCTGCAAATTTTTCTTGGCTGGCTGCCTTATTAATCCTACCTACCTACCTACCCTAACCAGCACTTACTTTGCTGTTAGGTGAAGTGAAATAGCCAATGCAGCCACTTAAGTAATAATAACCTGAGTGGGCTTTGCTGCTTATGCTTGCTAGTGACATCAACTGAGATTCTTCACTTTACTATGGCTTTGTCAATCTTTGAGAAGATCAGGAAGCTACTGACCTCCTTTGCGGTGCTTAAATACTGTACAAAACTATCCTGCAACATATATATACAATTTTTTGGCTGAATTAAAGAACTGTACAAAGGTTCAGGATCACTACCATGCCTTGGAGTCGGGAGATCATTGCCAACTCGATACTGAGCCTTGCAGCCTGCTGATGGCGATGTGCACTGATTCCTTTCATTATTCTGCCTGCCAGCGGATAGGTCATTCGGTACTTGCAGAGGTGCTTGTAATTTATTACAATCTGGCTCGAATAGGGCCGGACTGATCTGTGCGGGCTGCTGGTCTTCTTCTTCTTTGAATAATTCAGATGGCTGAAAACAAAGAGGCAGGGGATCCATTTGGATCATCTGGTCATATGCTTCTGCTTCTGGGTCCTCCTCAATCTGATATTCAATGGCTCTTTGGGGCTGCAAAACTAGAGGCGATACCTTTGGAACAGTATCTTGATTAACCTCCAGACGGTCAATAGCAACAGGTGGTGACACTTGATCATATATAGCATGATAGTTATCCTTAATAAATTGAAAAGATTCAAAACAAAACGGTAAAGTTCCTTCACTGAAATCGGCACACTCTGCGTCTTCCTTCTTTTCTTCATAGCTGAGATGGGCACGCTGATCATTAGGTTCAGGTTGCTGAACCTGAATACTACTTCCTGCCAAAATAGGATCTGATTCCTCTGCAAGGCTGATTTGACCATTAGGCTCATAATCCTCATCATACAGATCGTACTTGGGCAGACAGTTGAAAGAAGAGGAGCTGTTATATTCACACAGTATATCAGGAAACTGGTCCATCATGTATGGCTGGATGAATATGTCATCTGTTTTGTGGCAAGTTTGTTCGTGAATGTCACTACTTTCCTGTTGTGAAACAGATCTGTCCTGGTGCTCTAAACTTTCTATTTTCCTTGTGATCAGCTGCATCATTTCCTCTGTCTTTTGTAACACGCTATGAAATCTTTCTTCTTGCTGTGCTTTGCGTTGTTCCTCCCTTCTTTTTAGATTTGCCTCCACGTCCACAGCTATGTCCTGCATCTGTTTCAAAGTGGACGGGCATCTTTCTCTCAAACAGAATTCCATTTCTGCGTCAAATGCTCTAGGATATTGCAATAGAGCTAAATCAAGGGGAGGTCTTACATTTAGAGGCATGGCTTGATAAACTTGATTGAATCTGTCTGAAAACTGCTGAACAGATTCATCTGGATGCCTTTCTAAATGATTGTATTCTTCGATCAGCAAGAAGAGATTACCTCTGATCATCCATCTATCAAGGAAAAGCTTGGCACACTGCTGAAACATAGAGATGCTCGCCTCAGGCAACGCTTTAAACCAAGTCCTAGCTTCGCTTTGCAAAGAAAGGGCAAATAGTCTAAGACTGACATCTTCATCTTCCACTTCAAATGTATTAAGATAATCTTCAAAAGCCTGGATATGTTTCTGGGCAGTAGCGCCATTCTCTCCATCAAATCTAGGGAGATATTGAGGATGATTCGCTGGCAGGGGACCAAGCACAGGAGGCAAAATGAGTGGCTTATATCTTTCAGGAACTTTACGAGGCACGGGAGTATGTACAGGAACTAGAAGACTAGACTCTATTTTTGGTTCCTCCCTGACTGTATGATGATCTTCAACAGCGTTTGAAAGCTGCTGCTCTGATGTGCAAGGAGGCTTTTCAACAATCTCTTCCAAAGGAAAAACACAAAAATTTGACATAAAATCGCTTTTAAAGTACAATATGCACAGCAAAATTTGGTGCAAGAGAAAGAACATGATTTCTTGGATGATAGTCCAAGTCGAGAGCCTGATCTGCTTATATAATTCCTTCGGGTTCATTTCTCCAGCGGAGTCTTTATTATGGGGATGATGTGGAGTTGCCAGGTGGATGATGTGACCTTAAAGTGCCTGATCTCTGTCCACCGTCACAGATCAGGGCTGAACATGAAAAACCCTGAAGAAAAGGAACACTTTCTCCAGAAAACGAGGCGAACTGGTCAAAATTGAGGATTTGCACTAATAAACACATGATTCATCTCCCCAGTGGAGTCGCCATTATGTTATCACTCAGGTTGTCCCTTTTGACTCCCAAAGGGATACGGCCGAGGTAACCACAAACCAACTTTGGACTGCAGGCCCTAGCCTGCGTGCAGTCAGAGAGGGCTCTCTCTTTATGATTTAGCTTTGTTGAAAGCGGTGATTTTAGGCTAGATATGATGCACAGGGTTTTGATTGAGTTTTGGCGGGAAAACTGACACTTTCAGGTAGAGAGGCTGAGTATAGTCTGAATGTTTCAAACCATTGGGGGTGGAGTCTAGGAGAGGAACTGTTGGTGTTTTTTCTTTAATAACAGCGAGGGGAAAATGGAGCAAGATAACTGAGGCAGAAGCCACTTTCAGGTTCAAGGGATGGCAAGAATGCTAAAGAAAGAGAGGCAGTTAAGAATCTCTCCAACAGATTAGCAGAGGAAACAACAAGGCGCTATCTAGGAGCAGTTAAGAATTCCTAGATAATTGGCGAGAACAGGTGAACTGGGGTAAACATGAGCCAGAAGGAATTCAATGTTCATAACCAATTCATTGAGAAGAAAACATCAAGAAACAGCAGGAATTGATCATAGAGAGTATTTAACTAATTCTAGGCTATTCTTTCTTCCTGCTATTTAGATAATGGCAAACACATAAACAGAGATAAGAGACACTTATTGCTTCAGGCCGCAGCGCAGGAATTCCATCTCCAACTCTTCGACACATTCACCAACAACAGACAATTCGCTCTCCAAGCTTTAAGCAATCTTTGATTACTGAAACGTTCAGGTATACACAGCGAGTCTCTAGTGAAAATTATCAATTGACCAACCCTTAAAACTATACAGAGGGTGATATATATAGGGCAAAACTCTCTGCAGAGTTTCCTTTATTACATTTTGACCTAATTAGGTCATAAAAATGACTACTTGACCTAATCCTATCTAGAAATAAATGCAAAGAATGTCTCGGGCCGTGCTCAGGGCCGATGTGTCAAAACTAAATGAATGATGCTGTCCTCGGTGGCTTGCTGCAGTGCTTTCTGCAATAAATGGGTATGGGTCTCTGCTTCCTTGCTGTCCTGGTGCCTTAAATGTTTTGACGGTGATTTGAAAGCAAGGATGGGCTGATGCTTATCGATTTGATTTTTCTGGGGGCTTCATCAATGTTCAGGTGCCTCGAGCCCCTAAAAAATCATGACTGATTCTTTCTGGCGTCCTTTCTTCCACTGATACTCTCTGACAAAATCTGGGTTGTTGATCTGCTGTGTTGCGTGTCTAATCACCAGTAAATGGCCGTTGTTCTGCCTCTGTATCATCTGGAATTGTTTTCTAATCATTTTGGTATGCTCTGTGAAGAAAACAGATCATTTCTGCGCCTTTTCGGGCTTCCTGGGGCCGCATGGGGCGAAGATTCCTTAAAGATTCCCTGAAGATTCTCCATTCTGCTAGGCGCAAATCGCTCATCAAAAACTGCCTCAGAATTCGATTCCGGGGCTCCGAAGTGTGATTTTCGCGCCTCTGCGTCCAAAAAAGGGCTGATGACATCAGCATTGTACGATGGGTGATGTCAGCATGGAGACGTGGCGAGATGACGTCAGCATGATGTCATCACGTACGGACGATGACGTGGCAGGTACGGTGGCGGGACATGTGGCAGTGACGTGGCAGGAGGCCACGCAGGCGGGTGACTCATTGGATGACTGTACAGGGGGGGTGATGTGGGCTGTTGACTGTGCAGGGGTGACGTGGGCTGTTGATGTCACCGGGCGGTAAGCAGTATGTGGCGCACCGCTTATGGGGGATGGCGGTTTCGGAGGGAGGGGCTCCGCCACAGCTCGGCGCCTGACGCGTGGCGGGAGTACGGCGGCAAAACCGCCAAACTCCCGGACGTTAAAGGCCGGGCGCGTCGGGGATAAGGATGCCCGCCAGCCGTTGATCTGCGGGGCTGTGGATCGGACGGCTGGCGGCGAACGCGACGGGACAGGGGGTTAACGGGCGGGAATATTCGCAGGAATATTCCGACTTTAATGTGCGCGGGGGGTGGGTAAGGACTTAGGGAAATGGGTTTAAGGGGTTTTTACAGCGGTGGGGTGGATCTTTACAAGGGGGAAGGTGAAAACATGGGTTTTTTGGGGGTTTTTGGGGTTAAGGGAGAGGTTACTAGCTGACCGGATGTCGAACTAGCTCCTCAATGACGCGGATGGGTTAAAAACAGTCCCAGATGGACTGAGATTTCTTGGACTTAGTAGAAAGTATGGCTATATTGTCAGGGAGGGGTATTTACATAGGGGGATTTATATACATGGTTTTAATAGGGAGAGGGAAAAACTAATAGGGAGTTACATAATAAGGGTGATGAGAAAAAGAGAAATGTTAGTGAACTCCAGCCTGAGTGCCTCCAAATGAAAAAAATGCCTCAAAGCAAAAATGGATTGCTTTATCAAAACTGGAACACAGCAGTGGCCTTTAGACCAGACTACTCTTATGGATACTCTTTGGCCATCTGTAGCAAATATGGAGCATTGCAGCATGCATAGCACGACATATTTGGCATGTAAAACTGTCGATCATGAAAGATGATTAACCTGCTGCAGCAGGAGGCTAACAGTGACTCCACTTGGGGATGGCTTTTCCTTGTGAAAAGTCAAGAACAACAGGTCAGACTGCCTTGTTTTCAACTGTTACTGTGTTCTGCAAATTTTTCTTGGCTGGATACCTTATTAATCCTACCTACCTACCCTAACCAGCACTTACTTTGCTGTTAGGTGAAGTGAAATAGCCAATGCATCCACTTAAGTAATAATAACCTGAGTGGGCTTTGCTGCTTATGCTTGCTAGTGACATCAACTGAGATTTTGCACTTTACTATGGCTTTGTCAATCTTTGAGAAGATCAGGAAGCTACTGACCTCCTTTGCGGTGCTTAAATACTGTACAAAACTATCCTGCAACATATATATACAATTTTTTGGCTGAATTAAAGAACTGTACAAATGTTCAGGATCACTACCATGCCTTGGAGTCGGGAGATCATTGCCAACTCGATACTGAGCCTTGCAGCCTGCTGATAGCGATGTGCACTGATTCCTTTCATTATTCTTCCTGCCAGCGGATAGGTCATTCGGTACTTGCAGACGTGCTTGTAATTTATTACAATCTGGCTCGAATAGGGCCAGACTAATCTATGCACGCTGCTGGTCTTCTTCTTCTTTCAATAATTCAGATGGCTGAAAACAAAGAGGCAAGGGATCCATTTGGATCATCTAGTCATATGCTTCTGCTTCTGGGTCCTCCTCAATCTGTCATTCAATGGCTCTTTGGGGCTGCAAAACTAGAGGCGATACCTTTGGAACAGTATCTTGATTAACCTCCAGACGGTCAATAGCAACAGGTGGTGACACTTGATCATATATAGCATGATAGTTATCCTTAATAAATTGAAAAGATTCAAAACAAAATGGTAAAGTTCCTTCACTGAAATCGGCACACTTTGCGTCTTCCTTCTTTTCTTCATAGCTGAGATGGGCACGCTGATCATTAGGTTCAGGTTATTGAACCTGAATACTACTTCCTGCCAAAATAGGATATGATTCCTCTGCAAGGTTGATTTGACCATTAGGCTCATAATCCTCATCATACAGATCGTACCTGTGCAGACAGTTGAAAGAAGAGGAGCTGTTATATTCACACAGTATATCAGGAAACTGGTCCATCATGTATGGCTGGATGAATATGTCATCTGTTTTGTGGCAAGTTTGATCGTGAATGTCACTACTTTCCTGTTGTGAAACAGATCTGTCCTGGTGCTCTAAACTTTCTATTTTCCTTGTGATCAACTGCATCATTTCCTCTGTCTTTTGTAACACGCTATGAAGTATTTCTTCTTGCTGTGCTTTGCGTTGTTCCTCCCTTCTTTTTAAATTTGCCTCCACGTCCACAGCTATGTCCTGCATCTGTTTCAAAGTGGACGGGCATCTTTCTCTCAAACAGAATTCCATTTCTGCGTCAAATGCTCTAGGATATTGCAATAGAGCTAAATCAAGGGGAGGTATTACATTTAGAGGCATGGCTTGATAAACTTGATTGAATCTGTCTGAAAACTGCTGAACAAATTCATCTGGATGCCTTTCTAAATGATTGTATTCTTCGATCAGCAAGAAGAGATTACCTCTGATCGTCCATCTATCAAGGAAAAGCTTGGCACACTGCTGAAACATAGAGATGCTCACCTCAGGCAACGCTTTAAACCAAGTCCTAGCTTCTCTTTGCAAAGAAAGGGCAAATAGTCTAAGACTGACATCTTCATCTTCCACTTCAAATGTATTAAGATAATCTTCAAAAGCCTGGATATGTTTCTGGGCAGTAGCGCCATTCTCTCCATCAAATCTAGGGAGATATTCAGGATGATTCGCCGGCAGGGGACCAAGCACAGGAGGCAAAATGAGTGGCTTATATCTTTCAGGAACTTTACGAGGCACGGGAATATGTACAGGAACTAGAAGACTAGACTCTATTTTTGGTTCTTCCCTGACTGTATGATGATCTTCAACAGCATTTGAAAGCTGCTGCTCTGATGTGCAAGGAGGCTTTTCAACAATCTCTTCCAAAGGAAAAACACAAAAATTTGACATAAAATCGCTTTAAAGTACAATATGCACAGCAAAATTTGGTACAAGAGAAAGAACATGATTTCTTGGATGATAGTCCAAGTCGAGAGCCTGATCTGCTTATATAATTCCTTCGGGTTCATTTCTCCAGCGGAGTCTTTATTATGGGGATGATGTGGAGTCGCCAGGTGGATGATGTGACCTTAAAGTGCCTGATCTCTGTCCACCGTCACAGATCAGAGCTGAACATGAAAAACCCTGAAGAAAAGGAACACTTTCTCCAGAAAACGAGGCGAACTGGTCAAAATTGAGGATTTGCACTAATAAACACATGATTCATCTCCCCAGTGGAGTCGCCATTATGTTATCACTCAGGTTGTCCCTTTTGACTCCCAAAGGGATACGGCCGAGGTAACCACAAACCAACTTTGGACTGCAGGCCCTAGCCTGCCTGCAGTCAGAGAGGGCTCTCTCTTTATGATTTAGCTTTGTTGAAAGGGGTGATTTTAGGCTAGATATGATGCACAGGGTTTTGATTGAGTTTTGGTGGGAAAACTGACACTTTCAGGTAGAGAGGCTGAGTATAGTCTGAATGTTTCAAACCATTGGGCGTGGAGTCTAGGAGAGGAACTGCTGGTGTTTTTTCTTTAATAACAGCGAGGGGAAAATGGAGCAAGATAACTGAGGCAGAAGCAACTTTCAGGTTCAAGGGATGGCAAGAATGCTAAAGAAAGAGAGGCAGTTAAGAATCTCTCCAACAGATTAGCAGAGGAAACAACAAGGCGCTACCTAGGAGCAGTTAAGAATTCCTAGATAATTGGCCAGAACAGGTGAACTGGGGTAAACATGAGCCAGAAGGAATTCAATGTTTATAACCAATTCATTGAGAAGAAAACACCAAGAAACAGCAGGAATTGAGCATAGAGAGTATTTAACTAATTCTAGGCTATTCTTTCTTCCTTCTATTTAGATAATGGCAAACACATAAACAGAGATAAGAGGCACTTATTGCTTCAGGCCACAGCGCAGGAATTCCATCTCCAACTCTTCGACACATTCATCAACAACAGACAGTTCGCTCTCCAAGCTTTAAGCAATCTTTGATTACAGAAACGTTCAGGTATACACAGCGAG
Source organism: Pinus tabuliformis (assembly GCA_031772625.1). Taxonomy (NCBI): domain Eukaryota; kingdom Viridiplantae; phylum Streptophyta; class Pinopsida; order Pinales; family Pinaceae; genus Pinus; species Pinus tabuliformis. The sequence goes on along the minus strand of CM062814.1, from coordinate 598,948,209 downwards.
TCTCTAGTGAAAATTATCAATTGACCAACCCTTAAAACTATACAGAGGGTGGTATATATAGGGCAAAACTCTCTGCGGAGTTTCCTTTATTACATTTTGACCTAATTAGGTCATAAAAATGACTACTTGACCTAATCCTATCTAGAAATAAATGCAAAGAATGTCTCGGGCCGTGCTCAGGGCCGATGTGTCAAAACTAAATGAATGACGCTGTCCTCGGTGGCTTGCTGCAGTGCTTTCTGCAATAAATGGGTATGGGTTTCTGCTTCCTTGCTGTCCTGGTGCCTTAAATGTTTTGACGGTGATTTGAAAGCAAGGATGGGCTGATGCTTATCGATTTGATTTTTCTGGGGGCTTCATCAATGTTCAGGTGCCTCGAGCCCCTAAAAAATCATGACTGATTCTTTCTGGCGTCCTTTCTTCCACTAATACTCTCTGACAAAATTTGGGTTGTTGATTTGTTGTGTTGCGTGTCTAATCACCAGTAAATGGCCGCTGTTCAGCCTCTGTATCATCTGGAATTGTCTTCTGATCATTTTGGTATGCTCTGTAAAGAAAACGGATCATTTTTGTGCCTTTTCGGGCTTCCTGGAGCCGCATGGGGCGAAGATTCCTTAAAGATTCCTTGAAGATTCTCCATTCTTCTAGGCGCAAATCGCTCATCAAAAACTGCCTCAGAATTCGATTCCGGGGCTCCGAAGTGCGATTTTCGCGCCTCTGCGTCGAAAAAAGGGTTGATGACATCAGCATGACGTCAGCATTGTACGGCGGGTGACGTCAGCATGGCGACGTGGCGAGATGACGTCAGCATGACGTCATCACGTACGGACGATGACGTGGCAGGTACGGTGGCGAGACACGTGGCGGTGACGTGGTAGGAGGCCACGCAGGCGGGTGACTCATTGGATGACTGTACAGGGGGGGTGACGTGGGCTGTTGACTGTGCAGGGGTGACGTGGGCTGTTGACGTCACCGGGCAGTAAGCGGTATGTGGTGCACCGCTTATGGGGGATGGCGGTTTCGGAGGGAGGGTCTCCGCCACAGCTCGGCGCCTGACGCGTGGCGGGAGTACGGCGGCAAAACCGCCGAACTCCCGGACGTTAAAGGCCGGGCGCGTCGGGGATAAGGATGCCCGCCAGCCGTTGATCTGCGGGGCTGTGGATCGGACGGCTGGCGGCGAACGCGACGGGACAGGGGGTTAACGAGCAGGAATATTCCAAGTTTAATGTGCGCGGGAGGTGGGTAAGGACTTAGGGAAATGGGTTTAAGGGGTTTTTACAGCGGTGGGGTGGATCTTTACAAGGGGGAAGGTGAAAACATGGGTTTTTTGGGGGTTTTTGGGGTTAAGGGAGAGGTTACTAGCTGACCAGATGTCGAACTAGCTCCTCAATGACGCGGATGGGCTAAAAACAGTCCCAGATGGACTGAGATTTCCCGGACTTAGTAGAAAGTATGGCTATATTGCCAGGGAGGGGTATTTACATAGGGGGATTTATATACATGGTTTTAATAGGGGGAGGGAAAAACTAATAGGGAGTTACATAATAAGGGTGATGAGAAAAAGAGAGATGTTAGTGAACTCCAGCCTGAGTGCCTCCAACTGAAAAAACTGCCTCAAAGCAAAAATGGATTGCTTTATCAAAACTGGAACACAGCAGTGGCCTTTAGACCAGCCTACTCTTATGGATACTCTTTGGCCATCTGTAGCAAATATGGAGCATTGCAGCATGCATAGCACGACATATTTGGCATGTAAAACTGTCGATCATGAAAGATGATTAACCTGCTGCAGCAGGAGGCTAACAGAGTGGCTCCTTGCTTTCTCCCACTCCATGCTTCTTCCGGCACTCTGTTCATGACTGCTTTTGTTGGGCATTTATTCAAAATATATACTGCACAGTGTACAGCTTCAGCGCAATAATCATTTGGAAAATGCTTTGCCTTTAACATACTTCTCGCCATATCCATGATTGTCCTATTCTTCCTTTCAACAACACCATTTTGCTGCGGAGTGTACCTAGTGGTAAAGTGTTTGTGAATTCCATTTTCTCTACAAAAACGTAGAAATTCTTTGGAGATATACTCACCTCCTCTGTCAGTTCTTAAAACTTTGATATGCAGCTCGCTTTGGTTTTCTACAAGTGCTTTGAAATTTTGAAATTTTTCAAACACTTCACTTTTGTTCTTTAGGAAATAAACCCAAGTCTTTCTGGTGAAATCATCAATGAATGTTAGAAAATATTGGCTGCGTGCTAGTGATGGAATTTGCATCGGTCCACATAAGTCTGAGTGGACAATCTCTAAGGGTGCCTTTTCCCTTATGCTTTTCCTTGATGGAAAACTTTCTCTGTATTGTTTCCCTAAGATACAACCTTCACAAAGGCTGTCTGGTTTCTCTATCAATGGTAATCCTCTTACCATTCCTTTTCTACTCAACAAGTTAAGACCTCCAAAGTTGAGATGTCCAAATCTCAAGTGCCACAACCAATTTTCATCCTTTGGTACGCTTTGGAAAGCCTCTTGTGTCACTGCTGCTATTACTTCTTTATTTTTTAAATCTGCCTTTATTCTGAGAGGGAACATCCTGTTCCTTGTCATCTTCACTTCAACAATACATCGTTTGTTGGGTGCTCTATCCATGATGGTGCATACATCATTCACAAAGAAAACATTGTACCCCTTTTGAACAAGCTGTCCAATACTTAAGAGGTTACACTTCATTCCAGGAACATAATAGACATCTGCTATGGTTTTCTTTTCACCTTTCTTTGTAAATATTTTTACTTCTCCTTTTCCCATAACAGAAACTTTACTATCAGTCCCAAGTGTGACTTGTGACTTCACACTCTGATCTAAATTGGAAAACAAGGCTATGTTTCCTGTCATATGGTTACTGCAACCGGAGTCTAGAAACCATATATCATCACTCTTTGTTTCAGCCATATTACAAGCTAACAACACATTATCTTGGCTGATATTTTCTCTAGTGATATTTGCACTAGATCTATTACTCATATCATGTTGCTTCTTCCTACATTCATTTGCATAATGCCCATATTTTTTACAATAATAACATTGGACATTGGATTTTTCATACTTTTGTCCTTGAGCATGATGTTGTCCACTTTGTTGACTGCTGCCTTAGCCTTGGTTTTGATTTGGATTGCTGCCTCTTCCTTGAGCATTTGCTGGACTGTTCCTTCCACCTCTGTTTTGGGTTCTGTCTCTTCCTCTCTTGCTTCCTCTGCCTTGACCTCTTCCTCTTCCAAAGGACATCTGGGTCTTAAAGGCTTGTTCTAGAGATGAGTTTTCATTTCTACTCAACCTTTGCTCATGTGTTATCAGTGATGCATGAAGTTCATTAACTGAAAAGTTTGTGAGATCCTTTGTCTCCTCTATGGTGGTGACAATCACATCGAACTTTTAGGGTAGGACCCTCAATAGTTTCTCCACAATCCTCCTTTCTTCAAGAATTTCTCCATGAGTCCTTATCTGTGTGACCAGACCAATCACATGTGTGAAGAATGAGTCAATATTGTCTGACTCTTTCATGTAAAGATTCTCAAAATCTCTCCTCAGCAACTGTAGTTTTGCTGTCTTCACTTTCTCCATGCCATGATAGGCTGTCTTGAGAGTTTTCCATGCTTCTTTGGATGTCTTGGCTGCTACTATCCTTGGAAACACACTCTTATGCACTGCTTGATACAAAAATACGAGGGCTTTAGAATTCTTCTTCCTATTGCTCTTCAACAAATCTTTCTCTGCCTGAGTTAACCTGTTAAACTCATTTTCATCTGTTGGTTCTTCAAACCCATATTCAACAAATTCCGATAAATCTTGTGAATCAAACAGGGCTTTCATGGTTATTGCCTAATAGTCATAGTTTTTCCCATTAAACTGTGGGAGTTGAGTATTAAACATGCCCATGCTAGTGCTGGTGCTGGAGCCAACCATTCTTGCACTCTAAACTATCACTGTGTATTTAAAAATCACTCACTGTTCTCAACAGCAACACACAAAAAAAACTTGAGAAATACTTTCACTGAGTCTTCACTCTGCTCGAGAACCTGCTGCAGCAATAAATCCTTCCTTCAGCTTCTTTGACACCTTCAAAGACCCTGGACAAGCTCTAATACCACTGTTGGGAATTTTCTGCTAAATTCCAAAACAAAATAATGAACAGAGAATGATACTCTGTTTTTTTATAACACAGGGAAACTTAAAATAGATTGCTGGAGAAGCTCAGAGTTTTTCACACACATAAAAAACTTTATATTCATTAATAAACTGCCTGATACAAACTTCTTCCTCTTAACAGAGGGATTCACCAAGAACTTCAAAAAAAAAATCACTGTCTCTTTTAGAAATTTTACACTACTGTGTGTAAAAATTTCCTTTACATTTACTGTTATAAATAAAAAAAATTCTTATTTCATTTACTGTATATTTCATTTCAACACAAAATAAAAAGTACATACTCTGCCTCCTACGCTTCTGCTTATATTTTCAGAACATATTCAACAAACAACCAAAAATTTACATGTGTGTATTAAAAATTTGATACCTCTGTGTAAGAGATTTTCTTCATTCGCCCTTTTTCCATACGCTGCTACCTGGATTCACTTCCATATACAATACACATATTCTCCACACAAATTTTTCTTCATACGTTAGGCTGCCTATTACAAAAAAAAACTCTAGAACAAAAAAAATTACATACATTGACTTTTGTTTTCCCTTTCCACTAAGACAAACACCTGTGAGAATTAAAAAACAATAAAATTAAATTCTACCTACATTTACTGACCACTATAAATTCATTAAATTTTTAGCATGGCGATATATTCCTTTTATAATTAACCCTGTTATATGGAGGTCAAACAAAAAAAACTTTTATTTCACTTCAAGCAATGTCATGTTGCAGGGATGAACGCAGTGTTGGATGCAATCAACGGTGGACAGCGTTCTTTTCGATCAAACAGCTATCGCTTATCAATCCATTACGTCCCAATGAAAAGTGGTGGTTTTGGAAAAGCAATCCATTACGTCCCAATGAAAAGTGGTTTTGGAAAAGCACTGAGGACGCGCACTGCTCAGGGTTTTATCGCGTCCCCTTCCGAGAATACCACCGCTCGCTGAAAAGCGAAGCGATGGACTCTGGTGGTTTTTAGAAATTAAATGCGGCAGCTGAAATTATTATTTCAACAAGCAACATGTTGAGTGTAAAGATTCCCATGTCTCTGCAAAATTGCAGAAATTTAGAAATTTTGGATATAAACAGAAATAATCTATTAGGGAAACTGCCTGAATGGATTGGGTATCTTTCGAAGCTCCGCATACTTGTTCCCAGATCAAATAATTATGAAGGTGAGATCCCGATCCAGATTCGCTACCTTCACAAACTCCAAATTCTTGATCTCGCAATGAACTGTCTGTCAGGCTCAATACCCTGCCAGCTTTCAAACTTATCGATAATGGCGGATGAAAATTTCACAAGGTCAATCTCCAAGTCCACCGACCTTAAATATGGAATGTACAAGACGGATGAAGTTAATTTGATGGACAAGGGTCAGGAAATGTCCTATATTTTCAAAGACCTCTGGACTGATACTTCTATGGACCTCTCAGGAAACAACCTTACGGGTGACATGCCCCAAGATATTGGATCTCTGAAGGGCCTGCGGACGTTGAATGTATCACATAATCATTTAACCGGACAGATTCCCCAAGAATTTGGTAACATGGTCGATGTAGAAACTTTAGATATGTCATGCAATCAGTTAGAAGGCAAAATACCTATAGCACTTCTAGATCTGAACTCATTGGGCTGGTTAAACCTCTCGAATAACAATTTATCAGGGAGGATTCCAAATGGGTCGCATTTCGACACATTTGGGGTAACTTCATTCTCAGGTAATCCACAGCTGTGTGGGCTTCCACTTGCAAGAAATTGCAGTGAACACATTCCAAAGGAGGACGGTGACAATAGTGACAAGTCTGTGCATTGGTGGGAATCGTGGGTAGTTGGGATGGGATTTGGATGGATAACAGAATTTGGAAGTGTGATTGGAGCATTGGCTTTATGGCATGTTGGGGAGGAAATACTTTCAGTTTGCCGATAGCTTTATGGCATGTTTAGAATAAAAGTGTGGGGTATTTTTGCAAGGTAAAAGGCACACTTTCCAAATTTAGTGAATGTACCACGTTCCATTTCCACCAAATCGTTGTATAAATAGTTTGCGCAAAACTTCACACGGTGCATCTATCGGGTGTCACACTATTTTATGTAGTTTCTGTGGTGTAAGAAATCACATGCTCCATCCAATGGGCCTCAGATTATATTTTCTTTTAAGCAAAATTAACGACTCCAGCGGCAGAGCAAGTCCCTGCCTTCAGGAGACTGCTACCACTACTTGATATATTGTGTTTGCCTGGTTCATTTAGGAGCTACTATTTAACCTAAGAAATCAGAGATTCGTGAGTCGAGGTGAATCATTGCTTTACGAATGAGAATAGTTCGACCACAATAAAGAATAAAAATTATTCTTTGAAGTGTGTGGTATTAACTTATATGTTAAGCGAATCCTCCATCCTTTTGTCATTAATATATATTCCAAAGTATTAAGATCTTATTGCATCCCATTTCATATATATATATATATATATAATATCATACCAGTTCCAATCAATGGACAATATTAAAAGAATTACATAGTTTTGAATTTAATGATGAAAAGATGACGGAGCACTTATAAACCGGAATTTAGGTGTATCCATATCAAGAAGAGATAATGGACAGGTTTAGTAGTTTAAATGTGTCCGTCTATATATATATAACCTGTACTTATTAAAGCCGTAGTTTTAGTAGTTTAAATGTGTCCGTATATATATAAAACTTGTACTTATTAAAGCTGTAGTTTAACGAGAATGGTTTTTTTGTGGAGAGTTATAGAAATTTTGGTTATATTTTGAAAAAAATGATGGGGATTTTTGTAAATTTAACTAAAAATTGTTAATTTCATAATTTTAGGTGTCTTAAAAGTTTTTGATGGTGCTGAATTTATTTCTACCTTCAAAAACATGATTCAATCACTGCCTCTACATGGTTTTTTGGAATTTTTTTCCCCGGATTCCAGCGACTTTTGGCTGTCCCAGCAATTCCTCTGCCTCCTTAAAACACTCCCTTATTAAAATTGGCAACCCAACAAATTTGTTTCATGGTAGTTTTTTTTGCCAGAATTGGGTAAATTTTTTTAAAAAAATCAGAATGTTGGAGCATTTGAATCATTTTTTAGATAGTGGAAATGGATTCAAGAAGCCGTGGACAGCCAAAATCCTCAAATTTGACAGCTATCACCCAAATTTTCATAACTTTCTACCAAATTTTGTCATAATCTTACCAAAATTTCCATTATTTCTTAGTCTAATTTATAAATTTTTAAACTACACCATTAAAATTTATAAATTTTTAGACTAAGCCATTAAAATTTCTATACGCGCTTAGTTGAGTGTCTAGATTTCTATCTCTTTTAAGTTAAGTGGAAGTTAAAATCATATTCACATTATTATTTGACTTTGTATAAATCCCTACCTATATTTAGTTGAAGTGTAGATTGGATCTTTTACTTTAGGTGGAAGTTAAAATCATATTCACTTTATTATTTGACATGGAGTTAATTTCAACTGCTACCACTATAACCTCAACAACTACTATTATTATGACTTTTAAATCCTACTTCCAAGCACAGATGAAAACTTCTTACATCACATAAATATCAATTACAATATGATTTGAAAAGAGATTACACTATAAAGTTTACATAACAATACACCAAAACAGAAAAAAAACAACATTAAAGTGAAAAAATTGATTAATGCTAATAGACAATTTTTCTCCTTTTTCCATCCATGTTGATATTTGTACCCAATTGAAAAAGAAAAATATTTGTTATTTTTCTCATATTTGTTATCCTGTGGGCAGAGAGTGGATTTTTTCTTAAAAATACAAACTCCCAAATTAAGTCAAATGTATATGTGGGATTCTAAAGTAGGAAAAGAGATGGGCCAGGATGGATATGGACAAAATATTTGTGAACTGGACAAAGGATGAGACAAAAACTTTAATCATAAATGACAGATGCATTTGTTTCTGGTTGGATAGGGGACAGCCTTACCTTTCAGCATCTCAAATGTATAAAGTCGTGCATTTTTCAAAAGCCATAAGCGCCGCATATAACGCTACTACGCAGCACCCACCACCACCACAATACCTGGGTGGTGCGTTCGCTTTATCCACGAAAATGACCGACTACTAACTAAAGACGACACTACACAGAAGATTCCACTGGCCTGTGTTCGAAACGCCGAAAACCACATTTTAAGAGGATTGTCGTTGTCGCTTGGCTTTCCAGGTGGCATGGGTCTGCAAAGGCAGAAAAAGGAGAGCACTAATTGCGGATAAAGATGAAATAAATTGGCAGTTAGAAATAAGGTGAAGACAGGCACGTCTCACCAAATTATGTTTAGTCAACCGTTTTGTCAACAACCGCCTTTATGCACATGGCTTCCTGCAACTTTTGCTCTCCTCGATTCTTAATTTCCTTTCTTTTTTAAATATGGTGAGGGAGCTTTGGCTAAACTCTGCATCCCTGTTTCACGATAAAGTTGACTAAAACTTGGGCCACAGCCAATTTATCTATTCATCAGAGTTCTATTTGGTACGGTCATTAACCATGTTTTGGATTGTGGTTTTAAGGGTTAATTTAATTGGGGTGGGAAGATGTCCGTCTCCCAGGCCCTTAGTCAAAGCTACCACATGCTCATAATCGGGATTACAAATTTTTAAGTGGAAACCATGGTACATTTGTAGACTTTGGCTCATTTCAGAGTCCTGTGATCACACCAGTCCATGGTTGGCTCCTTGTGTTCAATTAATTGTGTGTATCTGTCAATTTAATTGCACTAGTGCTGTCATGTCATCGTATGGAATACCCAGCTATTATGTTCCATGCATTAATTTAGCATTTAATCACACATTAAGTTAACAGTTATATCCACATTAAGTCAACAGTTATATCCATGAAATAAATCATGTAACGCTGATTAAATTTACATATTTGTGGTTATTTAATTGGGTGGAATGATTGTTATCTTTCCATGTAGATTTAAAACTTTACCAAAGACATGTTGAGCTTTGAAGCATCTTTGTTTTATTATAAAGTTGACTTAAACGTGGGCCAGAGCCAATTTATCTATTCGTGAGAGTTTTATTTGATTTAACAATATTTTGGATTTTCTTGATTGTGGTTAGTTAATTCGGTGGAATGATTGTTATCATTGTATTCTTTTCCATCTAGGTTTAAGTCTCCACCAATGACAGGTTGAGTTTTTATATTTTGATGATTTTTGTTATAATGCTTTCAAGTATAATTGTAGGCTAACCGGTGCTTGGGTGAAATGATTGTTATCTTTCTCATCCAGGTTCAAATCTTCAGCTTTGATATCTTGATGAATATTATTATAATGGCTTACAGCCCCAGAGAAACACTCTTGAGTATAACTATGGGCTGGCTGGTGGTTCAGATCTATGTAAATACCATGTTGAGCTTTGATATATTAATAAATATTGTTATAATAACTTAAGATGTAAGAAAAACACTGTGAACTACTTAATATCAGCAATCTCACTCTTTCCTTCAACTATAAAAGAGGTTCATTTTTTTAAGAGGTTAATATCAACAATCTCACTCTTTCCTTCAACTATAAAAGAGGTTCAATTTGTTTCAAGAGGTTCATTGCTTTTTTGTTTGATAAAAAAGAAATGTTTCACATTGTTGTCATAACAATGTTTCAATGCCCTAATACTGTTTCTGCTTGTCTAAGGCCCAAGACCCAGAGACATCTAGCAGGTGTGAAAGTCTGCCCCCTTACGGACCACTAGCAGGTTATTCCAGTTGGGGCGTGGTTTTCCTTGAATAAGAGCAATCCATTAACTGTTAACAGCCAAAGATAATTGTCCTCACTCTTGATTTGACCACTGAATTATGATAGGTTTTTTCACCTTGTTAAAAGAAAACACAATATTTCATAATTTTATTTGATGAAAGTTGATCGTAAATCATGAGCAAAGTAATGAAGTTCCAGAGGATTTGAAGATCTTACTGCATTAAAATGTGAGAGTTACATGGTCAGTGAGCAAAGTAATGAAGTTCCAGAGGATTTGAAGATCTTACTGCATTAAAATGTGAGAGTTACATGGTCCAGCTAGCGTGTTACCAAAGTATAATGGAATATTTCATCAAATTGATCAAGAAAAAGCACGGAAAGGATATTAGTAAGGATAGCAGAAATGAAATAAGACATTCAATGTGTTCCTTGTAATATAAATATAAACAAAACATCTAAAGAAAAGTAATTGCACAATGATCCAGTCCAAGAAAACAAGATTTTCCACAAACCAATTAACTCTTCTAGAAAAATTCAACAATTCCAATTTAATAATCTTATTGGCCTATCTTTGTACCTTTTGGGACAATGGCTAGTATATTTATGTGACCTTAGATATAAACGGGATTGCAGTCTGCTAAAATACTTTTATATGACTTTAATCAGATATATAAAAATTAAATAATATTTTCATGTTACTTTAGAGCACTATCTCAAAACTAAATTAAATAATATTTTATGTGGCTTTAAAGCACTATCTCAAAATTAAATTAAATAATATTTTTATTTGACTTAAAAATATAGACGGGATTGCAGATTCTCTAATAAATCTGCAGGTAGGGACCTGCCGTAAATTAAATAATATTTTCATGTGACTTTAGAGCACTATCTCAAAATTAAATTAAATAATATTTGATGGGACTTTAAAGCACTATCTCAAAATTAAATAAAAATATCTCAAAATTAAATTAAATAATATTTTTATTTGACTTAAAAATATAGACGGGATTGCAGACTCTCTAATAAATCTGCAGGTAGGAGACCTGCTGTAAATTAAATAATATTTTCATGTGACTTTAGAGCACTATCTCAAAATTAAATTAAATAATATTTTATGTGACTTTAAAGCACTATCTCAAAATTAAATTAAATAATATTTTTATTTGACTTAAAAATATCGACGGGATTGCAGATTCTCTAATAAATCTGCAGGTAGGGACCTGCTGTCTTTGCAGGCCGTCTGGTTTAAATTAAAAACGCCTATGATTTCTATATCTAACCATTGACGTTATTTAGTAACCCTTACATTACACAGGCGGAATGCAATCCTTAAACCAAGAAGCGTTGCTGATTCGTAATACCATGCAAAAGAGTTTATTAAGTTTTGCTATGCGGATATTCATATTTTGCGTAGTTTTCTTTGGTACATTCACGTCTGTGTCTTCTGAGACGGGTTGTTTGGATAAAGAAAAGAAATCTCTCTTGACCTTTAAATGTGGTTTCCATGATCCTGCCGGGCGTTTGGCTTCTTGGAATGTTTCATCAAGTTGTTGTGAATGGGAACACGTCTCTTGCGACACACGGACCGGCCATGTTGTTACGTTGAATTTGCATAATTGCAGTTTGAGTGGTGCCTTCAGCCCTGCTGCACTGTTTGACCTGACGGCTTTGGAGAGTTTCGATATTAGTTTCAATAATTTTACTGGGCAACCTATTCCCGCAGAGATGGGTCTTTTGAAAAACTTGAAATACCTCAGCCTGTCCATGGCAGAATTTGCAGGTGACATTCCATGGCAGCTCGGAAATCTGTCTAGCTTGACAGTACTCGATCTCTCCTCCTTGGAGCCTTCTGTGTTGACAAGTCCTGACCTTTCGTGGCTTGCAAATCTCACCGCCTTGACAAATCTTTCTCTCAATGGAGTCGATCTCTCCGCAACGTCGTCCTCATGGGGACGATCAGTAAGTCATCTTTCTCACCTCAGAAATCTTTCGATGACAAATTGCGGACTGACGGGTTCCATTCCCCCTTCCCTGCATAAACTTGCCTCCCTACAAATCCTCCATCTTGATCACAACACATTTGACACTGAATTTCCTAGTTGGTTAGGGAATATGTCTAATTTGGTCTCTCTGCAGTTGAACAGTGCAAATCTCAGTGGATCTCTCCCGTTTGAGCCTCTCTCTCGGCTTCCTAACCTGAAAAGGATTTATTTGGGAGATAACAAAATATCTGCCAACGTTTCTCAGGTTTTTCAGGGCCAATGGAAGAGCCTGACCATTTTCCGGATGCAAAATAATAGTTTGTACGGCTCGTTACCATATTCTATAGGAAATCTATCATGTCTGGCTGTGCTAGAACTGCGGCACAACAAGTTGAAGGGAAGCATTCCAGAGTCACTGGGACTCCTGCGCTCGCTTGCTGTGCTAGACCTGGGCTACAACCTTTTGACGGGGCCCATCCCTTCATCCCTAGGATCCTTGTCTAAACTGACCAATATCACTCTTTCTTACAACGCTTTGGGCGGAAAAATTTCAGAGTCACACTTCAGCGGCCTCAGCAATCTGAAATATATTGACCTTTCCAATAACAAATTAGCATTCAATATCACTTCCATGTGGACTCCGCCATTTTCTTTAGATGTGTTGAAATTATCTGTTTGTAAAATAGAGCGGATGTTTCCTGTTTTTCTGAAGACTCAACGTTCTATTACTGTGCTGGTTCTTGCCGGTAATACAATCAAGGGAGAAATTCCTTCATGGCTGTGGAATCTTCCAAAGCTTGAGAAGTTGATTCTCTCGCACAATCAGTTGGAGGGGCCGATACCACCTCAACTGTATAACTCGTCCACTTCGTTGAAGCAAGTGGAGTTACGAGGGAATCAGTTCCATGGCAGTCTTCCCCATCCACCAAGATCTACCGCAGGCTTCCCTATGGAACTTGATCTGTCAACTAATAATATTGCAGGTCCAATCCCATCAAAAATGTGCACGATGTTGAAGTCCTCTACTTTCTTGTTCTTAGCATCGAATAAGCTGGAAGGCGATATTCCTCCTTGCATCTGTGAGCAAACAGAGTATCTAGAAGCTCTGGATCTTTCAGACAATAAGCTCTCTGGCCAACTACCTTCATATTTAGGTAACTGTTCTTCTCTCAAAGTATTGAATCTAGCAAATAACAGTTTTCCAGGGCATATACCGGTGGAACTGGGAAAGCTGAACAGTCTTCAAGTATTGCACATCAATAGCAACATGTTGAGTGGAAAGATTCCCATGTCTCTGCAAAATTGCAGAAACTTAGAAATTTTGGATCTCAGTAGAAATAATCTATCAGGGAAATTGCCTGAATGGATTGGGTATCTTTCGAAGCTCCGCATACTCGTTCTCAGATCAAATAATTTTGAAGGTGAGATCCCGATCCAGATTGGCTACCTTCAGAAACTCCAAATTCTTGATCTGGCAATGAACCATCTGTCAGGCTCAATACCCCGCCAGCTTTCAAACTTATCGATAATGGCGGATGAAGATTTCACAAGGTCAATCTCCAAGTCCACCGACCTTAGATATGGAATGTACAAGACGGATGAAGTTAATTTGATGGACAAGGGTCAGGAAATGGCCTATATTTTCAAAGACCTCTGGACTGATACTTCTATGGACCTCTCAGGAAACAAACTTACGGGTGACATACCTCAAGATATTGGATCTCTGAAGGGCCTGCGGACGTTGAATGTATCACATAATCATTTAACCGGACAGATTCCCCAAGAATTTGGTAACATGGTCGATGTAGAAACTTTAGATATGTCATGCAATCAGTTAGACGGCAAAATACCTATAGCACTTCTAGATCTGAACTCATTGGGCTGGTTAAACCTCTCGAAAAACAATTTATCAGGGAGGATTCCAAATGGGCCGCATTTCGACACATTTGGGGCAACCTCATTCTCAGGTAATCGAGAGCTGTGTGGGCTTCCACTTGCAAGAAATTGCAGTGAACACATTCCAAAGGAGGACGGTGACAATAGTGACAAGTCTGTGCATTGGTGGGAATCGTGGGTAGTTGGGATGGGATTTGGATGGATAACAGGATTTGGAAGTGTGATTGGAGCATTGGCTCTCAGCAGGCGGTTGGGGAGGAAATACTTTCAGTTTGCCGATAGCTTCATGGCATGTTTAGAATAAAAGTGTGGGGTATTTTTGCAAGGTAAGAGGCACACTTTCCAAATTTAGTGAATGTACCATGTTCCATTTCCACCAAATAGTTGTATAAATAGTTTGCGCAAAACTTCACATGGTGCATCTATCGGGTGTCACACTATTTTATGTAGTTTCTGTGGTGTAAGAAATCACATGCTCCATCCAATGGGCCTCAGATTATATTTTCTTTTAAGCAAAATTAACGACTCCAGCGGCAGAGCAGCAAGTCCCTGCCTTCAGCAGACTGCTACCACTACTTGATATATTGAGTGTTTGCCTGGTTCATTTAGGAGCTACTATTTAACCTAAGAAATCAGACATTCGTGATTCGAGCTGAATCATTGCTTTACCAATGAGAATAGTTCGACCGCAATAAAGAATAAAAATTATTTTTGAAGTGTGTGGTATTAACTTATATGTTAAGCGAATCCTCCAGCCTTTTGTCATTAATATATATTCCAAGTATTAAGATCTCATTGCATCCCATTTCATATATATATATATATATATATCATACCAGTTCAAATCAATGGACAATATTAAAAGAATTACATAGTTTTGATTTTAATGATGAAAAGATGACGGAGCACTTATAAAACCGGAATTTAGGCGTATCATGTCAATGGAAAACATTAAAGTATATATTAAGTATGAAGAAGAGATAATGGGCAGTTTTAGTAGTTTAAATGTGTTCGTATATATATAAAACCTGTACTTATTAAAGGCGTAGTCTAACCAGAATGTCTTTTCGTCTATAGAAATTTCCGTTATATTTTGAAAAAATTGGTGCGGATTTTTGTAAATTTAAGTAAAAGTTGTTAATTGCATAATTTTAGGTGTCTTAGAAGGTTTTTGATGGTGCTGAATTTATTTTTACCTTCAAAAATATGATTCAATCACTGCCTCTACAAGGTTTTCTGAAATTTTTTTCCTGGATTCCAGCCACTTTTGGCAGTCCTAGCAATTCTTCTGCCTCCTTAAAAACTCCCTTATTAAAATTGGCAACCCAACAAATTTGTTTCACGGTAGTTTTTTTGGCAGAATTGGGTTAAAAAAGTTTAAAAAATCAAAATGTTGGAGTATTTGAATCATTTTTTCCATAGTGGAAATGGATTCAAGAAGCCCTGGACAGCCAAAATCCTGTAATTTGACAGTTATAACC
Organism: Pinus tabuliformis; assembly: GCA_031772625.1. Classification (NCBI taxonomy): domain Eukaryota; kingdom Viridiplantae; phylum Streptophyta; class Pinopsida; order Pinales; family Pinaceae; genus Pinus; species Pinus tabuliformis. The sequence goes on along the minus strand of CM062814.1, from coordinate 598,932,905 downwards.
CAAATTTTCAAAACTTTTTACCAAATTTTGTCATAATCTTACCAGAATTTCCATTATTTTTTAAACTAATTTATAAATTTTTAAACTACAGACTACGCCATTAAAATTTCTATCTTAGTTGAGTATGTAGATTTCTATCTCTCTTAAGTTAAGTGGAAGTTAAAATCATATTCACTTTATTATTTGACTTTGTATAAATCCCTACCTATATTTAGTTGAAGTGTGGATTTGATCTTTTACGTTAGGGGGAAGTTAAAATCATATTCACTTTATTATTTGACTTTATATAAATCCTTACCTATATATTAATTTAAGTGACTGTTTCCAAACTTCAAAGCCACAAAAACCATTTATAATGTCGTCAAACACTCAGGTTTCATTCAAAATAATTGAAGCAAAGTTCAAGGCCCTCGTTTATCGTTACCAAGTTATCGTTGCTGTTCTCTTTCTTTTCTCTAGATATTAATCCGTGTATTTCTTTTCCTTTCTTGTTTTCGCACTCGCAGCAGAGACACTGGATGGGTGGATGAGCTTGGCCTCCTACTAGTTCTACAATTTTAGAATCAATGGGTAAGTATTCTTCCCCTGGACCAGAATGATCATCACTCTCGAATAGGTTTACATTCATCCCCAACTATCATTGTACACTGTTCACTTCTCCCAATTCCTGTCACCACATAATCCCATGGTTACTGGAATTCTTGTCACCGCATAATCTCATGGTTACTCTTAATTAGGAATTTGAGGAAGAGACATTATACAAATTACATAAAAAAGTATTTGTATTATATTTCAAAATTAAAATATATATAGTACTTATGAGATTTAACAGATTCTAAATTAACAGATTATTGTTGAGAAAATATCTCAACAAGCTCCAATAAACGGGGAATCTAATTTGCCAATATATTATTGTAAGTGTTATTTCTAAGTCTCTCTTAACACTTACATTATAAAATTAACATTACAAATATCAATACAAAAATCACAAATTAGAGTTCACATATAAATCACATTTGTTTGATATGGTCTTCACTAGCACTTCGACCCACTCACGCACCAGTGTTTTCTCCACCACAATCTTTGAGCTTCCCAAATAAGTCATTTAAGGTAGAACTATCTCTTACCATCTTTAATGTGCTTGCAAGATCAACAATATTGACATGCTCGGCTCATCGGGGCATCCAAAAGAAAAGTTGTTTAGTAACTGAGCCACTCTATAGATCTACAACCATTTGTTAGATATTTTTTTCGGCTATCCATTTGTTTCTAGGAAGGAAGTTTGAATACTGAGTGTATTCAAAGGTTAATCATACAACTTGACCTATGTAACGCACTCATTGTTCATGGCTTTCTAAATTCCAAGAACAACAAACCATAACAACATATAAAAACAATCAAAATAATGATGTATTCAAGGTTTCCAAGTGCCAAAAACCACTAATTTGAATTATGTAAACTATTCAATAATTAGTTTTGCACTTTGTACAAATAGAAGTAACAGAAAATAGAAAACATCAATGAAACCAAGTTAGTGCTAAGATACAATAAAGCGCCAAACCAGACTAAGACAAAACTAGTGGCCATTCTTGAATATCAAAATGACCGGTGCCCTCTAATCGATCTCACTTATTTGAATCTGAGCCAAATAAGTGGCCTCGTCCCTTTATCGCTTTTTGGGACTACCAAATCTATTAGTCATGTGGAAAACCAATTATTTCAAATTGTTCAACATCTAAATATTTGTGTAAATCCTCTACATCAATCTAGTAAACAATTAAACCCTAAAAGAGTGAGTTGAATGTATTTGAGTTTGTCCCTAGTGCTATGAACAAATCCCTTTAATAACATGTATTAACCAGACGCCATGAAGCTGTTGAAATTGGCGATAGACTAGTCTGCTACAAGCAAGGTCGTTTCTTCCAAAGGCATTCAAAATTTTCACAGTCGCCACCCCTACACAAGTTATTTTGAGCACCCACACCTATATTCGGTTAGTATAACCTTCCGCACAACACCGATGAATGTCGAAAGGTTGCTTGTTGCTTTTGGGCACCTCTCGCAATTTTCTGTAGCGTATGGAACTAGTCCTACCCTGCACCAGATATTATATCAACCGTTGAATCCACAATATGCCTACAAAATATTTTTCTAATGGGATGTAATGCACCGAATGATGCCACTCTCACATTCTAAGAATTCCACGACTTTCTAAAGGTTTCCCCAGGCTCCCAAGGCTTACAAAATCGATTGAAAAATGATGTCATAGTCCTCAAACTCAGACTCACAAAACTAACAAGGCACACAACTCTCTCATTCAACAACATCCATATGATTTCATAATCCACGTCCATGTGATTGCAGACACCATACTATGGTGATAGAGAACCTCTGATACATAAGTTACATGACCCTGAACTTATACAAAACCTCCCTGATGTTGTTGAAGCTTCATAGACATACCAATTTTATTTTTGAGCCCATGACTTCCAACGATTTCTGACACTCGGCTCTGTTATGGCTCAAGCTTCGATCAGTAGCCTGCAGACAGAGAGAGTAGACTTTTGGATGATGGCTATTCGTTGCATACATATTGGCAAAACAAAGAACACACAAACACAGATCTGCACACAAAAATATTCACAAGAACATTACATAGTTCACTCCCCTACCTTGTCCTACTTATTTAGTGAGAAAGCTCGGCAATTATGGCTCTACATTTTTCTCGCCCCGCCAAACAAAGAACACACAAACACAGATCTGCACACAAAAATATTCACAAGAACATTACATAGTTCACTCCCCTACCTTGTCCTACTTATTTAGTGAGAAAGCTCGGCAATTATGGCTCTACATTTTTCTCGCCCTCCCTAGCGGGTAGAGCTGACTTTGATACCAAATTAAAAATTTGAGGAAGAAACATAGTAGGCAAATTACACACAGGAAAATATTTGTATTACATTTCAAAAAAAATGCATGATAGATATATTGTGCTTATGAGATCCCACAGGTTCCAAATTAGGATATAGATATATTGTGCTTATGAGATCCCACAGATTCCAAATTAGGATATTATTGTTGAGAAAATCTCTCAACAAACTCCAACAACCAACAATCTTACTCTACCAATATACTATTCTAAGCATTACTTCTAAGTCTCTTTTATCCACAATTAATGCTTTTTCACCCTCGTAATCCTCACTTATAACTTTCCCTAAGCTCAATTAAGCTAACCCGTGTGTAGGGGAACCCTTTACTTTTAAATTTTCTATATGTTGTATTTTTATATTGATAGGCACGTGTGTTTTGGAACAGAGCCTTAAGAATTTTAGTTTATTTATCAATAATTATTTGGTAGATGGTAGGTATTTAACCTCAATGCAAAATATTTTAGAATATTCTTAATATTATACACTTGTATGTTCAAAGTAGTTATGCCAGTTTTTCTCTTTTAATTAAATTGATTGATAAAAAAATTGTCATATCAACAAGTGGCATGAAAAATGAGTTATGGTCTTTAGGCATGTGGTATTGATAAGCTATGGTATTGGCCCATGGTATTGTAACAAATCTATTTACAAAATAAGAATCTCCATAGTAAAGTGGTAGTAGATCCCCATGCATAAAATTATTTTCCATGTTTTTTCAAATGTATACATATTTAACTTATATACTAATTAATAATAATAATGATAATAATAATAATAAATTTATCATTTAATTATTTTTGTGATTTTTTTAATTCTAGCCACTTTACATGTATTATGAAATAAGTATATATATATATATATATATATATATATATATATATATATATATATATATATATATATATATATATATAAATGGGACACATACTTTATATTCAAAATATGGGTTACATGACCATGACCATGAAAATATGGGTTCAAAATATAGGTTACATCACCGTATCAAAATTGGCTTCAGTTTTTGCAACTACTTCGATATCCTAGTACAACCATAAATCTATTTTCTTCCCCTTACGAGCCCTATAAACTATAACAAACCACTGATATCTACCATATACTTGAAAAAACAAACACAAAGTCGAAACATGGCAACAATACATGAAAAACATTAACCAATATTTGGCTTCACCACATCCTCGATGAATTCTTTTCCACGACTACTCCGACCAGCTCCTTAAGCACCTTCTCCTCCATCATTCTGCATCTGGGCAACGACCATCTCAAGTAACCCTATTATGATCTGCTCACCTCTGCAAATATAGTGTATATGATCAAATCTTAGTTGGAAGTGAGCAAATAAGTTTCCATCTTAACAATCTTTCGCTCCAGGGACGCCTCAATACTCCCAAACTTAGCATTTAATTTGCTCGGTTTGGGAGGCACGATTTTTCTTGAGCATCTCTACTTTGCCAGTTATAAGGTCTAGCCTTCCCATAGTAATTTAAACAAGAATTCAACGCCGCTTTTCCAACGAGCCAAGTCATCATTAGAGGATTATCTTTCTTGGCCTGCATGCGTAGCCATACTAGAATCTCTCCAAACTGCACAATTATCAAACTTGTGCTTCAAGCTTGAAATAATGGATAACTAGGAGACACACTGTGAATCCTTAAATAGATGGATTTCCTTCTCCGCACAATTACCATTTGATTGTGTCATTATCGCATGCAAATCCTCAATCTTCATCCCCATTAAATAAGCATCATGTTCGAGGGATCTAACCAACCATCCATACAGCCAGTTCGCTGAGAAACGAGACAAATCCTTTCCACAACCCCTCGCTATTAATTCTCTAGTGCGATATACAACCCTCCCAAATCACTGAAATGACGGCTTCTCTACGATTACCTTGAGTTGAGACAATATCGTCCTCATGTCTTGCAAGTTGTTTCCTTGGGAATCCGAAAGGACGACAAACATTAATTGTGCTCTGGCCTTCCCCCACTTGTCTCACTTGTCGATTATACATTCACGCATTATCCTTCTATTAGCACCATCATTAATAGTCTTGAAAGCTACCCGTCCAACATTCTATTAAGATATGGGAAAATGGCCACGATCTCTTCCATGAACCTCATATTTACCTATACCCCGAAATATTTTGATATTTATTATTGATGGATTCATATCAATATTTTTTTTTTTTTTTTGTAAACTAAGGTAGTATTCTATTTATAAAAGTAGAAGAAATTACATACAACAACAAGTCTCCGCCCACCCATAAGGGAAACCGAGTGACCATCGAAGGTTCTTTACAGCCATCCAAAAGAAATAGATAACCAGTCTATCTAACCAAGCAAAAAAACCATCTATTCTTTCTACTAACAAACTGATTTTTCTATGTAACCGTAACATCAAATATAACAGAGTCCAAAAAGAAGATGACAAACACCTTGCACCGTTTCCATAATCTACTGGTTCGCTGTCTTTGGCTGGGGCTCGCTCTCCATCTTGACCTCCATCCCACTTGCTTTAAACAACTGTAGAATTTTGTCCATCTTTCTATCTTGCATCAGAAGAGTAATCTGGATGTTCTTCAATTCCCTTTTGAGGGTGGGAATCCCTTGAGCTAATTCCACCATTTCTAGGGCCACTTGCTCCATCGCTTTGGCCATTAGTCTCTTCATACCCCAATATACATGTAGTGACTGTTTATATAAAGACATCCTCCCTCTTGTATGACCCGGGTCAGGGATTAAGCACTCCCAATCATCCATTTCAGGCTCAGAGCTTTCCTGCATGGCCTCTTCCTCTAAGTGATCTATAATTCTTCTAATTTTTGGGTTGGTATCATGAAGGTATGCTTCCTCAGCCTCCTTCAATTTCTTTCTCATATCCCTCTTTCTTCTTGTGCTGCCTCTGATCTCAGTAGCGGATCCCTCCTCCACTCCATGTCCTTTATTCCGACGACCCGCAGGCCTCCCTCTACCTCTCTGCATACGACGACCTCGCACTCCCCGGCTTCTTCCACGTCTTCCACCCACATCCTCTGTATCGTCCTCCGACTCCTCATTTCTATCATCACCCATTGCACTGCTCTGTTGCTTCCCCTTACCCCCTTTACCCACTTTCCCTCCGCGTGACCAACATTGCTCCTCCTCTAGAATATAATCCCGTATGTCGAAATCCTCCTCCGACTCATCCGGGAGGTCCACATAAATCCGCTGAAAAGTGTCCTCAACCGGGCATTTTCCTTTCTTATCCTCAGCAATTCCTTTGCTGCGCGTCCACCTACCTTCACCCTTCTCATGACTTGCTGCCATACTGGTTGCCTGTTCCTGTATCACCTCCGTAGCTCTCCTCCTCCCTTTACTGTAATAACCTCCTAAGTTACTCCTTTTCTCCGCTCGATTATATAGAACCACAATCAGATCCTTGCGCGGCCACCTTTCCTTCTGGAATTGGTATTGCTGTCCGCCCTCTTCATTAATACACCGAGCACTTGCTGTATTATAATATGAAACGTACCCTACCTGTCTGACATTTCCATCACTGCTCCTCGATCCTTTACCCATTGTCGTCCTTGGTAAGATCAATTGTTCTATGATATCATCTCGCTCACCTTCGATAACCATTAGTTGATATGCTCGACTCTTTATACTCCTTACTGCCGCATTAATTGTCCTGTCATTTCCCCCTCTCTCCTTAATAAGGAGGCGTCTAATCTTCCCTTGCATGCGCTGTAGCCTCATCATTATCATGCCTTAGAATGTTGTTTAATTCATTCCACCTTACCTCAGCCGGAAGTGATGTCCAGCTTCCGTCCATCACCCTGTCCGGCGCACCGCTACCCCAATTGGCCAGGAGATCGGCTGCTTTATTCCCGCTCCTCATAACATGCATAATTATGATATATTCTATCCTCCCTAACAGCCCTTCTATATCTTGGAGAATCCCTGTTGTCCGCCAGCTCTTTGCCACGTGATCCCAACGTTTGCCATTCCTTAATTTTTTGAGCATATCTATGGTGAGCTGGGAATCCCCTTCAATTTCGAGATTCCTATAACCATTACGAACTGCAATTCGGAGTCCATTGTATACTGCCCATAGCTCCGCTTCATTGTTTGTCATATCCCCTCCCCACTCCGCATACACCCACCGTGTACTACCTCTGCTGTCTCTAAATATACCTCCCCATCCTGCTTGTCCTGGATTACCCTTCGATGCCCCGTCGAAGTTCAATTTGAGCCGATCATCCCCTGGAAATCTGAAATAAGTTGGACTTTGAATACGAGGGCTATTTATCCTACCAGTATTGGGATATATCATCGTATAATCAATATTCAATTTCGTAACTATTCTCTGTTCCTCTGGGTTTAGCTTCCAATCGTCCTCATCCCAGACTTCTGATAGAACCGTTTCTTTAATCGAATTACATATTATATCCCAAATTCTTGATTCATGGCAGCTCCTATCTCGAAAGACTCTACGATTCCGTTCTTTCCACACTTCCCATATTACAAATCCAACCGCTACATTCCATAACCTCCTTACCACTTTACTTTGAAAATTCCCCTTACCCCATTGCATTACAGTATTTCGGAGGCTATCTGGATCCCTGTTTGTCTTACCAAAGAGTACCCTAAGTTCTTCCCAGAGACTCCGAGAATATATACACCGATTCAAAAGGTGCTCCTGAGTCTCCATCTCTCGATGACACAGGTAACATCTTGATGGTCCATTCATGCCTCTTTTCTGGATATTTTCCCAAGTTAGAATCCTTCCTCGACACACCAACCATGCAAAATACGTGACCTTGGGCCACCATTTTGCTTCCCAAATCTTCTTCCAGTCTGTTGGTTCTTCTTCCCTTTCCTCCTTGGTTTCCCAATAATAAGCTTCTTTAACTGTAAACATCCCTCGCATCGCTTTACCCCATCGTAGGATATCGTGACCCTCTCTGATCTTAATTTTCCTCGACTCAATTTCTCGGATATATATTTGCCCTGTCTCCGGATTAATTCGGTCAGCCCATTCCTGCGGCCTTTTCCATACTCTCCATGTATCATTTAATTCTTCTCGTCGCCAATAATCCCTTACATACTCCATGCCTGCTGTTTGCGCTAAAAGTTGAATTTCCTGGAGGTGTTGGTTCCTATCCAGCTTGTCCAACTGTTGCCATCTTTCCTCCCAAAACTTTGCTGAACTTCCTTCGCGTATTTCCCAAAAGGCCAGTTTCGTGACGATATCTTTATTATTTCTTGCTAAATCCCATATTTGTGATCCTCGTGGAGTTCCTTCTGTTCTTATACGCCCTTCAATAGTGCCTGGCATATCATATTTTTGATTCCATATTCTTTTCCACACGTCAGTTCCCCCCTGTACCCATCTCCACCATAATTTCGCTCCTAAGACCTTGTTAACTATTTCCAGATCTCTAATCCCAAGCCCTCCTTCCTCTTTCCTTTTAATTATATGCTTCCATGACACCAGAGTCCATTTTTTCTGTTGCTGAGGTCCAGACCAAAGAAATTTACCCATCATTTCTCGCAATCTAGAAAAGACGCCTTTTGGGGCCGCCATAAGGGATAGCTGATATATGGGTATAGATAGAAGTACCGATTTTAAGAGTACAACTCTACTTGCTATATTCAGCATTCTGAATGACCAACTATCTGACCTTTTCCTGATCCTGTCCACCAAACTCTGCCAGTTCTTAATGCGATTGGAGTTTATATCCAATTGGATTCCTAAATACTTTGTAGGTAACTCTCCCTGCCTAAAGCCTAAGACGCGTGTTAAATGGGCTTTGACAGCTTCAGGTGAATTAAAGATAAAGGTACAAGATTTATCGTTATTGATCATCATTCCTGAAGCATTCATGAAAACTTCTAATACCTGCTTGAAACCTCTTACCTCTCTAAGCGACGCTTCTCCAAACAGCATCAGATCATCAACAAACTGTTGATGTGTAATGACTAGATTATTCCCCCACAGTCGAATGCCTTTAATTCTTCTTTCACTTACTTCAGCTTTAAGTTTTCTACTTAATCCTTCCATAGCCAGGATGAATAAGAAAGGTGAAATTGGGTCCCCCTACCGAATGCCCCTGGTAGCATTAAACGTATCTGTAGGAATACCATTGACTAAAATGGAGAAATTCGGAGTTGAGATCATGCTGATTATCCATGCTATCCATCTATGTTCAAACCCAAAAGCTCCCAAAACCTCACTGAGATACCTCCAGCTTAACCTGTCATATGCCTTAGACAAATCCAACTTCATAAGCATCCCTTTCTTCTTCCTTACTTTTAAAGAGTGTATAACCTCCTGAGAAACCACTATACCATCTAAGATTTGTCGACCTTCCACAAAACGAGTCTGCTCAGGTGCGATTAAAGTAGGTAGGAGGGGTTTCAATCTTTTAGCAATCAGGGTGGATATGATCTTATATATAACATTACACAATGCTATGGGCCGAAAACCCTATGGATCATCTGACTTATTACTTTTAGGAATCAGAGTTAGGAAGGTTGAGTTAATACCTTGCCATACTCGTTGTCTGATTCGTGATTCTTCCACCGCCTCTAAAAGCTCTTTTCCTATAAAGTGCCAGCTTGCCTGGAAAAATTCCACTGTATACCCATCCGGACCAGGGGCCTTGTTCCTACTCATATTCATAACTATTTCTTCTAATTCTTCCAAGGTTACAATCCTCATGAGTGCCTTGTTTTGATCCGCTGTTACTACTCTTGGTATTTCCCTGCAAATATTAGCAATAGCTTCCTCTCTATCTGTGATATCTTCCGTTAGAATTCCTTTAAAGTAATCCACAAGGGTCTTTTCAATATCCATCTGTTCTATCACTCTGTCTCCTTCTGCATTCTTAATTGAGAAGATTCTATTCCTCTGTCTATGTTGGATCATAGCTTGATGGAAAAATTTGGTATTTCTTTCACCTTCCCTTAACCACCGCACCCTTGATTTTTGTCTCCACAAAATCTCCTCTTGTTTTCTTCTCTCTTCTAACTGACTGATAATTCTCCCTTCCTCCCTACTCTTTTCTTCGTCTCTGCCATCCAAAATTATCTGTTGTTGGATTAACTCCATTTCTCCTTCTAATTTCTGCTTAGCCTCCATAATGTTTCCAAATTCTTTCCTATTCCATTCTTTAATTCGTTGTTTGATTGCTTTGAGTTTCAGTTGTATAGTATGCATTTTCCCTTGGCCCCTAATAGTACATTTCTTCCACCAATCTTCTACTTTCTTTATAAATTGTGGATCTCTAAGCCAGAACGATTCAAATCTAAAAGGCCTCCTGCCTTTTACCTGCTTCATATCAATATCTAACTGAATAGGCCAATGGTCAGATCCCATAGTAGGGAGAATCTTAGCTTCAATGAACACATCCCGATTTAAAATTTGCTCCGAGAGCAGAAATCGATCTAATCTAGACGCAATCTGATTCGATCCTCCCCGTCTATTGTTCCAGGTATGTACTCCATTCGTTGTTTGAATATCTACTAATCACAAATCCCTAATCATATCGTTGAACTCCTCCATACTCGAATCATCTCTCCTTATTCCGCCTCGCTTCTCTCCTAGATTCCTAATCATATTAAAATCCCCTCCTAGTATCCACGGGGTGTGCGGGATTAATCCTCTCAAAGTACGTAAATTCTTCAAAAAATCCTTCCTCTCTCTATAATTATGAGGCCCGTATACCCCAGTAAACAAAATTATTTCTCCCATCCCCACTAATCTAAAAAGACCCGTAAGGATTCTAGGTAAGGTAAACCAGTGTTCAAAAATTACCTCTTCCGGGTTCCATAATATAGCCAAGCCCCCTGCTGTCGCTATTGCATCTAGTGCCATAACCTCGTATCCTAGTTTCAGCTTCCTTACTGTTTCTGTCAGCTGTTGACTATCCATTTTTGTTTCCTGAATGACCATAATGCTGGGTTTTTCTTTCTTCACTCTATCCTTCAAATATCTTTGTTTCCCTTGACTATTCAGTCCCCTAATATTCCAACTTAGAACAATCATTTAAAACTTTTTGGGAGTTTGTAGAAATACCTCTGAAAGAGGTATCACCCTTCCTGAGTTGACTAAAGTCTCTCCCACAACTTGGATTGATTCGCTTAGCGTTCTTCTCCCTTTTTTCCTTCCGTTCTTACCTTGACTATCTTCTGCTGTAATTTGGGACTCCTAATTACCTTGATCTGACCTGTTTGCTGTAAGTTCTGCCTTCTTCTCTTTATATCGTTGAAAGGTTTCCTTATATAATTGTTTTTCTTTTTCTGGGATGAACCTTTCATCCAATTTTTTCCAATCAGTTAATAGTTTCTTCATTATTTTTTCCTCCTCGTTACCCTCTTCTGAGACAATCTCTTTACCCTTCATGATTTGTTCTGTGGAACCAAGGGTTACTCCTTCCTCCTCTTCCGTCGTTCTACTTGGGCTTCGACTTTTTCGTTTACCATCTTTAATAATTTCCATTGGCGCTGGTTCATTGGCATCCTTTTCTTGCTCCATTATAATATGTTCATTAATTTCCTTATCCTGTTGTCCTACTTCACCCTCTGCTTCTTGTGTTTGGAGAATGTTGAACTTGTTTTTACTATCAGATGAGGCCTTCCGTTCCTGGGGTTGTAATTTCGACGATCCTAGATTTGATTTCCTTCTCCTCTGTACCTCTTTGAAGTCACTTGCTTCGCCTTCCACGCCTTCACTTGTTCTGACTTCCTCCTGCTTGTCCTTCTCTTCTTCCTGTGGTTGATTTTGTGGGCAATCCTTAGCCAGATGACCATATTCATGGCAATGTCTGCACCGAAACGGTATATGTTCATAATCAATGGGTTGCTGCCATATTTCATCCTGATATTCCAGCTCAATAGAGTCCGGTAAAGGAGCAGAAATATTCATATATACGCAAATCCTGGCATAGGAATTATATTTTCCCCTTTTCGTTGATTCTACCACCTTCACAAACGTACCAATCGAATTTCCAATCCCTTCCAATATTTCAGGATCCCAACATTCATCTAGAAGCCCAAATAAACGGACCCAAATTGGGGCGGCCATAATTTTCTCATCATCGGGATTGTATCTATCTTCCCAGTATCTCATGAATAAACCTGCATTATTCATAAAATGGGGGCCCTCCTCAAATACCCTTTCTTTATCCTGTAAGTTTGCAAAGATTACTGTGAAAAATCCCTTTGCCCCCAATTTAAGATTGATATGACCTCTTGGTTTCCATCGCTGCTGAATCCATCGTGTAAGATCCCTTTCAGATGGCCAGTACCCTATGAATTTACAAATTAACACGTGATCTCTCATATAACAACGATAATCTTCCAACTTATTATTTGGTATCACATACCTGGGCTTTTTCTGTGCCCTAGGAAGGCATTTGTTCACCAATCTGGCTTGCCATTGATTCCCCAGTACTGGCATTATCTTACTTGTTTCCGACATCCTTCCGTTTCTACCGCCGCTTCCAGAACTTCCAGCCATTACCTCCCTATAGGAGGGGATCTCTCCCCTCCCTTGTCTTTCGCCCATTCCTTCACTCAATTCATGGAAACTCTCGACCCTTTTCCTCTCTTATCTTTAAGCAATCAATTGTTTGAGCAGAACGACGTGACGTTCCCAAAAAACCAGTAACGACTCAACTGCTACAGTGCCCTCGTTGACTATTATGAACCACCGACTCTGCAACCATTTACTGAATCTTGTGCATTCCTTCACATGAAACCCTCTCCTGGATTCATATCAATATTTACCCGTCATTAACTTAAAAATATTCTCGCTAATATAAATTAGCAATTTTATTTTTAAGAAAAATAAAAATAAATAAATGATAACCCTCGACTTACATGTACTTTTATATACTTTGAATTTTATATATCGTTTCTTTCTGTTAAGAAGTGTTGACATTCGCTTGCCATTTTATTTTTGGACAAAAAAGCTCAGTGAAAAATTGGTCAAGATTTTAGATTATTTGACGTTCCCGTGATGAATGAGCCATTTCATTTTTGGCCAAAAAGTTTAAAGTAAATTTTGTAAAGATCTTAAATTATTTTAAATTGAGGATTCCAATGTAGCTTTCATCTAAATTAAAATAATCGTTAAACTTTAGTTTCGTGATAGATATTTACATGATTGAGAGGTTTTTCGACGGAGCTCTGCAGCTAGGGTTCTGGCTACACTTTGAGACGGCGCAGACTGTTCAGGCGCAGCAACCACCGAGGGCCTGACTTCTAGGTTTTCGACAGAGCATCCAAGGCATAACCATAGAGCACATGGACACCCCCCAGGGGGGGGCATCATTGCTCTCCCCCAAGGCAAACTCCGCGCCGCCAGGGCATGAGGGGTTTATCGTTTTTGGATCGGTCGATGATGAGGCGATTAACAATGAAATCCCGCAGCAAAGCAAGCACAACGCGTCAAACAATCAGGCAGACAAGAGAAGTGATACTCCAGAAAGAAAGGACAAGCCAGAGGAAGTACCCAAGGTCACCTCGAAAACCTGCAAACCAATAGCAGCCGAAAGGCCCAGGATAGAATTGCCTGGCCAGAAGATCAACGAACGAATCCAATACATGAAGGATCATGCCCTCATTGGGAAATTTATAGGGTTCTGGCCGACAGAAAAAGCCCTGTATGGCTGGATTGCAGCTAAATGGAAACCCAAAGGCCATGTCACATTGCAGCTAGGACCGAAAGGGTTCTTTACTGTGATCTTCTTATGCCTAGAAGACAAGTACAAAATCATGGACGAAGGGCCATATTTTTTCAACTCAGCTGGACTGTATCTAAGGGATTGGGTAGCAAGATTCAACCCGGACAAGGAAGACCTCACCTGGGCTCCAGTGTGGATCAGAATGTATTCTCTTCCAGAGGAATATTGGGATGAAGGCCTGCTCAAAGACATAGGCAATGGACTAGGGGAATACATAAAAGCGGCGGAAGAGACGAAGCTTCGCAGATACACATCCTATGCCCGCATCTGTGTCTTCATGCGCCTGGACAATGCTCTGCCGGACTCGGTAAGTCTTTCTCATGATGACTATGAATGGATTCAACCCTTGGATTATGAACATGTACCTTTTCGCTGCCGTAAATGTCATGCTCACGGGCATTTATTCAGGGACTGTCCGCTAAATGCCAAGGCCAATGCTCCTGACCCCTCTGACACTCTGACCCATGATGGCTTTGCCAAAGTACCCAGCCGCAAACGAGCGCACAAAAAACCCTCGACCGAGAAAAAACCCCAGCAAGATTCCGCCTCTGTACCTGCGACGAGCAACAGCTTTGAAATTCTAGCTCAAGCCTCCGACGAGCAAATCCTGATCTCTAAGCCCAGCTCCATGCCCACATCCTCCTCATCCCAGCCTCCTCCTTCTGGCTTTCCCCCCGAGTCACAATCCTCCAAGGGGGATAGGGCTATCCCCAAGGAGAGCCAAACAGGGCCTGCTGGGAAAGCAAATGATATGGAAGTTGACGGTACTCCAGATCATCCCCGGAGCTTAGATATATCTACAACAGAAAATAGTCAGGTGCAACAGATGGATGAAGAACCAGAAAGTATAGACATGGACGGACTAGACATTCTGGAGCTAGAACTAGCATGCAAAAAGAAGGATTATGATAAAATCCCAGAGCTTCAACTCAACAAACTGGAACTTGTCATTTCGAGGGCTTATTAGCAGAAACAGCTAGGCATCCAGCCGGGGAGCTACTGGGATGGCGGCCTCCCCCCAAAAGATTCCAAAAAGAGGGGTAGAAGAACGGATCTCCAGCGAACAATAGCAGTAGGAAAAATCCTGGTGGATTCAGGCAGGTATGCAAAATTGACAAAGTACTACAAACCCTCTATCAATAGTGAATCATGAAGCTCACTTCATGGAATTTAAGGGGGCTCAATAGCCCAGGGAAACTAAGAATATTAAAAAACATGATAAAGATGGAGAAGCCGCAAATATGTTTTCTTCAAGAAACAAAGTGTAACAACAGTACACTAGGAAGCATCCTCTCTAAAGCTTGGCCAGGCTGTCAATCGGTGGCAGTGGATGCCTCAGGTGCATCAGGAGGGCTCGCCATTGCATGGAACGCGCAAGCGCTAACTCTCTCCGATTTTCATGCATCTCATCACTTCATTCAGGCCACCTTCCACATTATAGGCACCAATATACATGGACACCTCACCAATGTTTATTTCCCGCAGGAAGCAGGAAACAAAATAGCTCTTCTCAATACAATAGAAGCTCTGAATATCAACAAAATGCATCCTCTTTGGATCATTGGAGGGGATTTCAACATGATCACCAAGCTGGAGGAAAAGCTTGGGGGGAGAAGCAGATTGGAACAGGAAAATACCCACTTCAAAGACTTCATCCAAAACACTTCTCTAATCGACCTGCAATTTTGTAACGGTACGCACACTTGGAGTAATCGCAGAGCAGGGAAGCACCAAATCGCTTCTAAACTTGACAGATTCCTCATATCAGATAACTCGGTTCATTTGGGAGGAGACATAGCGGCTGCAATTCTACCTCATTCCGGCTCAGATCATTGGCCAATATCCCTCCAGTGGCAAAGACCGGGCAACACCACCAAAAGGCCCTTCCGCTTCGAAGAGTTCTGGCTCACCCACCCTTCATTCAAAGACTTCATCAGAACCACTTGGAATACCTTCACTCCGCCAGAGGGATCCAAAATGTTTCAGTTTCAACAGAAACTCAAACATTTAAAAGCCCAACTAAAGCGCTGGAATCATGAGATCTTTGGAAACATCTTTAAAGCGCAACAAGACTTAAATAAGGAAATGGCAGATCTCCAGCAACAAATAATCACAGGGGGTCACACGGAAGGGACTCTGGAGCAGGAGCAGCGTATTCACAATCAACTGGAGGAGAGGAGAAAGCAGGAGGAGACTTTATGGAAGCAGAAATCCAGGATTAGATGGCTGAAAGAGGGAGAACGGAACACTAAATTCTTTCACCGAACCACTGTTCAAAGAAGAATGCACAACAATATCTCCTTCATTCAGAAGCAAGATGGGGTAAGGGTGGAACAGCATGAAGAAATCGAGGAGGAATTCCTAAGTCATTTCAAACAAGTTCATCAAGAGCCCACTGCAGATAGGCGACCTGCTATAGAAAGAATTACCCAAAATGTGCCAAAACTTATCACTGAGGAACACAATGAGCTACTTCTACGACCTATCCTGATTCAGGAGGTGGATGCAGCCATGTCCCAACTCAAGGAGGGCAAAGCCCCTGGCCCGGATGGCTTCACTACCACCTTCTTTCACGCCTTCTGGGAGTTGATAAAAACTGAGGTCTGGCAAGTGGTGGAGGAATCGAGAGCTCTCCATTGGCTGCTACCTTCACTCAACGCAACTTTCATTGCACTCATACCAAAAGAGGAGAAATCCAACACCCCTGACAAATTTCGTCCGATTGCTCTCTGCAACATCATATACAAAGTGATCTCTAAAGTCATCGCCAACAGGTTAAAGCCACTCTTGCCCTTGCTCATATCGCCTGAACAATCTGGATATGTGGAAGGGAGACAGATCTTGGATGGCATTATCCTCTCGCATGAAATTATACACTCCCTCAAGCACTCCAAACAGGCAGGTATGATTCTAAAGCTCGATCTTTCTAAAGCCTTTGATAAGCTCAGTTGGACTTACATTCAAAAAATGTTAAATGCCTATGGATTTTCACCTATGTGGATACGATGGATTATGAGTCTTATCTCCTCATCCTTCTTTTCCATTCTTGTGAATGGTATCCCCTCTCGACCTTTCAGTCCCTCTCGAGGAATCAGGCAGGGCGACCCTCTCTCCCCCTTCCTCTTTGTGTTAATGGCTGAAGGCCTGGGACGTCACATCAATCAAGCCCTCCTCTCCCAGCAGCTTAAAGGTCTCTCTATTCACCGCTCCCCAGCCATAACTCATCAGCAGTTTGTTGATGACAACATGCTCTTTGGCTACCCATCAGTCCAGGAAGCCTCCCGCTTTAAATCCTTGCTCAATGACTTCTCCGAGGCCTCAGGAACCAGCATCAATAATACCAAGTTGCAGATCTTTTTCTTTCACACCCCGCCTGTTGTAAAGCATGCTGTAGCTCGGATATTGGGTTTCCCCATAGCCACTCTCCCTTCCAAGTACCTTGGAGCCCCCCTTATTGATTCGGCCATCAAGCACTCCTCCTGGCGCATTCTCATCGAGAAGCTTGAATCCCGTCTCAACCTTTGGATGCACAGAATGCTGAACATTGCCAGTCGTGTGGTGCTCATAAAAGCAGTACTACAGGCAATGCCGCTTTACTTATTCTCAATCCTAGCGGCGCCTAAATGGGTAATAAAAAGAATTCGGGATCTACAGCGTAGCTTCCTCTGGGGAAATTCAGCTACAAACCGCAAATGGGCTCTGGTAAAATGGACCACAGCCTGCATGCCTAAGGAAAAAGGCAGCATTGGCCTGAGGGATCCCAATCATAGCAATGCTATCATGTGCGCCAAAATCTGGTGGCAATGGCTCTCCTCCCCGGAAAAACCTTGGGCCGCCATTTGGACAGCCAAATACGCCAATCACAGACCTCAGGAGGAGCTCATCAGATTCACTCCCAATGTAAAAGGTTCACTAATATGGAATGCTGCCAAGCAACACTTCCTGTTGATTCAGCAGCATAGTTTTTGGGAAGTAAGAAATGGAAGAACAACCCGATTCTGGACGGATGCCTGGAACCAAATGCCAAAGCTAAGCTGCACTCTAAACCCGCTTCCAAACTACATCGGGGAGGAACAACAACAGGAAAAGATTTGGAAGCATTGGACCTAGGAGACAACGCAAGGCTTCAGGAAATGGAAACAAGGTGACCAGCTCATCAGAAATGCGGATCACCTTTTTATAGGAGATCTAGAAAGGGAGCTTCGAAAAAGGAGCATAAGATACTCTGAAGACAGGGACATTCTTCGATGGGGTTACAAGCCTAAAGGCTCATTTACCACTTCTGAGGCCTACAAAATTATGTGCACAGACTCTTTGCCCCCTGATCCAATTTGGAGCAGAATCTGGGAATTAGGCTCATGGCCTAAAGTCACCCTCTTCCTTTGGCTGGTCGGACATCAGAAAATTCTCACCTGGGATAAACTCAGACGAAGAAACTACCATGGCCCCTCTATCTGTGTCAATTGTAAATCCCAGGAGGAAACACTCCAACACCTCTTGGACTCTTGCCCCTTAGCCAATCATTTGTGGGAGAAGGCAAGCTTCAGATGTCAAAGAAGATGCAGACTGGCGGACAACATCACAAACTCCTTACGTCATTGGCAAAAGAATCCATACAAAAGTGAAATTCTCAACCATTTATGGAAGATAATTCTCGGGCTCCTCCTATGGGGCATATGGAAAGAAAGGAACAAGCGCATATTCAAAGAACAAAGCTCCCCGTTAGAAATTATCTGGAGCAAGTTCTGTGCGACTCTCAAAGAGACTCTGATGCTCTGCTCATGGACTAAGGAGGACCTTCCGACTCTAGATAATGAGAAAGCCATCTGGAATAACTGGAATATGCAACTCCCTCAGGAATCTCACAATAAAGCCCCCCTTAAAAGCAGCAACATAAAAAAGGACTCCTGGACAGCCCCTCCAAAGCACACCTTCAAGCTCAACTTTGATGGAGCCTCAAAGGGCAACCCTGGAACTGCAGGTTTCGGCGGAATTTTTAGAAATCACGCAGGCTCGCCTCTTCTGGTCTACTATGGAAACATTGGGTGGGACACCAATAACTCGGCTGAGTTAGAAGGTCTATGGCAAGGTCTCCTTCTCTCATGGAAACACAACTTCCATCCCCTGGAGGTTGAAGGAGATTCCCAGATCTTAATCAACATGGCCAAGCAACTCCTAAATGGATCCCATGCAAGGAAAATAGCCACTAGCTGGAGGCTCGAGGCTAGACTGGAGGCCATAGAACAAGCGCTTCTCAATAACAGGGCCATCACCTTCAATCACATTAAGAGGGAAGGCAACAAGGTCGCTGACCTTATGGCCAATGTGGGCGTGGAAAATGAGAATACTCTAATCACAGGGACTCTAGACACTATATTGAATCATGATCAGGCACAGGAATGCAATCGTCTGGTCCAAAATGACGCTGCCCCCCCGGATGCGGGTGCTTGAGGTTACATTCAAGGCGATGGGACAGGAGTTGGCGATGAACGAAGGCCACCTGCCCGCCATGCGTAGAAGCGCTGTCTCCATATGGGGGAAGGGACATTTCCAGCGGCGCATGACTCGGTTTAAAGGAATGTAGCAGGGGAGCATTAATGCTCCGTTCGCCTCTGCACGCGATGCTTGGCTCGGCTCCTCGGCTCCCATGAATGCCATAGTTATGGCGGCAGCATCTCGAGGCAAAGGTTGGCACATTATATATGGTCTCAGCCATGGGTTCAGCATGCTGTTTCAGGTTCTGTTTAGGTTCAATCTGTTGCTTCTGGCGCTGTTGGGGTTGGGCTCTGGCTCGAAGCCTCCGGCCATTCCCCCGACTCTTGTGGTTGTTTCAGGCACTCGTCCGTTTGTCTTCATGTATGGTCTTAGCCCGTCTGTTTGGTCTATTCCCCCGACTGTGCTGGGTTTAACCTCAGCTGTTTTGTGCTCCAATTCTGCACTGGGCAAAGATGCTCTGTTCGGCCCTGCAGTCATGCCCCGGCTTCGACAGCGAATGCTCAGCCGCCGCAGTACCTCCTGTGGTGCATCCACCCGCCCCTCTCACAATGAAAGAGCAAGCTTTCTAAGACCCGGCCAATTTCTGGACGCCAGCTCCCCAGGGTCCTCATCCTCGCCCTCCTTCGGCTTAGCAATTTTAACTTTCAATAGTTCACTGAACCATCCTCGGATTAGTGCCCATGTTTCGGTGCTTTTCATTGAGGAGGCCCAAGATGAGGGCGAATCCAGTGCTCAACGGGAGGATATGCCAATTGTTGGTTCTACGAGAGCCATGAAGACGCCAATTGCAGGTCCTACGAGGGATATGGAAACGCCAATTGCAGGTTCTACGAGTGCTAGGGAGATGCTGGTCAGCCATGACGAGGACGTCAAGATGGAGCCTGTTCCCCCGGGTCCAACTGCTATGGAGGAGGTCCAGGCTCAGGTCTTGGCAGACTTTGGATGGTGCAGGATTGTGGAGGAGACCCCTGAGGCCTAACCCAATTCCTAGGCTTCTTCTCTGGTTTTGCGTCCCGATAGTGAGGGCATTTGGTCTATTCTGAAATTTTGTCTATGTTATTGTGTCAATGCTGTGGCGTCCAGGTTCTGGATTTTTGTCTAGGTGATTGGGTAACTGTTTCTATCAAAACATTTTTGGCTCCCCTGTGCGGGAATGCAAATTTGACTCCTCTGGCTCCCCTACGCGGGAATGCCAATTGGACTGATACGTCCTCTCAGTTTTTGAACTCTGCTGTTCCATGCCGCCACTCCCTCTGGGCAGCTGGTTCTTTCTGCCAGTTATGTTGTAAATGTACTCTGTTAATGTGAATAATAGATTAGTTTTACCGAGAAAAAAAAAAGATATATATTTACATGATTATAAAATTTGTGAGTAAAGAAATAACTTTTTAGGGCAAATTAATGAAAACGTCAATTTTCAAATTATACAATCTAAAATGTGTGGTATGTTTTGTTTATGTTTTTAAATTATGCTTCATATCATTTCATTAATATTTGATGTAGATTGGTAAAACAATTATAAACATTCGGTTATTTAATAAGCTGGATTATATTATTGCTATTGATAAATAGAACATTTACTTTGTTGATTAAATAAAGCCATGTTTAAATGTCTAAATGTTCAAATTGATAAAGACAATGTACCATTGGTTTCTATTTAGAGAGGAACGTTAATCATAAGATAGTAATTCATGGAACTAGTTATCAACAACATGTCACTATTATTTTCTTTGCTCAGTACATATTATGCATTTAATTCTGAGTTAGAAATTGAGAATGCAACATCTTAGTGTTATTATTATTGTCATTGCTTGCCATTGGTTTGTAGCATTACTTTCATCACCAAAAGAAGGGAAGGAAAAATAGAGGAGGGGAAAGAATAAGCATGGTTTGCAAGTACACGCAACAACAAACATGCTTTTTTTTATTTTCTTTATTCAATGTATGGTATATATTTAAATTTCAAGTTAGTAACAAAAAGATACAACATGTCATTTTTCTTTCCATTTGTTGTCACTAACTGTTTCAGCTACTGTGTAGTTTTACCTATATCGTCAAAGGGTTGGGCTATGCGATGGTGATTTGAGCCCATGTGCTCCCTATAGGATGTAATGTATTATTTGTAGTGGTCATCATTGATGTAAAGGTAAAGCCTATGGAAGAAATCGGTACTCACTTTTCGGTCATTTATTCCTGAAGTTGGGAGAGGGTTGGTTTGTAAGGTCAAGAGATTGGGCAAGCAAGTTGTAGTATGAGAAAACACCATGCTTAGTTGAGGAATCTTCGATTGTGTGGGGGAAAACAATATTGATATATATTGGACCGTTATATTATTTTTCATCCATATCAATGCTTTCAGAGGGAAAAAAAGTGGAGGAATAAGTTCACATGACCATCACGGGGGCTTCACTCAATAAACCTCTGACATATCACATGCGCTCATGGTAAATTAAACAATACCCTTAATTTGACTACACATTGGAAAAGACCTATAAAAATCACATGATTTAACCCTCTACCAATACAAACCCAATACACCTTCCCAATTTAAAAAAACCCCCTACTTTCACTAGATATTGTAGGTATCGATTTTTTCATCAACATTTTTTATACCCCTTTATATTTTTTCATTAACTTTGAGCTCCATTTTTTATACTTGCTAATATAAAAACCCTCTACCCCCTATATGTCCTGAAATTTATTATGAATTTTTTTTCTTAATATATAGCCACCAATATGAACATATGTGGTATGGTATTGCTCCCCTAGTGAAGCCCCTATGAGGACCATGTTACTGACGAGATCCAATTTGGAAAATTGGAGTATGAAACTTTTTGGGAGAATTTGAAGGTATTAAATTGTGCTTTTTTGGGGTAAAACTTTGTTGCTTTAGCTCCACTCCCATTTTTCCTATTACACACATAGAGACCTTTCCAATCGTGTAATAATCTTGTCAATTGGAGTCCATATGCACAAGTTATGTCATTCAAAAGTTCACCTTCTTGATTTGTCGACCATAATTCAAGAGGATGATAGGTCAGCCCCCCATTACTCATGGAAAAGAGGTTAACCACATGATCATGATGAAGAAGACTCTATAAGAGTCCATGTTGTAACTCTCGTTAATATTTGAAGGAATCAAACCTAACCACTAGTAGTGTTAACAAAAAAGTCCCTCTTGTGGACAAGAGAAATCTGCCTATATCTTTAGATATAATTAGATTATCAATGTAAATGAGAGTGGGATGAACTTATACCTTTTTACGAAGGTTGTCCTCACTGGTTTATGTATCTTCTAGTCTTGTCCTCTATGCTCAAAAGCAAAGACCTACAAATGATAGAAACAAACAAATCATCACAGTACGAAATAATTCAAAGATAAATTGGTAAAACCTATATACATGATCAATGAAGCATATACCAAATATTTCCAGCTAATAGACAATGATATGTGTGAAATAAAAATGTAACTTTATTATAATGTAGAAAATGTTACAACCTGAAGCTTCCTTGTTGTAGGCCCATTTCTAGTTGTTCTCCATTTCAATTCCTTTCTTTCAAAAACATTGTGATCGAAAGGTTAGTATTTTAGTAGATTTTCACCAAGATTTATTTATATTTGCTAACTATCCATTTCAATGGGAGGTGGTTGTACTTGTAGGCTTCAGAAAGGATAGGAGGAGGATAAGGGATAGAGATTGAGATCCAACAAGGCAGGGATGTGAGTCAAATCCATACTTCTTGGAGGGGATGCCATCCAAGAGGATTTTATTCTAGAAGCTTATCATACTTTTTATTTTTACCTTCGTTAAAATAGTGACACACCTTTTGAATAAGAAAAGTGTGAATATATCACAACATAGTAGGTATAGAACATGTGACAACCTAGCAACATTGGAATTAATCATTTTCTAACCTAAAACATCCTTTTAACTTAAGGTTTTTTTAAGGTATTTTAACAAGATTCTTATCTTCTAGAGAAGGGTTTTTATTCCACATTCTTTAGGGATTAATAAAGACTATGCTTTAGATATCAAAGGATAGGGGTACGACATAAATTTCCATGAATGAAACAAAATAATGTGTAACAAGTAGTCTACTGGGTTGTGTAATAAATAACCGAATAGGAGGAAAAGGGATTCCACAAGGCTTGGGATAGGATTGGAGGAGGATAAGTTGTGGAGGTTGAGATCCAACAAGGTAGGGATTTGATTTTGATCCACACTGCTTGGAGGAGAGGCCATCCATAAGGCTTTTATTCTAGAACCTTCTTGTACTTTTTAATTTTACCTTTGTTAAAATAATTTCATACCATATGAATAGGAAAAGTGTGATAGTGTCATAGCTTAGCATGTATGCAACATGTGACAACCTAGAAGCATTGTAATTAATAACTTTCTAACATACAAGATCCTTTTAAATTAGGGTTTTCAGAGGTATTTTCACAACATTCTTATCTTCTCGAGAAGGGTTTTTCTTCCATCTTCTTCAAGGATTAATGACAATTATACTATGGATAGTGAAGGATAGGGTACAAAATCAATTTCCATGAACACAAAAAAATAATGTGTAACAAAATGCCCCCTAAAGTATGAAGTCAGAAAAGGAGTGATGTCTGAAGTACTTTATCATGCAAAGGGATCAAAACAAGAGATCAACCGGTCAGAAACATTCCAACAACAATCAAGGAATTACAATACAATAATATCATATGATCATCTCTGAGGTAGGCATTCTCATACTAAGAATACAAATGACTCAAAGCATATTTATGGATATGTAAATATCCATGTCAAATAATGAGGGTCATGGCCACCAACATACATCGTGGATCCATGCTTACATGAATCAATATTAAAATAGCTACCAAACATACAATTTGGATATTTGTAACAGTCATAAATGCTCAAAAGACTCCATTGCAACCTGAACATAATGAACACGGTCTAGGGTCTTCATATATATCATGCCATAGTATGAATCTAACCATGTGAATTAATGTGTTGAGATCGAACATGGTAGACACCATCTGATTACTAGTCAATGATAAAAACTAATAACAAATGTAAAAGGAACCACAAATAATGACAATGGCCTTTAAGGTAATCAAGTACATTCTATGGAGTGTAAATAAATGATATGAAGTGGAACACTAGTAGAATTAATTGATCAAAATACAATGATGTAAATCTATTGTTGAAGGTGAGGAAACCTTCTACTTAGGCATACAAGCTCCAAGGTACTTAATGGTTTCTAAATTAACTTTCTAGATAATGCGTTGAATTCGATCGGAAGTGATTAGTCATGGGAGGGCCTTGATGTATCCTCCATCAACAACATGAAACAGGTACAAATATTTGAATTATAAAAAACTACATAGTGATTTAGGACTGACTTAGAGATTTCTAACATGATACAAGGTTTTAAGTATAGTAAAAAATGACTAAATCATGTATGGCCAATGCAATAAAAAGCTTAGGAATTGTATTTAGGTTGAAGTTCTCTTGAACATATTGACAACATGACAATCATTTTGAAAACATTGATTCAGAAAGTGGATCATAGAAAAAAGTGTAAAACGATTTCAAAGGGGTATGATCAACAAGAGACAAGTTGATTTCCCAACCTTGGCACAAGGAGTGAAAGGGTGTCATGTTCAAGAGCGACTTGCTTCCATACATAGTATATACACATTCCCTTCTCAAATTTCCCCCACCATTTTTGGAAAGTACTTCTTTATTTTTATGTGAGCTTGAGGAGAATAACATATGTTCGAAGTGTAATCTCATCATTCAGATGAGTCCTTTGAGGTATTTTTAATGAACCCTAGGAAGTAGTGGTATGGTCCCAATTTACTGATGGGTTCTTAGTTGTTTAAGTTTTACGAGTCCAATAAAGGCACAACTCGATGTCTTTTCATGTTTAGAGATTTAATGAGTCTGAAAAGAGGATAAAAGATAGCTCAGTCAATTATTTCAATGTAAAATTTTAGCAAGCCCAAAAAATTTAAAGCTTGGTGATTTTTCATATTTAGAGAGTTTGAAAAATCAAAAAAGAGAACCCCAGTAAATGACTTCTTTTAGTCCATGGGGTCATGGATAGGTGGTGATTGGGTTCTCTATTAAGGCTCTCCTTGATTTGAAGTCACTGGTTCAATTCCCTACCCTGATCAGGGTGGTATATTGGACATGATGTTGATGTAATCCCACCAAAACTTACAAAAAATTTATATTTTTCATAAATTTAATGAGTTCCAAAAAAAGAATAAAAGTGTGCTCACATCAAAAACTTTGTGTTTCAATATTTATATGTAATATGCACACACTTAAATGATTGAAATCATTATATATACCCAGAAAATATCCTAAAGATAGGTAAAAAGAGGTATTTTTTAAATAAAATATTTAAAATGGTGAAATAAAATAATAAAATATTTTTTAATTCCTTTTAAATTAGGGGAAAATAAATTTCATTTTTACCATTTTATTTTTCCAATTTCTAGAGTGGAAAAAAACTCTCATTTCATCTTGATCTTCAAGGGGTGATTTCGAGCGATTTAGTGGACGATTTTTGACGTCGTTTCTTCCAAGTAAGATATCTCATTTTCATTTTCATTTTCCATGGTGATTTAGGTTGATTTTAATTTTAAATGTGGAGGAAATTTCACCTTACGAGTGTTGCACTCCCCCCTTTTCAGGAACTGCGACATTATATAGTTGTCACATATCCAAAATGGTGGGGGTATGACACAGTTGTAGTGTCTGTAAAGAAATAGTTACGACCAATGCAAAAGAAAAATAGGGATTTGTTTTTAAAGTGACAACATTTAATATTTCTCTTGTTGATCAACTAATATTTTTTCCTGTTTATGTTTACAAGTTGTTTCATTACCAAGATGTTGCAGTGGAGGGAAATAGAGAATGAAGCGGAAGATCTAATTTTATCTAGTGATCTAAATACATTGTTGGCACTTTTCCATTGTGGGTTGCTGAAATTTTTTATGATCCCATGCAAGAGAGCTCAGTTATAATTACTAGAACACTTGGTGAGGATGTGGGATCCTAATGAACAACATTTTCAAATTAGTGTCCATACTCTCACCATTGATGTAGAGGACATTTACTTTTTAGCTCAGCTCTCAAAAAGAGGAGCCTGAGTTTCATTACTTGGTTCCAGAGGTCTTGGTGAAACTACTGATGATGTATTGTCCAATATTGTGTTATGGGAACTAGGAAAATCATTGAAAACATTCTGCTCAAGAATGTGAGATATCTTCCTCTCACGTCTCTGTTATTTACTATTACCCGCATATCAGGGGGTGCAACTTTGCATTTGGCCACTAATGCACAAATGCAATATTCCTTAGGGTGTATGGAGCCCACGATTTTTAACTAGTGAAAAGGGATCCTGATCAACATGAATGGTCAGTTCACTAAGTGTAAGACATGTATGTTGAAACAATTCAGTTATGGATCGATTTTGGTGTTGCCTTCCTTGGAAAGGGCACATGTGATGCATCCACAAGTAGATATGGATGAATTATCACCATGAGAATCTTGAATGACTTGATGGGTCGATTTGATGACACGTGATGGAGGCGGTCAAGAATTCTCATATGATTCCACATTCTTTAGGGGATTTCATGGGAAAATGATCATGATTGAGGATTTCCCTTATGCAGGCACAAATTTTTGAGGGGATCTAGACCTAGATATTCCCGATGGATTTCAGTGGGATAGATTAGGTAAAAATGAATTTTTTGAAATATTTTATTTTTTACGTATTTTGTTTTTTAATTTTTTTCTTAAGAATAACATTATTTTTACATGTAAATATTGGATCTATCCGATTAGCATAAATGAAACCACTCCATATGCAAGATCAACAAGGTCGATTGAATGACCACAACCATAAAGTAGTAGAGGGTCTTTAGGATGTGGGGCAAAACCTTGAGGGTCTGACTTAGGGTATTGCATACATGTTGCTCCATGACGTGCCTCAACATTATCAACACCATGATATCAAGGTATAAGAGCGGATGGTTTGTTTTCTTCAACAAGCTGCTTAAGCAGTAGTATGCTACCATGAGCATCATCCTTGGGATTGATTAGATATAAATCAATTGGATTTTTTTTTACGGCATGTAGATGATAAAAAAAGGTAATGGGCCTTATGTTGTCTGAACACTTTTTGTGGAATGTTTTAGCAAAACTATTAATGGAAAATGATTTCTATTCGACTACAATCTTATGAAATGTGTGAATGTTTTGGAATTTTATAAATTTCACAAATGTCTATCTAATACAATTTTTTCCAGAATATTTGTTAATGTATTTATATTCCTTGTAATGTCTTGATATTCTAGATAATCAAATTCTCTTTCCAAGAGATGAACCTTTAAAAATACTCGTAGAAGAGTAGGACTTCTAATGTAATAATCATTTCTTAATTGTAGTACTATGAGTTGAGAATCAAGTCTAACAACCAAATAAAAAATACCAAGAGACACTAGTACAAAATGGCTAATTAGTTACAAAAACAACAACTAAAAGTTGCATATAAATGACCATTTTTCAGTCAGTGACCAATAGTAGCTAATTTTCAGTATCTTATAACGCGACCAACTTTTAATCATTTTTAGCTTAGTCATTAATTGGTTATCTCAATTTTATCGTCTAGTAGTATATTTAGTCATAAATTTGATCATTAATTTAGACATTAATTTAGTCATTAATTGCCACAATTAATGACCAAATATACAACAAAATATATTACTATCTGATCATCTGAGAAAACCAATTAATGACAAAAGAAATATGACCAAAATGTTGGTCATATTATAAGATACTATAAATTAACTACTAATAGTCATATATATACAAATTTCAGTCGTTGTTTGAAAGCAATTAAATATGACTAAATTTTTGTTGTGTTATAAGATACTGTAAATTAGCTACTAATAGTCATATATATGAAAGATTTAGTTGTCATTTGTATGCACAAATTTATCATTTGCAGTAGTCATTTATATTTTTTTGATAGTTTCATATCATTATAGAAACAACTAATTTAGTAGTTTAGATTCATTTAATTTATTTTCATCAATAATAATTATAAATGAATAATTTAGTCATATATTCATTTTATTTGTGTTTATCATTAATCGATATAAACTACTAATTTAGTAGTTTTAGATTGATTTTATTTGTTCATTATTAATCAACATAAATTAATTAGTATGATTTTATGACTAAATTAAAAAAAATGGCATACAATGTGCACTAGTTCATTTAATATGAAAATTCAAAGTTACATAAGTTAATTAAAATACTAAACAATGTCAAGTGCAACTACAAATAATTTCAACCACATAAATTATATTATATGAAATGTCAAGTATCACAATATGAGTTGCCAACTTAACATTAGTTGGACTACAATTTACACAGGAAATCTTGTTTCTTCACTACAAAAAATTATCATTGTGTTTCCAAGCCATCGCAAGTGAACTAACAAACTCTAAAGACTTGAACATCAATCTCTATGTGTGCTTCTTATGTAGGATAGTGGATTTAAGGGTATCACTAGACTGGTTCTCTTCTCTATCCTTTTGCATTTGTCACTCCAACATTAGTGTTCTCCTCTTTCTTCAAATCTTGCTCCTTACCATCAATACTGAGTTCCTTTTCTGAAAACAAACTAAGATACAGTGCAAAGTGTAAGACACGAAAGATGATGAACCTAGAATATAAACTAAAGTAGACGATAAAGGATTTATATGACATATACCTCAACATAAACAATGTTCAAGCTATTCTTCCCCATAAAAGCAAGAAACGCGAAAAAGTTTTCTTCAGTTGAGCGATAGTGGCCACTATATGGCCAGATGACCTGTATAAACAAATAAACGTCACCATAGAAAAGAACACCTTAGTAACTTAGTATTCAACCTTTGGGCAAAGCTTAAGTACAATCATCCCAACTAAGTTACATGCTAAAAATCTCAAGCTGTAAATAATATGTGAAAACAAATAATTTGAGGTGTGATGTCTAATCCTTGTCGTTTTATTCGTAGCAACATTTTGTTCTCTAATGGATGAACTTGGTCAAGTATATAAACAAAATGTGCTCAAATAACAACATGAAAGTAAACTTTTCTAATAGTCATCAAAATATTTCAACACCAAAGAGTTAAAAGGATTTCAATCAATATCGTGTAATACTAATTTAATCTTCAAGCTCTGGGTGTTGTTTAAACAGACATTATACCAAGTATTTTGAATTTCATAGTTAAAATACAAAGAAAAATCAAAATAAACATTCAAAATACAATCAAACAATAAAGAAAGGATATCATGGAATGGACATTGCAGTTATAAAAAAAAAAATTACCTATCCATTGATGTCTTATTAGGCATTCCTAAAACATTTTCTTGCCAAAAATAACCATGAGATGAAAGAATCACAACACTAAAAGCTATAGGAATAGATACTAGAAGCATTTCCAAAGTCGATGGCTCAAGTGCCTGAAGGATCTCCAACAACAAATGAATCATATCCAATACGTGATCTCTACATTGTCACCCCATCCTTTTTCCAATCACATTTCATGTAACCTACCCACATGAGAGTCAAGTAACAATCAAATGAAGGCATTGACATTTGTTTTTATCTTTTATATCTATAAAATTTGACTCTAATTTGTTTTGGGAACATATTAATTCATATTGAAAGCCTTTCTATCATGAGAAGGTATCAATCAAGTAGGACATCAGAAAAATTGACCTGAATGAGATCCTATAACGATTTCTACAATATCAATATTTGTCTTGCTATGATATCTTGGATAGAAAAAAGAACATATCTACAAAAGAAAAAGCCATGTATTACTTAGATATTCAACATCAATTTATACAAGATAAATGTCACACATTATTCTTTCCCATTTCTCAACATGCTAGATATGATAAATTGAAAGTCACATAAAAGCAAGAGAAAACCCTTTTCTAACCAAAACAAACAAACAAATAATGGCTCTAATAAAACTTCACACCTCAGAAATTACACTGCCACATGGTTAGACTAAAGGCAATATTATTTGAATGATCTTTAGGCCATATTTAATGGGATATTCGTATGTTTACCATGATGTCAGTTCGGTGGTAAAGGCAATATACAAATTCAAGTTATTATCATTGAAAATCAAGTATAATTCAAAAAAATAACGTCATTGCAAGGTATGGAGAGAGAAAAATATTCATAATTAGGATTCTCTATTTTAGTTTGATTTGACTGAGTTGGTATTTTAATATATAATTTTCTCTAAAGAAGTGAAATAAAAGGATGAGAATCGAAATAGCCCTCTGAATTTTTAATTAATTCATATTATATATCTCTAAAACAGCGAGGTCATCCTTCTTTGCTATTTGATAAAGATTTATTGTGCATAGAATAATAATTAATTAACTATCAAACACAATGATGCAATAGATTAACCAAGCAAATAAAAGTGGCATGGTTGTGGTATTTGTGTTCTTAAAGGAAATACAACAATGGTTGTGTGCTTTCTTTATCATTAAATAGTATTGAAGACAAATGTTGGTTCAAAAAGTGAAATCTATTACCAATAGGAGATGGTCATGTTGGGTAAGGAAAGAATGAATTCAAGGTTTCAAGGTCTAGATCCAATACATAATTATCCTTGTCAATAGAAAATACAACGTTTTCATCATTTGCTTATCCAGGTAAAAATAAAAGTGATTTTGTATTTTTGCACTTGTGATAGTGTATGAAAAAGAGAGCACTAGTGGAAATTAAAGTGTGTTGTCCCATCATCCAACCTACACACAAAACATATATATTTAGTTGTTGACTATAGTGGAAATCAAATGTAAAGCCCATTCAACTCGATCTTTACATGACATAGGTGTAATGAACTAGTACAATATAAGAATGATAACTCAGAAACATGAGATGATAAGAAAGAATAATGGAACATTGTTTTGTGCCACATAATTGGCACACATAAAATTTCCACAGAATCAATCCAAAAAATCAGAACAACTTATGGCAAAAGAACATATCATTAGTGTTTTGTGCCCTCTTTAAAACATGTAGACTGTGGAAGTAGAGGAGGCCCAAATGTAGCAAGATTCCAATTGCGTTGGATATAAAAATGGAAATGTGGGAAAATAAGCTTGCCAATTCACGAAATATCACTCTAAATAATAGAACATGTTGAGCATATTAATGATGAAAAAAAAGCATGTATGAAGATCAAGTGCCTTTAACTTGCACTGAGATTCAGATTCTCCACGTTTTCTAATTTTATGAAAATAATTAAGAATATCTTAGGTCTACAATTAAAATGCTACGATTTGTCCTTTCCAGAAATTACTTGAAAACTTATATAGTCCAAAGGATTTTCAAATCCAAATCTCAACATTATAACTATACCTTTGATTACTCCAATTTAGTATACATTTATTTTTGTTGGCCTACATAAAATTAATATTTAGATGTTTTATGATTCCATAGGAACTGACCCATCCTAAAGGTAGGGTAAAACTTTAATTTTTAAGGTAATCCCTCCCTCAAATATTTGTAACATGATTTGTCTCGCACTTGTGAAAAAAATTGTAGCTTTCACTGCAAGCAATAACTCTTATAGACATATTTCCACAACAATCATGTTTATCAATTCAGAATACATCTAAGTTCCCCCACTCATGTGATTAAATTTGAACACGTGCATGAGCATGAGAAAGCCTCAACTACAACTTAAGCTACTAGAAGGACTAGGAGAGTGGATCAGGAATGCACCTTAACAAAGGGCCAAAGAGATGAATTTGAGGACATGCTTCATGCTTCATCCTTGGAGAGAAATCAGATAAAAGAAGCAATGAAGTTTTCTCTAGACAATTTCGACACAGCTAGTGAGGTAGTTGATGTACTTATAGAGTCTTTGACTCTAAAGGAGATGCCTATTCCAACTAAAGTTGCAAGGCTCATGTTAGTTTTTGATATTCTTCACAATAGTAGTGCTCCTGTGAAAAATGCTTCTACATATAGGATAAAGTTTGAAGAAGCATTTCCTAATATTATGGAAATCTTTAATGACTTATACTAAAACATCACTGGTCGGATTACTGCAAAAGCTTTTAGGGAGAGAGTGATGAAGGTTCTCCATGTTTGGTTAGACAGGTTTCTCTTTTCATATGCTTATGTGAATGGACTGCGAGCTTTCTTTCTTCGGTATGGGAATTCAGGTGTTCCTCCTTTTCATTCAATATATGGAGATGCCCCACCATTGAAGGACCTTGATAGTTCTAAAGCCAATCTCACAGACGTAACAAACAAATCTAGTCCAAATAAAGATGTTTCTCTAGCTATTGGAGAGGGAGCAACAACTCAAGAATTGTTTAGTTTTCCTCTTGTGGAACTTGAAAGATGGTATAGGAAAAATGGTTTATCCTATTCATGGTGGTAGGGAGGTAATTATTTCCCGATTGCTTAGCTTAGAATAAGCAGAGAAGCATAAGAACCAAGATCAAGATGAGGATGTCAAGTATGGATATATCTTTGCAATCAGAGGGAAGCGTGTAGGAGAAACTGATGCTTATTTAAAATTGGGAGGGGGGAGGTGGAGCACAGGTGAAGAAATAAAATCCATACTTGATTATGATAAGGACTATATGTCCTTATCATCATCTAGGAAAAATGTTCAAGAAGAATCATATTTCTGGTCACAGGCTGAGGAATGTGAATCTATGAATGCCTATTGTAGTGGAACTTTAGCAAAAAATATTACTGTGGTGATGGTAGTGTCACATGAGGTGCCCCAAAAGTTAAAAATATTCTAGGCAATGTCAAGGAAAATTACTTTCTCTACTTCTTAACTCATATTTTTTCCCCATCAGTTTTTTGATAGACCAATTATCAAGATCATAGAATGATCTTCTCTTTAATGAGGGAGTCCAAGGGATAACAGTTTAAGGATATGATCATTTTTGTTAAGAACATACAGTTTTGTCTGAATTACAAGGACTTGGGTGTCAAACTTGTTGCTGAGCCAATATTATTCACATGTCAAAATTTTGATTATGACTTAGGGTTGAGCTTAACTGAGAGGAATTCACTTAATACTATTTAGTCAAGGAAAATAATCAAATTAGAGTCCATTTGAATTATGATATACAAAGCGTATTAACAGAGTGGGTGAGCTTAATAGGGCTCATCCTTACAATGACCTATTACACTCAGATGGCATGAACTTCAAAAGGCTGAGATATGATATAAATCTTGGGAAATTTTGACCAAATAAATAACCCAAAACTAACACCTTAGAAATGATATAAATCTTGAGAAATTTTAACAAAGTAAATAACCCAAACGTTAAACCTAGTAGTGTGAAATCCATTCTTTTAAGTATGGATATTGAAGACGAATTTCTTAAATACTTTTAAAATTTAACATACAAATAATTTATAAAAGAAGGCCATTTCGTTGTCAATAAAATGTCAAACCAAATAACAATTCAAGAAATAAGCCACAATGACAATCCAAAATCGACAAGGCGTATTGGAAAAATGTTCAAAACTCATTGGGAACATCCTAATCCTACAATATGCTCATCTAAAGCAACCAAAAATGTTACCTGGCTTAGGAAACAGGGAATGCTAATGATATAAATTGATGAAAAGATAAAAAATTAAAATTGGTTGTTAGAACCAGCACAAACAATGAATGATAAACAAAATGAAAATGGGGAAAAAATGTACCATACCCACTCCATGAGACTGCCATCTGCTTCCATACTCGATGCAGACTAAGACTAAGCATGTCATTCAACTGGTGTCCACATCCTCATACCCATAGTATAATTCATCCTGATATCCACATACTACCTGCATTAGCCATGTTATCACTCTGATAATTCTTTTGAAGTAATAAGAAAGAAAAACCAAAGGTAACCACAAACCACATTTGGAGATCAGGACTAGCCTTCCTTATGCTCAGAGAGGGCTCTTTCTTTAAAATTTAACTTTTTTTTAGTTAAGATGTTTTTAGGCTAGCAATTATTGTTCAAGGGGTGTTTGATTTTGTTTGAGATTGGGTGGTGGGATATTCTTAGACAGATGAATAAATTGATGTCTTTTAGACCATTGGGCTATGGAGTCAACTAATAAGGAAGAAAAACTAGATTAAATCACTAAAGGGGATGTTCCAAGGGCAAGATAGCAGAGTGTATTTCAGATATTTGAGATAGAGGGGTGAAAGGGTTTCACTTAGGATGAGAGAGAAGTTAAGGGTTCTCAGACTCGGATAATGCATGAGGAAGGAAGGGGTAATTGAAATCAAAGGGCGGTTAAGAATCCTTTAACTTGGATTATTCATGAAATCAATCTAAACCAAAGAGAAATTAAGAATTCATTAATTTAAATATCAGAAGAAAAAATTCAAATGCTTAACTATTAAGATAGAGTGTGATTTAAACAAGTTCTAAAATATTATTCCAGTTATAGCATTTAGATTGAAACACATATAAGATTATGAATAACTTTGAGAAAAATGACAATAACACATGAAAATACTTGTCTGAAATTCGCTCAACACATGAATCCTTGGAAAATTCTAATCTTTATTAATCAATCCAGCTTGCTAGTTCATCAACTGATACAATAACCTTCTGGGTCTTCTTAATAAAAAAGTCTATAGAAATGTCTAATAGAATCCACACTACATACGTCGAATTGTGAAGTATTTATACAAAAGCTTATTACAAAATATCTCAAACTAATTTGAGATTTAATCTAGGAAATAAAAATATCTTCTTGCAAGAAGATAGAGACAGCTATTGAACTTCTTCATGCTGTCCCTTTTATTTTGGTATTGTTGGCTTCTATTCTTTGATTTTTAGCCCTTTATGTTGCTTTGTTGTTTGATCTTTCACGCTGGATGCTTCTTTTACTTTAGCCTTTCATCTGATACACTTTGACCTGGGTGATTTGTCTTCATCCTTTTACCATGGTGTTTTACTTTTACTGTACATTAACCTTTTTACTGCATATTTCTATAGTAAATCAATTAATTTTTCCCATGTTTCAACATCAGGTAATTGGATTTTTAGAATCCTTCTATATATTTCATCTGCCTCTATGTATTTAGCAAAAGTAGGCTTATTGATAAACAAGTGTTTTACCTCATGCTGGAGGTAAAACAAGTTTTCAAATGTTTGGTAAAGTACTTTGCCTGTTGGCAATGCTTTTATTGATGATGTATTCACCTGATCCTTTGCTACCTCTCTGATTTTACTGTTATAATCCTCTTGTGGCATGAGATTGTCATTTATCACTAACGGATTGGGTAATCCATTCTCTCTCAAAATTTGGAACTTAGCCATAAATCTATCAATGGCTATCTACATATTCTGACACTTATCCTCCAAGTTTTGCATCAATTTTCTCTTGGAGAGGAACTTTCTGACCTCCAAAATTGTCTCTATTTTTTCCTCTATTTCCAATTCTTGAAGCTCATACTTATTCTTGCTATTAAGGAATTGGATAATTCTGGCAGCCTCTTCTGGCATTTCTCCTAATTCTTCCTTTACTCTCTAGATGGCCAATGTAGCTATCTTTATCAAATCTATCTGCTCAAAATTCACCTGAATAGATGGCCAAATATCATTGATGGAGTCAATAATATTGGTCCATAGTAGTTCCTTAGCCTACCCAAGGGGTTCTTTCAGTGTTAAGTATTTTTCCATGGCTTTTAATATATCACTCATCCTGGTGGCCTTTTGCACTTCTTCTTTGTGCATGATCTTAGCAAGCTTGTAATTAGTTTCCAAGCTTGTCACTTTCTCTTTGATCTTATTCATCTATGTTGTCTGTATGGACATTTATTCCATAGCTTTAACCAATATTGATGCTTCTTCACCTGATTTACTTATTTCTGATGTAGATGCTATAGAAACTGGTTGTGCTATGGCCATTGGAGCTGTGGGAACCAATGAGGCTTCCAATATGGAAGGAACAATGGTGGTAACTGTTGGGATGACATTCATCGAGGTAGTGCCAAGATCAGTTTTCTTTGGTTGGATTATGCTGTCCAATTCCTTTTCTTTCTCCCTCAACTGATCATTTACTTTAAGGACTAAGTCCATCAACTCTTCATGCCTTGTTTGGTTCTCTAAGACTTCCTGTTTCTGGGGATGTTGTAATTGATGTATCTTCAACTGTTTCTTGAGTGCTGCAATGTCATCATTCTTCCTTTTGATTAGATGTTCAGTGGCCTTGATGTATTTTGGATCATGTCCCAATTCTATTATCAAGTCTTCCAAAGACTTGATTCTGGTGTCTTTGGCCTATGAGGAGGCCTTTTCCGACTGATATTGGGCTGAAATGTTATTGAATGAATTCTGCAACTGATGGGCAGTTATGGCTTTTCATGTACGGGTGGAGTAAATCATTTCTCCAACCTACTTGTCAAATTCAATTTGGTCAATGGGATGAATATCCCTTGCCAATACTTCAAAGTCCATCTTCTTGAAATCTCCTGCTGTTTTTGGTTGTCGTATAGTTGGCTTTATGAAGGACATCTGCATCTTTCCTTCCTTGATGTCAAAAGCTGACATCAACCTAGTTTGATTAGTGGGTGTAAGTTTGAGATACTGTGCATAGGATTGTGCCTTCAGTTTCTCATTTCTCATTTTGATTTCTTTGAATCTGTACTTAATGTCTCTATCTTTATTAGCATGATTATTAAATGAGAAGACTTCTACACTGAGCTACCTTTCTAACATTTGAGTTTGTGATGTAGATGGCTCTTATGTTCCTCCAGATGGATTTGTGCCTTTTCTCATGTCTAACTCAGCATCAGTTATTTCTACCAAGCCTTTTGTGTCTTCTTGTTTTGAAACAGGATTGAGCCTAGGCCTTTTGCTCTGGCTAGCTTCATACTGTACATTGGAAGTGTCCATACCTTAGCTGGAGGCTTCCTCTCTGATCCTTTTGGGATTCTTTTCCTCATTCTAAGGAGTCTATAAAACAGGAAGATTAGTCATGTTTCCTCCTTGCTCTAGTACTTGTAGGAATGAGATTTCATCAAGTTGTTTCTCTAAATCAATCAAGTTATTCTCAACATCTACCTTTGTATTATCCCTATCAATAAGAGTGTTTTCCAACCACTCAAATTGATTGGCATATATTTCTATTTCTGGTATGGGGTGATGAATGTAAGGTCCCAATTTGACCCTTTGTCTTAGTTTGGCTATGAACCCTTGAGGTTCATACCTCCACATGAAACTACTCTGAAACTTCATTGGTTGCAAAATTTGATCTGCTTTGTCTCCTGCCTCTCTAGAATTGCAAATAAAAGGGCCTAACTAATTTTTGAACCTGAATTGAGTCCTTTTCTTGGCTGAGACAAAGTTGACATTGTCAGAGTTCATTATCTGCCTATAATATTTGAGAGCAAATAACCTCATGGGGAGGTATTTGGGCATTTTGTATGGGGCATGTTGGCATCCATAGATTCTTATTTCGGTGTGATTTTGGTAAAGGTACCAATCACCCACCTTACTTTGTTTGGACAATTGGAGGACTCTTTTGATTTCTTCTCTTATTCTGGGTGGAGAGATTCTTATCAGCACAGTCGTGACTGGATGTACAAAAGAGTCAATGAAGTCTGTATAGGTGTATGGTGATGAATACCTATGGAATAGTGGTGTCCAAAATATAACTGACCTGGGCTAGCCTTTAGTATCCAGCTTTTGGAGGGTGGATGGAAATTTGTCTTACTGATAATACAAAAACATCTCATAAAGTACAGATGAGTACTTGAATACTCCTTCATTGTGCATTCTAGTAAATTGTTTATGCATCCTTTCAGCTATGAACTGGGCATAATCATACAAAGTAGCATAAGGCTTTCCTGGGGTGAAAATGGACATGAAGACCAGCATGAGCTCATCAAAAAATTCATCTATGGTACAACCCAGAATACATCATATCATGGCTATAATTTACTTGCCCCATTTAGAGAAAATGGCAAAAAAATATGGAGGGGCATCTGTAGGAATGTACTGCTCTTCTATAATGAATGTTTGGAATATTTGGGCCAGTCTTGATGGACTCAATTTGGTGTACTGGTCTAACAAATCCCCAATGGAGAGTGGGGTCAGGTTTGGACCTGGTTGGACTTGCAACATCTCATTGACTGACTCAGCTGTAATAGTGAACAAAACTTTTTGGTCTGGGGACATTATAGCTCTCTGGCTGGGAATGTAACAAGCATGGCACATATGGAAAATCTCAAGAAAGATATGTACTTGTGGAAGCTGGTATTTGGGAAAATTGGAGGCCCAAAGGCCAATGTTATTAGTATGTTTTAGATATTTGACCTGCTTAAACAATGAATTTTGAGTAGGAGTGTATAGGCACTTCTATTTTTGATTTGAAAATCCTTTTCTACCAGGGGAAGGTGGTCAAGGTCCAAATGGGGGGTTGTGACAGGTCTAACATCCATGGTGATGGGGGTAGCCATAATTCAGTTCTTGTGAATTTGAATTTGACTTTATAGGTTTATATCAGAGTTTTTGAAGTAAACTTGGAAGCTTTTCAGAAGGGTTTGGGCACAAACTTTAAATTTAAAGTAATTTCAATTAATTTTACTTAATTAAAATACTTTAAAGTCTGAATGTTTTCAAGCTGAAAGGGTGTCTGGTAATTTCTCTTCAAATGCCTAGAATTCGGGTGAATTAACTTCAAATTTGGTGTTCTCAGCAACTGGATAAGGTTGAATGAGCTCTGGTACAGACTAAGAGCTTCATTGGGGTCTCTGCAACTTCTTCAAGGGTGAAATTGAGGAAACTGGTGATTTCAGAGTTTGCAGGGTCGCAATGTGTTGCAGTGGTTCATAAAGAATATGAGCAAAAAAGGTGCAATAGGGATTCTCGGCCTTTTTATTCAGCAACAGTCACTTTTTGGCAGGTAAATTACAAATGAACAGTGGCAGTTTTTCGGGTTGGGTGGGGAGGTGGTTTCCCAAGCTATCACACTGCTTTTATGGAGGAGACGATATTTTGGAGGGGTCACACGATCTATGTTAGCACTTGACACGTAGCAAATGGGGGTCCGGGAAAAACCACTTTATCAGGCGGGTAAAGGTTAGACATCAGGTGAACTCGATATGGTTGTGAACCGTTGGATGTGGGCGCTAATGATCAGATGATAGTAGGGTGACAAATGTGCACGGATGAAATGGATAGAGGTTTTGGCGGGGGTCGGGGACTTTAATCCTTGATGGTTTGAGATTATTTAGGAGTTAAATATAGGATTAACTGATTAGACGAGGTTTAATGATGAGATTATTTTATCTTTACTAAGAAGTGGTGAATTAAGTGGGTTTTGTTGGGGATATGGGATAAAAATATAGTTTATAGCTAAACTAAGGGTTGGGGTATTACATAAGGGATTTATTTATATATGGGAAAAGGTATATAGGGAGCTATTTTATTATGTTAAGAATTAATATGAAATGAAATGAGCGGAGTGAACATACCACTAAGCATAATGTAATATTTGTGCATTTTATTCACATACACTTTATACTTAGGATAAAATCTTTTGTGGGTTTTTTGAATGAAATGGAATTTAACATGGGGTTGTTTACTTTTCATAGGAAAATGGAGTTTAACCTTAGGAAAAGGGTTTTATTAGGGTAATGAAGGGAAATGAATTTTATGAAGGGAATTCTAACACTTGATGTCCATAAGTCATTAAGTTGAGGGTCCGGAACCAGTAAATGTCAGAGAAATGATCTGAGCCTTTATGACTTGAAGGATTTTTACTACTAGAAAATACTTGTAGATGGGGAAATTAGTAAGTATAGGGATGAAATGAATGAGGGGGAGTTAATTAAATCAACTTGTAAACCATTGTTTTTGCTTTCTTAACTGCTCATGCACATTGAAAGATATGATTAAGCATGATAAATGTGATTTTATCCAATCAACTTTATACTTCAACAACCTTTCTTCTACTTACCCATTACTTCATTTATTTGGGTGCATTTAGACAAGCAGACCCTTATTATTCAGTTTTCTTTTATTAATTAAACTCTCTAATTCTAAGCTTATATCTTCTAAGGGCTCATATTAAGCTAATGAGCTCCTTTTATTTTTTGTATCTATCTAATTATCTGCCAAGATTAAGCAGTTTGGTCAAATTTTATTCTCTAACTATAAACATAAAATTGAAAGCATGAAATAGTCAAGATTAAGTAGTTTGACTACCATGGGTTGTGGCATGTATGAAATGCTGCACACAACCATTATTTAAGACAGTAAAGTAGTAAAATAGTAGTGGCATTTAGGCTTGCACACTTTCATGATCTATTTTTGTGTTTAGGGTTCATATATTTTCATTTTTTTATCTTTTCTTATTCTTCTTGTCCTTTGATATTTCTTTTAGGACATACCCTCTTTACATTTTTTAATTTTTAATATTGAAAACATTTGCAGAAAGCAAAGGTATGCACAATATTACAAGTCTTAACCTTAGCCCATTCAAAATTATGAATCCTATCACTATAGGACTCTAACAGTGGCTCCACATGGGGATGGCATTTCCTGGTGAAATGTCAATAACTCTAAGGATCAATAGCCTTTCAATTGTGGATGAAGTTACCTTGCAAAGTATCCCTTTGTGAATCTGCGTTATTGATACTTATGACAATAAATATTTCAAAGCTTAGGGCCTTCTCTCTGGGCTTCAACTTCAAAGGATTACCATCCAATCCAATCTAAACTCTGCAATGTTATGTACAATGATGTGAAGTAAAGTGAATCACTGTAAGTTAGTGTAAAAGTAGTGCTTCAACATCCTACCTTTAATAGGTCCTCTTTGTAGATCCGATCCATCTATGTTTCTCAAGAAAAAGGCATTGTTGCCTCTGTAACCATAAATGACATAAGGCCCCTGCCATAGAGAATAAAATTTTCCATGCTTGCCTTTGTCTTCTCTCCTTCAATCCCACTTAAGGACATTGTATCTAATGTGAAAATCATCTACTTTAGTCTTTTTATCAAAGACTTTCTTATTCGTTTCCCAGATTATTTGTGATTTTTCATATGCTTCTTCTCTGGTCTGCTTCAGGTGTATGGTATGATTTATTTTTCTCTAAATATCATTTGGTTCCACCTATAATTCCTGAAGGATTTTCATGACTGACACTCCCAAGGATGATGGGAAAACTTCATCCATCCCATAAACTAGTTGATAGGGTGATGTTCCAATGGACTTCTTAGTAGTCAGCCTATCTTCCCATAAGGCATTGACTAACTTCTTGTTCCATGTCTTTTTTTTATCCTCTAGTAACTTTTTGATAATATTGACCAGACTTTTGTTGGATGACTCTGCTATTCCATTACCTTGAGTGTAATAGGTTGTGGAATGACCAAGGGTGATATGGTATTTGTTACAGAAATCTATCATTCTCTTGGATTTAAAGGCTGTTGCATTATCAGTAATGAGCTTCTGGGGACATCTAAATCTTGAAAGGATATTACTCTCTAGGAAAGTGATTATGCCAGTGTCTGTGGCTTGCCTAGAAGGTATGGCCTCTATCCATTTGGTAAAATATTATGTGGTTGTTAGAATCCACTTATGCTGGCTTGAGGATGGGGCGTGTATTTCTTCGATGAAGTCTAACCCCCATTGTTGAAATGGCATCGTAGTGGAAATTGGTTTAAGAGGCAAGGGAAAATGCTTCCTTTTTCCCTCAAAAATCTGGCATTTATGACAGGAGGTCACATGTTTTTTAACATCAACAAACAATGTAGGCCAATAGAAACCAGTCCTCAAAATCTTATCAGTAGTACTTTTCCAGTACAAGTGTCCTCCACGATCCCTTACATGAAACTCTTGTAAATCTTGTCAGCTTCATCCTTTAATAAACATGTTAAAAGAATACCACCACTATCCTTCCAAAACAATAAATTATCTATAACACAATATCTTAATGACTTCATTTTTAAGAATCTAGCTTTAGTTCTTGTCAATCCAGGAGGAGATTGTAAGTTTAGTAATACAAATGTAATATCTGCATACCATGGTGAATCAGTAAAAGGTTCACTAAGCTGCGGAGTTGCCATCTCCTCCTGATCATCAAGGGCACTAATGAAGTTGATATCAAGGGCCTGATAGTTCGATTCAGCCATGAGTTTGGCTAAACCTTGGCCTTTGATGAGCTTGGTGGGTTTTATCTATATGTCATATTCCAATATTATGGCAATCCATTTTCCTTTTTTTTTTCGTTTAGGCCCATTTTGAGTTAATATGTCCTTAACTACAGAGTTTGGAACATAAGCAATAATGTGAGAGTACAGAATGTATACTCTAAAATATTTGATAGCCTTCACCAAAGCTAAAGCCTATTTTTCCATGATATTGTATTTGAGTGTTGCATCTCTTAAGGATTTACTAAAGAATGCTATTGGCTGTTCATATCCTTGACTGTTCTTTTGCGGCAAGACTGCTGCAATGGTGTGCTTTGATGAAAAAGAAAAAATGATAAAATCTTTGCTAAAGAGAGGACTAATTAGGACTGGAGTCTTGGTTAATGCTTCCTTAATAGCCTCAAAGGATTGTTTAGCCTCCAATGTCCATTTTATTTATGAGGCCTTTCTTAGC
Source organism: Pinus tabuliformis (assembly GCA_031772625.1). Classification (NCBI taxonomy): domain Eukaryota; kingdom Viridiplantae; phylum Streptophyta; class Pinopsida; order Pinales; family Pinaceae; genus Pinus; species Pinus tabuliformis. The sequence continues at coordinate 598,890,039 of CM062814.1, read as the reverse complement.
ACGTTATTTAATTCCCTAATTAATTCTGCTAGATTTGAGATGAATCTCTTAAGAAAATTAATCTTACCTAGAAATGATTGTAGCTCTTTTATGTTTCGAGGATGGGAAATGGTTAAAATGGCTTCTATTCTAGCTGGGTCTATCCTAATTCCATATTTAGATATGATGTGTCCTAACAACTTTCCCTCTTCTAGACCGAAAAGTGTCTTTTTAGGATTTAAAGAAATCCCAAATTTCTTGCATTTGATAAATACTTTTTTGAGGTGGTGTAAGTGTTGATTACCACATGTAGCACCTACATTCATTAATCCAAAGGGCATCTTCAAATACATGAAGGTACCCCAAGGAGTAGTAAATGCGGCTTTGGCTTGGTTCTTAGGTTGGACTAATATCTGGTTATACCTAGAAAATCCATCTAACAGTGAAATCCTAGGTGATCCCACTACCCTTTGCAATATATGGTCCATTTTTTGTAACGGGTAGTTTTCTTTTGAAGAGACCTTGTTCAAGTTTCTAAAATCTACAAAAAGTCTAATTTCACCTATCTTTTTCCTAGTTTTAACTAAGTTTGAAATCCAGTCTGAGTATCTAATGGGGGCTATTATTTGGGCATCAAACATTCTTTTAACCTCTCTTTCTATGGATGGCATAAGAACTTGTTTTATCCTTCTAAGTTTTTGTTTGAAAGGTTTATGATCTTCTTTTAGAGGTATTTTGTGTTGGATTATGATGGTGTCATAAGATTTTAATTCTTCATAACTCTAGGAAAATACATCGTAGAAATCCTTAAACAGACTTATATATTTGACCTTTTCCTCTGGGAGTAAGGCCTTAGATATCTTGATGAGTTTTGGATTATCTTCATTTCCTATATTAAACTCTTCTATGTCAGCTCTGAGAGGTTCCATCTTGAGTTTCCTAGCTACATCATTAGAGTCACACAAATCCTCTAAAGGTACTAATCCTTGGTGAAAAATTATTTTTCAAATTAAGAATTTCTGGATCATCATCCATTATTTCATCTATCTCTACATTCTCTAAACTATTTATTTCTAATTTAGTAAATTTATTTGTTTCATGTACATAAAAAATATTTACATCTAAGCTGATTTCTATATCATTATCTATTGTACAGTCAGTCTCTATCTTGTAATTCTGAAATTCCCCTTCATTGTTCATGAAATCGTAGATCTGAGAATCCTGGGAAAAAATCTGCCAATACTTGAGGTTATGTGGTATAACAGGCCTGTGTCTAAATTCTACACTATACTGGTGTTTTGGTTGGAATGGCAATTTACAAGTACTAGCAAAGGTAGCCAGAATGTGGGCCTGCATGTTTTTTTTCTAGGAATGGCAGCAAAGTTTGATTCCAGGAGGTCCTTAATCAAGTCTAAAATAATATTCCTATATCTACCAAGCCTAGTGTTGTTGACAAAATATTCACCACTAATTTGTTTCATAATCAACTCTGAGTCTACCATGATAGAAACTCTTTTGGCTCCCAATTTCTAACCAATTGTAACCCTAGAATCAGGGCTTCATATTCGGCCATGTTATTGGTACATTTGAAGTTCAATCTGAAAGCATGTCCCTCAACATGGTTATTTTCCATATTATGGATCCACACTCCTGAACCAACCTCTAACCTATTTACAAACCCATCAAAGTCTAAATGCCAAAGTGACTCATGTAATATGTTCTCACTGTCATGTGTTCTGTACTTAAGGTCTTTCGCTGTAATTTCCTTTTTATAAGTTCCTGCACTGTATAAGATGAAAGAATCCATATCTGAATGCATGGAGTATATGGGAAAGTTTTGGGGCTTTTCTTCACTACTGACCATGTACTTCATCAAGGTCTCCATATATAATTTTCTTGGTTGGCCAAAAACAGATATGGTGGCATAAGTCATATCCAACTGCAAAGATCCTTGCAGTTTTGCTCCCCATGAGCGAGATAGTATCATTCCATATTTTGGTGGGATGTCTACAACTACAATGTCCATCAGAATGCCCTTTGCAGGGCACTGGACAAGAGTTACACATAAGTCTTTGATTATACCAAGGCATTTAACCTGGCTGGAGTCAAAAGAAAATAAACCCTTTTAAGGCCTGGTAATGTCTAGGCTCAACCTTTCCATTATTGCCTTTGGCATGAGATTGTGGGATGCTCCTGAGTCAAACATAGCGTTATGCAAAATTTTATCATGAATGTTTAGGTTGATGTAAAAAGGAGGAACTCCCCCTTGCTACTAAATTCCATTGGCCTCAAGGCCAAACAACAATTTAGCCTAGTCATCATCAAAATTACCATAATCATCTCCCTCTCCTATGTTCAATGTCTCAGTTATCCATGACCTATAAGATTCCTTCTTTACCAGTTCGGTTAAAGGAACATATATGTTTAACTTAGCTTTTTCATTTTTAATGTTGAAAGGGAGCTAAGGTTTGTTTTTTTGATTCAGATCTTCCTTAATGTGTTTATTTTGAGTATCTTTATTCCATTTATCATTGATAGGCATTTCATTCCATGTTTCTACTGTTTTGCCTTAATTTCTTTTATTTTGATTGTTTTCAGTGATTGGTTCTGTTTGGGTTTCAGTGGAGGTTATCTCTACAATCCTAGGGGTTGAAGTTTCAGTTGTTCCCCTAGGGAGGATTTGCAATACTTTGTTAGTTGGAGTTTCTTTTATTATCTTAGTCTGGGTTTGGATGGATCTTTCAATGGGAGTCTCGTCTTTCTTCTTAGTTCTCAAGCTATATTGTTTATGTACCTCATATATAGCTGACTCATATCCCCGTTTAAAATCAAAAGATTAACTAGATTCTAACTGTAATTGTTGGATCATATATAACTCTTGTTCTTCTTGAGTAAGAAAAACAATGTCTTCCTCTGTAGTTTCCAGTAAATTAATATGGGTATCATCCTCTGCTTCTTGGTTCTGTGAATCTTCAACATAATTTTCTTTGAAGGTAGGCCTAATCTGTTGGTCTGGTGTAGCATTTTTTGCATTATTAGGGTTCTTCCTAAAATTTTGGTTTCTTATTGGGGATTGTTGTTGTTGATTCTCCCTTTGGTTTTTCCTATCCATGTTATCTAAGCTATCCATAATTCTTTCTAAACGTTTAGCTAAAACATCTACTTTTCCATCTGAAGTTGAAGCTTCTTATTTAAATACAACTTTCTTTTCATTCCTCATTCGTGTTTTCTTAGCTAACAGGTTGGCCTCTACACTGACAGCATTACTCTGCATTTGTTCAAGTGTTTTAGGATTTCTCTCCCATAGCTGGTATGACATATCAGCATCAAAACCATCAGGGAACTTAATTAATGCTAGGTCAGGTGGAGACTTAATGTTGGCTGGAATTGCATTATAGATATTATTAAACCTAGTGAAACATTCCTGAATGGACTCATTGGGAGCTCTCCTAATATTGTCATATTCAGAAAGTATTTGCAATGGGTTCTTCTTTCTTTCCCATCTATCAATGAATAACCTTTGAAAATTGGCTAAGTCTGCAATATGGTTGGCAGGAAAGGCTTTAAACCACTTCTTGACATCACTAGTTAAAGTTTGGGAAAACAATCTCATTTGGACGTCTGCTTCATCTATTTCCTACAATTCAAAAAATTCAAACATCTTGTTTACATGCCGTTGGGCAGTGTAATGACTAGTAGCATCAAACAAGAAAATCTTACTCTGATAATCTGCGAGCATGGCATGGAGTTGGGTAGGTAAAACAAGAGGAGCATATCTGTTTTCCATTGTTGTGATTGTGGCTTGACTTGGGGGTAAAGGTGTAGTTGTAGAAGAAGGGCTTGGAACCGATGGAGGTGAACTAGATGATGATGAAGATGATCGATTAATAGTGGTTTAGGTGATTGGATTGTAGTAGATACAATTGATGATGTTGTGGTAAAGGAAGGTGGATTTATAGTGAGTGAAGTTTGTGGAGGAATTTGAGAGGCAGCAACAGTAAGGGCAACTAGCTCGACATATTGCTGAAGATAAGCACCATCTATATTACTAATCAATGTAGCGGTCAAGGCATCTAACTTGTCAAAAGCATCTAAGACAAATTTATCCAAATCTGGATGAATAACCCTTTTTTATTCAATGAGTTGAGTAAACTCGGGGTCTAAAACTGTTTCTTGGATATCATTCTTAGATTTGGTTCTAAAGAATGAGAGGTCAAATAACAAATCAAAAGGGATTTCTTCTAAAGTTGAAAACTCCTCAGGGAGTGAATTGGCTCTCTCTAGCTGGCTACTACTTGCTTGAGTTTCTTGGATTTTGGGCTTCCTTAGAATTCTGTCTGGGTCATCCACTATAGTTGTAAGGTTTGGATCTGGGTTGGCCCTAGTATACTGAATCTTTTTAGGAGCCAAAATTTTATGTTTTTAAACTGTTTTTATGAAATTTTCTGAAAACATACTTTAGGTAATGACCTTAAGGGGATGAAGATTTAAAGTTTTATGAGGCTGGGGATCGAAGTCCCCAGTATGGTCGCTAGAAATGTTATCACTCTGATAATTCTTCTGAAGTAATAAGAAATAAAAACCAAAGGTAACCAAAAACTACTTTTGCATATAAGGACCTAGCGTTTGTGATGCTCAGAGAGGGCACTCTCTTTAAAATTTAACTTCTTTTAGTTAAGATGTTTTTAGGCTAACTATGACTGTTCAAGGGGTGTTTGATTTTGTTTGAGATCGGGTGGTGGGATCTACTTAAACAGATGGATAAATTGATGTCTTTTAGACTATTCGGCTATGGAGTCAACTAATAAGGAAGCAAAAATGGATGAAATCACTAAAGGGCATGTTCCAAGGGAAAGATAGCAAAGTGTATTTCAAATGTTTGAGATAGAGGGGTGAAAAGGTTTCACTCGGGGTGAGAGAGCAGTTAAGGGTTCTCACACCTGGATAATGAATGAGGAAGGAAGGGGTAATCGAAATCAAAGGGCAGTTAAGAATCCTTTAACCTGGATTATTCATGAAATCAATCTAAACCAAAGAGAAATTAAGAATTCCTTAATTTAAAGATCAGAAAAAAACATTCGAATGCTTAACTGTTAAGACAGAGTGTGATTTAAACAAGTTCTGAAATATTATTCCAATTATAACATTTAGATTGAAACACATATAAGATTATGAATAAATTTGAGAAAAATGATAATAACAAATGAAAATACTTGTTTGAAATTTGCTCAACACATGAATCCTTGGAAAAGTCTGACCTTTATTAATCAATCCAGCTTGTTGTATCATCAACTGATACAATAAATTTCTGGGTCTTCTTGATCAAAAAGTCTATGGAATTGTCTAATAGAATCCACACTACATACTTCGAATTGTGAAGTATTTATACAAAAGTTTATTATAAAATATCTCAAACTAATTTGAGATTAAATCCAGGAAATAAAAATATCTTCTTGCAAGAAGATAGAGACAACTATTGAACTGGCTCATGCTGTCCCTTTTATTTTGGTACTGTTGGGTTCTATGCTTTTATTTTTAGCCCTGTATGCTGCTTTGTTGTTTGATCTTTCACGCTGGATGCTTCTTTTAATTTAGCCTTTCATCTGATACACTTTGACTCTGATACACTTTGACCCTGATGATTTGTCTTCATCTTTTTACCATGGTGTTTTACTTTTAATGTACATTGACCTTTTTATTGCATATTTCTATAGTAAATTAGTTAATTTTTCCCATGTTTTCAGCATCAGGTAATTGGATTTTTAGCATCCTTCTATATATTTCATCTACCTCTATGTATTTAGAAAAAGTAGGCATATTGATAAACAAGTGTTTTACCTAATGCTAGAGGTAAAACAAGTTTTCAAATGTTTGGTAGAGTACTTTGCCTATTGGCAGTGCTTTTATTGATGATGTATTCACCTAATCCTTTGCTACCTCTCTAATTTTCCTGTTATAATCCTCCTGTGTCATGAGCTTGTCATTTATCACTAAGGGATTATGTAATGCCTTCTCTCTCAAAATTTTGAACTTATCCATAAATTTTTCAATGGCTATCTGCATATTTTGAGACTTATTCTCCATTTTTTACATCAAGTTTCTCTTCGAGAGGATCTTTCTGACCTCCAAAATTGTCTCTGTTCAATCCTCTATTTCCAATTCCTGAAGCTCATACTTATTCTTGCTGTTAAGGAATTGGATAATTCTAGCAGCCTCTTTTGGCATTTCTCCTAATTCTTCCTTTACTCTCTGGATGGCCTCTATAGCTATCTTTATCAAATCTATCTGCTAAAAAATGACCTGAATAGATGGCCAAATATCATTGACAGAGTCAATGATATTGGTCCATAGTAGTTCCTTAGCCTACCTAAGGGGTTCTTTCAGTGTTAAGTATTTTTCCATGGCTTTTAATCTATCACTCATCCTGGTGGCCTTTTGCACTTCTTCTTTGTGCATGATCTTGGAAAGCTTGTAATCAATTTCCAAGTTTGTCACTTTCTCTTTGAGCTTATTCATCTCTGTTGTTTGTATGGACATTTCTTCCATAGCTTTAACCAATCTTGATGCTTCTTCACTTGATGTACCTGTTGTTGATGTAGATGCTGTAGAAATTGGCTGTGTTGTGGCCATTGGAGCTGTGGGAGCCAATGAGGCTACAAATGTGGAAGGAATAGCCATGGTAAATACTGGGATGACATTCACTGAGGTAGTGCCAAGATCAATTTTCTTTAATTGGATTAAGCTATCCAATTCCTTTTCTATCTCCCTCAACTGATCATTTAGTTTAAGGACTAAGTCCATCAGCTCTTCATGCCTTGTTTGGTTCTCTAAGACTTCCCGTGTCTGGGGATGCTATAGTTGAGGTATCTTCAACTATTTCTTGAGTGTTGCAATGTCATCATTCTTCTTTTTGATTAGTTACTTAGTGGCCTTGATGTCTTTGGGATCATGTCCCAATTTTATTATCAAGTCTTCCGAAGACTTGATTCTGGTATCATTGACCTGTGAGGAGGTCTTTTCCAACTAATATTGGGCTGAAATGTTATTCAATGAATTCTGAAATTGATGGGCAGCTATGGCTTTTCCTGTAAGGGTGGAGTAAATCATTTCTCCAGCCTACTTGTGGAGTTCAATTTGGTCAATGGGATGAATATCCCTTGCCAATACTTCAAAGTCCATCTTCTTGAAATTTGTTGATGTTTTTGGTTGTTGTATATTTGGGTTTATGAAGGACATCTACATCTTTCCTTCCTTGATGTAAAAAGATGACATCAACCTAGATTGATTAGTGGGTGTAAGTTTGAGACACTGTGCATAGGATTGTGCCTTCAGTTTCTCATTTCTCATTTTGATTTCTTTGAACTTGTCCTTAATGTCCATATCTTTATCAACAGGCTTATTAAATGAGGAGACTTCTATATTGATTTACCTTTCTAACATTTGAGCTTGTGATGTAGATGGCTCATGTGTTCCTCTAGATGGAGTTGTGCCTTTGTTCATGTCTAACTCAGCATCAGTTAACTCTATTGAGCCTAGGCCTTTCGCGCTGGCTAGCTTCATATTGTACATTGGAAGTGTCCATACCTGAGTTGAAGGCTTCATCTCAGTTCCTTTTCAAATTATTTTCCTCGTTCTGAGGAGTCTATAAAATAGGAAGAGTAGTCATGTTTCTTCCTTGCTTTGGTACCTGCAGGAATGAGCTTTCATTAAGATGTTTCTCTAAATCAATTAATGTATTCTCAACATCTACCTTTGTACTATCCTTATCAATGAGAGTGTTTTCCAACCACTCAAATTGATTGGCACATCTTTCTATTTCTAGTATGGGGTGATGAATGTAAGGTCCCAATTTGACCTTTTGTCTTAGTTTGGTTACGAACCCTTGAGGGTCATACGTCCACATGAAACTGCTCTAAAACTTCATTTGTTATGGAATTTGATCTGCTTTGTCTCCTGCCTCTCTAGAATTGCAAATAAAAGGGCCTAACTGATTTTTGACCTAGAATTGAATCCTTTCCTTGGCTGAGACAAAGTTGACATTATAAAAGTTCATTATCTGCCTATAATATTCTAGAGCAAATAACCTCATGGGGAGGTATTTGGGCAATTTGTCAAGCTGGCATTCATAGATTCTTATTTCAGTGTGATTTTCGTAAAGGTACCAATCTCCCACCTTACTTTGTTTGGACAATTGGAGGACTCTTTTGATTTCTTGGCTTGTTCTAGGTGGAGGGCTTCCTATCAGCATGGTCATGACTGGATGGACAAAAGAGTCAATGAAGTTTGTATAGGTGTATGGTGATGAATACTTGGGGAATAGTGGTGTCCAAAATATAACAGACCTGGGCTGGCCTTTGGTATCCAACTTTTGGAGGGTGAAGGGAAATCTGTCTGACTGATAATACAAAAACATGTGGTAAAGTATAGATGAGTACTTGAATACTCTTTCATTGTGCATTCTGGTAAATTTCTCATGCATCATTTCAGCTATGAACTGGGCATAATCATACAAAGTAGCAAGAGGCTTTCCTGGGGTGAAAATGGACATGAAGGCCAGGATGAGCTCATCAACAAATTCATCTATGGTACAACCTAGAATACATGATATCATGGCTATAATTTGCTTGCCCCTTTCAAAGAAAATGGCAGAAACATATGGAGGGGAATCTTTGGGAATGTGTTGCTCTTCTATAATCAAAGTTTGGAATATTTGGGCCAGTCTTGATGGACTCAATTTGGTGTACTGGTCTAAAAAATCCCCAATGGAGAGTGGGTTCAGGTTTGGACCTAATTGGACTTGCAACATCTCATTGATTGAATCAGCTGTAATAGTGAACAAAACCTTTTGGTCTGGGGACATTATAGCTCTCTGGCTAGGAATGTAACAAGCATGGCACATATGGACAATCTCAGGAAAGATATGTACTTGTGGAAACTGGTATTTGGGCAAACTGGAGTCCCAAAGGGCAATGTCATCAGTATGGTTTAGATATTTGTCCTTGCTTAAATAATGAATTTTGAGCAGGAGTGTATAGGAACTTGTGTCTTTGATTTGCAAATCCCTATATGCCAAGGGAAGGTGGTCAAGATCAAAATGGGGGGTTGTGACAGGTCTAACTTCTATGGCAACGAAGGTAGGCATAATTCAGTTCTTATGGATTTGAATTCAAAATTATAGGTTTATATCAGAGGTTTTGAAGGAAGCTTGGATGATTTTAAGAAGGGTTTGGGCACACAATTTAAATTTAAAGTAATTTCAATTAATTTTACTTAATTAAAATACTTTAAAGTCTAAACGTTTTCGAATTGAAAGGATACTTTAAAGTCTAAACGTTTTCGAATTGAAAGGGTGTCCGGTAATTTCTCTTCAAATACGTAGAATTTGGGTGAATTAACTTCAAATTTTTTGTTCTCGGCAACTGGATAAGGTTGAATGAGCTCTAGTACGGACTGAGAGCTTGATTGGAATCTCTGCAACTTCTTCAGGGGTGAAATTAAGGTCAATTGGTGATTTCAGAGTTTGTAGGTGTCGCAATGGTTTGCATGGTTTCATAAAGAAAATGAGAGAAAAAGGTGGAATAGGGATTCTTGGCCTTTTTATTCAGCAACAATCACTTTTTGGTGGGTAAATTACAAATGAACAGTGGAGGTTTTTCAGGTTGGTCAGGGAGGTGGTTTCCCAAGCCATCACACTGCTTTTATGGACGAGGCAGTATTTTGGAGGGGTCACCTGATCTATGTTAGCGCCTTACACATAGCGGATGGGGGGTTGGGCAAAACCACTTTATTGGGCGGGTAAAGGTCGGACATCGGGTGAACCCATATGGTTGTGAACTGTTGGATGTGGGAGCTGATGATCGGATGGCAGTCGGGTGACAGATGTGCATGGATGAAATAGGTAGAGGTTTCGGGGTGTGGGGGGGGGGGGGGGGGGTTGGGGGGCAGGACTTTAATCCTTGGTGGTTTGGGATTATTTAGGAGTTAAACATAGGATTAACTTATTGGAAGGGATTTAATGCTGGGATTATTTTAGCTTTATTGAGAAGCAGTTAATTAAGTGGGTTTTGTCGGGATATAGGATAAAAGTATATTTTATAGCTAAACTAAGGGTTGGGGTATTATATAAGGGATTTATTTATATATGGGAAAAGGTATATAGGGAGTTATTTTATTATGTTAAGAATTAACATGAAATGAAATGAGCGGAGTGAACATAACACTAAGCATAATGTAATATTTGTGCATTTTATTCACATACACTTTATACTTAGGATAAAATCTTTTTGTGGATTTTTTGAATGAAATGGAATTTAATGTGGGGTGGTTTACTTTTCATACGAAAATGGAGTTTAACCATAGGAAAAGGGTTTTATTAGGGTAATGAAGGGAAATGAATTTTATGAAGGGAATTCTAATACTTGATGTCCATAAGTCATTAAGTCGAGGGTCTGGAACCAGTAAAAGTTAGACAAATGCTCTAAACCTTTACGACTTGAAGGATTTTTAATACTAGAACATACTTGTATATGGGGAAATTAGTAAGTATAAGGATGAAATGAATGAGGGAGAGTTAATTAAATCAACTTGTAAACCATTGTTTTTGCTTTCTTAATTTCTCATGCACACTGTAAGATATGATTAAGCATGATAAATGTGCTTTTATCCAATCAAATTTATACTTCAACAACCTTTCTTCTACTTACCCATTACTTACCCTAACATTTTTTCTTCATTTATTTGGGTGCATTTAGACTAGCAGACCCTTATTATTCATTTTTCTTTTATAACTTAAACTATCTAATTCTAACCTTATATCTTCCAAGGGCTCAGATTAAGCTAATGAGCTCCTTTTATTTTCTTTACCTATCTAATCATCTGTCAAGATTAAGCAGTTTGGTCAGTTTTTATTCTCTAACTATAAACATAAAATTGAAAGCATGAAATAGTGAAGATTAAGTAGTTTGACTACCATGGGTTGTGGAATGTATGACAAGCTGCACACAACCATTATTTAAGACAGTAAAGCAGTAAAATAATATTGGAATTTAGGCTTGCACACTTTCATGATTTGTTTTTGTGTTTGGGGTTCATATATTTTCATTTTTTTATCTTTTCTTATTCTTCTTGTCCTTTGATATTTCTTTTAGGACATACCCCCTTTACATTTTTTAATTTTTAATATGGAAAACATTTTCAGAAAACAAAGGTATGTACAATATTACAAGGCTTAACCTTAGCCCACTTAAAATTATGAATTCTATCACTGTAGGACTCTAACAGTACCCTTTTGTAAAGAAAAAAATAAAATAAAATGAAGCAAAGATTCAATTTTACTGGTCAACAGTTTCAATATTTTGAAACCTGTATTTATAAAGAAGATTCTCATACCAATATCCTTGATTGCTTTGAAACTCTATTCAGGTACATCATTTCTTCCAAAAAAATTACATATAATGGATTTTCATAATCCAAGTCATCAGTTAAATGAATTTCCATCATCTCTAGAGCAGGGGTGCTTTGAAATCATCTTTCATCATGTCATAAGGGTTGGGTTGAAGAAGAAGGTAACCAATATGAAAAACCATTTCAGTTTCCCTTTTAGAAGGCATTTATCACTACATATCATAGCTCAGCAAAGGCTATCCATCCTTGGCCAATAAGTTCTAGTAAAAGAAAATGGATATGGAAGTCATGCCCTTCATTGAATGTTGATCATGGAATGTCAATAAATGGAATCTCATACCTCTAATATTACGATGTAATTCAACGATGAAATCTTACAATGCAAAATATTATGATGTTATTAAATAATGAATCCATATAGGTGAGGATAGTTTTAAATAGAGGAGGAATGACCTGTTATAGAGTTTTATGAACCCAACGTTTCGGACTACCAAGTGAGTCCATCATCAGAGGATGCAACAATAGATATTATAGAGATATTCATGTTGTATCCAAGAGCTATAATTTAAGTTATATATATATATATATATATATATATATATATATATATATAGGTTATGAAGGAGTTAATCTAAGAAATTAGGTTTTTCACTCTGGATAATCTTAATTTCTTGAAATCTGATGCATTGTCCATCATGCCCCTTCCATGGTAGGACTTGATGTTATTAAATAATGAATCCATACAGGTGAGGATAGTTTTAAATAGAGGAGGAATGACCTGTTATAGAGTTTTATGAACTCAACGTTTTGGACTACCAAGTGAGTCCATCATCAGGGGATGCGGCAATAGATATTCTCGAGATATTCATGATGTATCCAAGAGCTATATTTTAAGTTATATATATAGGTTATGAAGGATCTAATCTAAGAAATTGGGTTTTCTCTCTGGATAATCTTACTTTCTCGAATTCTGATGCTTTGTCCATCATGTCCCTTCCATGGTAGGACTTGATGTTATCAAATAATGAATCCATACAGATGATTTCATAACAGGTCATTCCTCCTGTATTTAAAAATATTATGATGTGTCATCTCACAATGTAATCTTCTCTCTAATCAATATGATGATGATGTAATATTACACGATGTAATGTTATCTTTTTAGTAATTCTATAAAAGTCCCTCCCCTTCACACAGGCTTTATGTGGGTAAGAAAATGAATTAAAAAACTTTGAAAACAAAACATATTTCGGTCTCACCTGATTTGTTCTTACCTTGAAGGAATAAAGGTTCTTGGCATAATAAGAAATATTTGTTCTTATCTTGAACGAATAAAGGTTCTTGGCCTAATAATAAAATCTGTATATTTCTCTGGTCCCCAACTAATGAAGTTAAAGTAACCCTTTTTTTGACAAAAAATTAAACTGAAAGGATTTCATTTCATAAAATTTCATTCTATTGAATTTTTTTAAAATTTACAATTCATTTCATTCAATTGCGTTTTGTTTGTTTTGGGGAAGTTCAAGAATTGAATTCAAGGAACCTGAGATCCGTGGGATGCTTTGCATTACACAGCTAGTGGGTTTCAAAGTCTCTACAATCTTCCCATCCACCAACAAAAAGACAAGGTCCGCAATTCTCTAGATTTGTTTCACGTTGTGGGAGATAATGATAATGGTCATCCCCTTGTCCCTTTTCGTATTCCCATCTGGGACCTACACATAAATCTTTAAACCCTTACACTAGACAATGGTTCTATGTGAAAAATTCCATCCCTCAAACAGAACTGAGGGAAGAGATGAAGGATTATATCAATCTTCACAGCTTCCTCACTAGTAGTAGATGTGTAGAAATCAGTATAATTGCTAACTATACAAAAATTTGGCTGAGAATGAGATGAAGCAATTTCTGAACATGTTTTACAGTTTTGTAATTTCATAGACACAGACAATGCAGACGCGGTGTTGGGATACAATACGGAAGAATATTAATCTCATACGTCTGCATTGCCAATAAAATAAAAATATCATACAAACATTCATATGTTTGCATGGCTACATATATTTTTTCCACATCATTGCCAAAATGTCCTTATATCCACCCTAGTATCAACATACAACTTGCATTGACCAGACACTTCCGTAAAGAAAAAAATTAAAAAAAATGAAGCCAAAAATCCCTTTTACTAGTGAACAGTTTAAATATTTTGAAGCCTTTATTTAAAAAGAAGATTCTCATACCAATATCCTTGCCTGCTTTGAAACTCTATTCAAATACATCAGCTATTCCAAAAATTTTACATATAGTGGATTTTCATAATCCAAGTCATCAGTTAAATGAAGTTCCATCATATCTAAAGTAGGGGTGCTCTGAAATCCACTTTCATCAAGTCATAAGGGTTGGGTTGAAGAAGAAGCTAACCAATATCAAAAATTGTTTCAGTTTCCCTTTTAGAGGAGTTTATCGCTACCTACCATAGCTCTGCAGGTGTTATCCATCCTTGGCCTATAAGTTCCAGTAAAAGAAAAAATATATGGAAATCATCCCCTCCATTGAATGTCGATAAATGAATCCTCATACCTGTAATATTATGATGCAATCTTATGCGATGCAACTCAATGATGCATTCTTACAATGCAAAATATTATGATGTGCCATCTTACAATGTAATCTTATATTTGATTGATATGATGATGATGCAATCTTACACAATGTAATATTATCTTTTTAATAATTGTGTAAAATTCTCCCCCATTCAAGTAGGCTTTATATAGGCAGGAAAATGAATTAAAAAAACTCTAAAAAGAAAATAGGTTTTGGTCTCTCCTGATTTGTTCTTACCTTGAAGGAATAAAGTTTCTTGGACTAATAAGAAAATTTGTATATTGCTCTGGTCCCCACATGAAGTGAAAGAAACCTTTTTTTTTACAGAAAATTAATCTAAGAGGAATTCATTTCATAAAATTTTATTTTATTTATTTTTTTACAAATTTACAGTTCATTTCATTCAATTGCATTTTGTTTGTGATGGTGAAATTAAAGAGCTTAATTCAAGGAACCTGAGAGTTGCGGGATGCTTTGCATTACACAGCTGATCGGGTTTCAGAGTCTCCAAAATCTACCCATCCACCAACAAAAAGACAAGGTCTGTGATGCTCTGGATCTGTTTCACACTGTGGGAGACCATGATAATGGTCATCCCCTTGTCCCTTCTCAGTTTCCCGATTGACTCCTCAATGAAACCATATGGGAAACTACACATAAAGTTCTAAACCCTTAGACCAAACAATGGTTCCATGTGAAAAATGACATCCCTCAGATAACTGAGGGAAGAGATGAAGTATTATATCAATATTCACAGCTTCCTCATCAGTATCAATGTGTAGAATTCGATAGAATTGTTGACTATACAAAAAAGTTGGCTAAGAACGAGAAGAAGCAACTTATGAACATGTTGTTTAGTTCTGTAATTTCAAACAAAAAAACAATGCAGAAGTAGTGTTGGGATACAATATGGAAGAATTTTGATCTCATACATCTGTATTTCCAATACAATAAAAATAACATACAAACATTCAGACGTTTGCATGACTACAGATATTTTGACCACATTGTTACCAAAATGCCCTTGTATCTTTGTCTTCACAACAATTTGGAGGACAACAATGATAGTGGTTTGTTGGATATCTCTAAATAAATTCTAAGGACAATTGACATTATTGGTCTGGTATACTCTAACATTGTTGGAGAAAATTCCATGGGATTTGATGTGATTTTAGGGTTAATTAGCATTCTTGACCATGTTTCATTTCATAATCGTGATTATGTGAAAGTGCATACACTTGTTTTGAGACTTTATTGTAAAATATTCGATGAATTGTGTGGAGACACTGAGAAAGCTCTTGGACCTAAATTTTATGTATATGCTTTAAATTCCAAGGGCGTTGTCACTACAATAAATAAATTTACCCATGAAATGAATTTTATTACTAGTGAAGATTTGAATCAAGGAATTACTATTTTGTGAAGAGCTTGGACTAAGGATAATAAGGCTTTCTTTTAGCATATTAATAATAAGGCTTTCATTTAGCATATTAATTACACAAGGTTGTTGGTTGATGTTGTAATTCTCTGTATATATACATAATTTGAGATATCATATGAGAAAGGTCTTACAAAGGGACAAATGCATGCAACCCAAGCTCAGAGGTGGCATAATTCATAGGCTCTTGAAAAAGGTCTTTCGCTTATAAAAGAAATACTCATTCAAGGAGGCCCATTAGCCGATATTCTACAAGATATGGAGATAGTGAAAGAGTTGGTATTTTTAGACATTCTAGCATGGACCATCAAAATTTTCAATTACTTTGCGAGAAAGGATGCAACAAAATTGACCTCTGCATTCACTACAAAATTTTAGTAATTAGATTGGAGATTATCCAAACCATCAAAAACAGAGGGTCGTTATATGATATCAAAATTCTCTTCATACACTCACAAATAATAAATGGAATTACATCTATAAACACGCAGTTGATGATGTAGATATGGTTTTCTAACTGCATGTTTATGGAGATGGGAATTGAGAAACCAATTAAATATCACAGATTGAGTAGATGATCCTCAGGTCCAGGTAAGGGGCATTAGATATTTAGTAAGAGACTTTAAATTTTGATATCATGTCACATGAACTGGGTACCAATTTGGGTGGTTTGGGAATTTTTTTGCAAATTTTTCTTTCAATAATAGAATATAATTTGATAGTAGGGATCTTTACTAAATTCACGTGCTCACATTTCAAATTAAATCTATGTTGTGTTTTCATAGATATTTTCTTTTCATTCCATTTGTTTTGTTTAGTTACCACGCACTGATTAAATTTACTAATGATTTTCATATGAGAGTAGTATATCTTTGACATGCAGAGCTTGTATTAAGTTAGCGATGAGTGAAACCTTGAAAAGAGAAACCTGAAAAAATTGAAACTTACATTTAGCCGATACCTCTAAAATACATGTCTTAATAGCAGCAGCGCCTCAGGTTCATTGGCGAGAGCCCCAAGGATACCCTCTGCACCTACCCCACGGACAAATTGCTGGTGGATCTGGTGGCCAGAGAGGATTCCAAATCTCAACCACCTTCTCGTCCAATAATTCCTCACCATGGAGCCTCGACCCATATGTTATGTTATCTGCAACGCTTCTTTCAAAGAGGGCTGGCTTTTGGAACAACATGCGCACACAGAGTCAGAGGGAAAGCATGTTGATGTCATGGTTTTTGAGGAAGACGAAGTCAAATGGTGGTTCTAGAACCTATTCAGTGCCCTTAGGAATGTCGCATTTCCACCTTCATTGGGCCTTATTATGCCCACCACCATTCCCTTCCATATGTCCACTGACACGCCCAACAAAAGGCTCGTCCCCTTCTTTGTCTTCCTCCAAATATTTTCCACCCTTATCTTTGGATGGGGATCACCATCGACCACAAACCCCTCCTCCACGTTGTCCTCATCGATGTTGCGCAACAACTGCTATTCATCTCCCTGAAGAAAGCAACCAATTTTAGGGCACCAAACACGCAGCTTCACCAAAAATCCAGCCCCACTACAGAAATCTCGATTGGTGCTGTCATCGCAGAAATAACTTCAAAGAAAGCAACCGATTTTAGGGCACCAAACACGCAGCTCCACCAAAAATCTAGCCCCACCATAAAGATCTCAATCGGTGTTGTCGTCGCAGAAATAATATCAAAAATATAGCTCCACCAGAGAGATCTGCATCGGTACTACTGCTGCATAAACAATGTGAGTTTGTAAAACAATTCCAATTGTCAAGGAAGTATGTAGATCTATAGTCTGTAGCGTTTACCACCAAATCACTCAAAGTGTAGTTACCAAATTTGAATTCGAATATGGTTTCGAATTCGATTCGATTCGGATAAAATCTGGTGTTGTCGTCGCAGAAATAATATCAAAAATATAGCTCCACCAGAGAGATCTGCATCGGTACTACTGTTGCATAAACAATGTGAGTTTGTAAAACAATTCCAATTGTCAAGGAAGTATGTAGATCTATAGTCTGTAGCGTTTACCACCAAATCACTCAAACTGTAGTTACCAAATTTGAATTCGAATATGGTTTCGAATTCGATTCGATTCGGATAAAATCTGAATGTGTAAAATTCAATTCGATAAAAATTTGAGAGTATACATCTTATAAAGTGTAATATGTCATTATTTTTTTCAAAAAAGAAAGAATTTCTTTTCAAAACAAAAGATACCCTATTTACTTATTTCCCATATTAATCTTTAGCCTGGATTTAAAATATCCAAAAATAAATAAATGAGATAAAACATATCGAATTTATTAATATTAAAAATTAGGAAAATATATAAATAAAATCTAATAATATGAATAGTACAAATTCAAAATTCAAAACTAAAATGTTATGTAAAAAATGAAATATTATATATTAAAAATAGGTTAAAGTGATCTCCACATATCAATAAATTTATATTTCGATCACTATCTCATTAAAATACAAATTTATTCAATAATAAGTAAGTAAATTTATTTTTATGGTAGATAAAAAAATTAACCTTTTAATTGAATTCTAGACAAACTTTCATTTTTTTTGTAATGAAAAGAAAGTTTTATGCTAATGACTATCTTCCAATACAATCATAAAAAGAAAAATAATTTTTTTTTTAATAATATATATATATATATATATATATATATATATATATAACATAACTTTAATTTTTTTTAAATATAAAACTTAAGCTTCATCGTAATTTCTTAATAAAAAACTCTTTAATGAGAAACCTGCAACTAGAATCTTTTAAATATAAAAATGGTAAGGCTTCCTCATACATGCTTGGATGAGATGGATCTTTATGTGGATCTATTCCACTGGATTGGTTTTCTTGTCGAACAAATCCATAAGTTGTTTCAGAGCTTCATCACTTGTTTCGAAGGTGGTTCTGTGTTCAACTATGAACCAGATAACCAGTAACATTGTCAGCTTAATTAGTTTCATAACCCAAAATCTCCATACTGTATTAAAATTAACATATTAAAATGCGTATCGAACCGTACTAAGGAATTTACAAAAAAATTTAGGCCAATACGATCGAACTTGGTAACTATGCTCAAAAACCCAAATTTACAGCATGTGTTGCAATCAAGCCAACTTGAAGCCTTTGTTTCTTTGATATGAGCGTCATGTCATTGTTTGTACATCAATTCTGAAAAGGGTCTTCACCCAAATGCTATTTTCACTATATAAGACCCTGGTTTATAGAGTATTAGAGGCATATTATCCAATCCCCCACCCAATAAATAAAATAAGAAGTCAATTTTTTCTACAGGTAAAGCAATAAATTATGTCATTTAGGCTCTTCCTTACATCATCCATCCCGTCCCTACGCACCTCGTCTAATCCATCATGTAATAATTAAGATGATCAATAAATAAAATAAGAAGTCACCTTTTTATATAGGGAAATAAATGAATTCTGTCATTTAGGATCTTCCTTACATCATCCATCTCGTCGCTATGCACCTCGTCTAATCCATCAAGCAAGAAGTAAGACAATCAATCATAACCTGTAGTTGGTTTGTTCGGTCGATCATAAAATCCTCTCATATGCAGGTTTTCTATAAAACCTTCGTTGATTAGGGTTGTCCCAACAGGGTTTTTCGATTCTATTGGAATGGGGGTGATGGCACTAACTATAAGGTCGCGATTGTGGCACTGTGGGTTTTACTTCAGATTGTTGTTTGGCTAGCCATTGAATCCATTAGGATTGTTGGAGATGCCAAAACTATCATTGACTAGTTGTAGGGGAGGAGCGCTCTAGATGTTCCTTTGCTACATCACTAGATGGCTAATATTGATACCCTTCGTTCTTTATTCTATGATTTATCTTTCCTCCATGTGTACAAAGAAAAAACATGGAGGCTAATGGCCTGTCCAAGCAAGGGTTCGATAGTATCTTTGGATTTATGTTTTATGAGCTATGAATATTTTTCTACGATCTGTCTCATTTCTCAGATATTGTTATGGCTCTATTTGGGTTTTGGCTAGGTGTTTGTTTTTTCTGATCCATCGATTTTCTCAAGGAAATTCATTGTTTTTTTCCTATGTTTAATTTGGTAGGCTTTGTCTCGTTCACTTGGGTGACTTTTGATTTTGATTCTCTGCTGAGGAAGAATGTAGGAACTCATTTTATCAACGAAGATTCTTTTTTTTTGATATGAAAAAAGAGAACGCCTTCTTATAGCTGACTTAATATAGTCGGCTTAATATATGGAGGTATATATACCCTACCCTTGCGAGCAAGAGTAATGTATCTTGATCAAGCTTATGGAAACATAGCGCCTTACTACCTGTGTTTTGGGACTAATCCAATCCAATAAGACTAGTGCAAACAATATTTTACTTGACTGTACTAGGGATGATCATTCAGGACAAACCCAATAATGTAGTTCTTTTAGGTAGGCTCTTAGAATGCATGAGGTTGTCATCCATTCAATTTCATCAAATGCTTAGGCAAGCTAATATGATTTATTATTTGTTACCCAACCCCGACCCCGACTTTGACCCCCAACCCCAACCCCCAACTCCTTCTTTTGTACAACTTCTTTTTGGAGAGGATGATTTAGGGAGTGCATTTGACTACTAGAACCATTATGATCCCACTATCAACAGAATGACTATAAACACAGTCATATGAGGTAGACCATCATAATCAAAATTTGAGAAGAACCTTATACATCCATCCCAAGACAAATATTCTCGGTGGTGTCTAATGCAAGATATGTTACATCTAAGCCATTGGCTTTGTTAGAAATGAACATCAAGATCATTCTATCAAATTAACAAGACCTGCCCACCATGAATTTAACAAAGCCACACCTACAATAAAATGAACCAGGAAGCATTCAATACACCTAATAGTATCCATATAATCATCATGTTGATCTAATCCTTTATTGATTCATTCTCAGTCGAAAAAAAATCCTTGGAGAGGGCATAAAAATCATTAGGGCCAAAATAAAGAAACTCCACATCTAATTCACTCTCAAATAAAACCATAACAAGCTCCCCTTCAAAATCAGAAATATCATAAAACCCATCAAGGATGATAATACTATATTCATTACTAGAAAAAATAATGATAAGCCAATAATCAAACCCCACCAGCTTGACCTACATGTTAATGGTGCCCATGGTTACCATTTAGTCTGGGGATTTGATGCTGACACACAAATTCTTCGATTTTTTCTTTGCAAATTGCCAAAGTTTCGGAACTTTTAGATCAACGAAGGGGTGAGTAGTAAGAAATGTAGCTGAGAAGTGGTGATTGTAACAAATCTAACCACAAACCAGACAATGATTTGTGAAGGAATTCACTACTCGCTCCCCACTGAGAAAAGCTCAAATTGTTATTGTTAAGGGTTGAGATTAATGTTGCCTTATTGGTACACTCCATGTAAAAATGATGTATGAAACCAATGGAAAAATATGCAGCACCAATTGCGTTTGAACCACGTCAAATTGAAATCCAGTAGCATATTTCACTATCAATCGTATGCCTATGTTATTGATCTAGTACTCACAATGGTAGTTGGGTTCTAAATTTATGCGCAGATATACCAATTTTTATTATACACAATGAAAAGTGAGTAAGCTTCATGGACATAATAGCTACCAAAACCATGAGGAATTTATCCTTATCCCCTTCAAGCTAGCAACAAATTAGTTAATATTTGAGGAAGAAATACAACAGGTCATTATAATGTCTATAATTATTGATGGGTCTAGTTCTAAAATGGCAGGAAAGGCCAAAGGTAAGGAGACTTTCACTTCTAGCTTAGGTCAGACTAACTTATGGATGGGCCTTAGAAAGCCTTACTTTCACTTATAAGGGCACACTCTTACATGTAAGAAAATCTATATTTATTTTAATTAAAATTTAATATTTATTAATAAATATAAAATTTAATAAATAATAGGTTTGGAAATTTAAATTTTTTAAATAAATAAATAATTAAAGTTGAAATCTAATGGTTATTTACTTTTATAAAATAATGTTTTGATGATGGTATGTAAATAAATGGTAATGGAGATATTTCGACGGAGGTGTTGTTGGTGTTTGTGCTGGTGTAGCTGGTGTTGGTGAAAGGAGTTTTTTTTTTGTTTTTATATATCTCGTGAGAGTTTTCAATCAAGCCATTCAGGGTTCTGATCCTAGTGGCTAAGTATTTCTAGCCCATTAGTCACACTTCTTTCCGGGTAGGCTGTTAACTTTTCTTTGGATGGAAATCCATTTGGGCACTATTCTATCACTCGCAGTTGCTTCATTATGATCCTCTATCCCGATGGCTTTTCTAATTTGGTATATTTTGGGACCAGTGATGTATCTGGCTCTTATCTGGCGTTCATTTGATAGGATGAATCCATGATACACTTGTCAGTAAACCATGCTTGAACCTCTCACTTATAACCATCCAAGCTACCCTTATGTCCCCCTGCCTCCTTCAATACACCAAAAGACCATCCTGCCCCTAAATTCATGAGAATTGAACATTTCGAGGAAGTGATTTAACAACCACCTCTAAAAGTTTAATTCTAATGACTTTCGGGTAGGCTGGTTGTCCAAAGTTGCCTCCAAAAGTTAGAGTTTCATGAATTTTAAGGGGGGTTGTCAAACAACTCACCTTAGAAGGCACAAGAATTGAAGTTTAGATAAGTAGAACACTATCCATATTCCCAGCTCAGGCTACTAGGAGTAATGACTCTACCAATCACATTCAACATTTTTTTCAGGTTATTTGAAACGGGAATCAATATAGATAACAACTGTGATAATGCAAGTTCAGAACCCACGCATACTCATCGGAAATTTCAACCTCAAAACCTGAGAAAGGCAATAGATAAAATTGAAAAGATGGAATTAAAAACCATATGGCGATTCCCAGCCCCTGAGTCACTATAATCACACTCATTATAGACAAACAGAAAGAAAATCAAGAATGCCCGCCATGGTTTTCTACTTTGTTTTCAAACCTTCGAATCATATTTTTTAATTTTGCCAATAAAAACATAAACCCCTAAATCCAAACCCTTGTACGTCAATATCTCAAATAAATGTAAGGCAATTGTAGTCAAATGGGATGCATCATTACTAACAGGTGTCCTTAACACACATGTCTTCTCTTTCTGGCTACACTAAGGTTTCAGGTATATACAGAGCTGCTATATACCAAAAGTTGCATCTATCTTTTCAATGTTGTAATAGGAATCTAGATATGTAAAAGTGCATGGACATAAGATAGATAAAAACCCAACTGACTATGAATTCTCCAAAGTTACACACTTCAACTATGAATTAACTATTGCCTGCCTCTTCAAGACCCTCTAAGTTCTCTCCAATGATCTTTTATCCATTGCAGAATATATTCCCAACCCTTAAAAATCTCTAACCACATATGAATTTGTCTCAAAACTAACCAAAACACTACCACCAAAGGCAAAAAATTGGCACCAAAAACTAGTTTCATGGACAGTATAGAACATCTAGATTTCGTGGAGAGTTCATCACATTAAGAGTAGTCGGTTTTCATGGAAACATGGTTCATCGCCAGATTTCGCGAGGTAAGAATGACTAGTTTTTGTGGAAATGGGATTAATAGTCAAGCTTTAGTTTTCGTGGAAATGGGATTAATAGTCAAGCTTTCTTCGGGTTTCACGGGCGGGGGTTTCATAGGCATGTGTTGAAGTCATAAACTTCATATCCAACCAGCTGATTTCCCATTTTCATCGAAACTGGAACATAAGATTTTTTAAGTCAACACATAAAATGGGTTCCGGTTTTCGATAATATTAGATTATTCATAGCGAGCATGATAGTCACCTAATAACATTGATAAAAAAAAATAAACAATTAGATTGATAAAAAAAATAAAAATAAAAATGATTATACAATTAAGTTATCAATATTTACTTATATGTAAATAAATATGTGTGTGTGTTAGGTTTATCTATTTATATTTTAATCCTATATTTAAATAAAATCACACTTTTAACATGAAGTAAGGTTATGATTATTTATTTACTAAATGTAAATATAAATATTTAACTCTAGATTTAAAGGAACTCACATGAAGCAATGAAGTTTAAAAATTAAATGTTTTTGCCAAATAAATATAAATATAAATATTTAACTATCTAAAAATTACCTTTACTAAAATTATAATGAAGGCATTGGTGCAAACACAAAATTAAGCTTTACCCAAATAAATATAAATGTCAATACTTGATTTGGCTATCCATGCAGGTCGTTGGTGCAAACAATAAATTCAATATTAAAACAATTAATTTCCTATGGATAACTCCATCCCTGGTCTCTAAATTTTAGCACTACAACTTGATTCAAAAAAGGGTGTCTTTGAATTCATATGCAATGTTAAAATTTAGAGAGAATTAAAGGGTCTTCAAAATTTTAACACGTAGATGGATTTAGAGACCCATGTGTCTCTAAATTTCAACATTGCAAATGGATATAGAAAGCCCTCTAAGGAGGTCTTTGAATCCATCTGCAGCGTTAAAATTTAGTAAAATGTGACACTTCAGTATCAAAATTGAAATTTTCCATTTCCCAAGTGACACAATTAAAAATTACTAACATAAATGACTAATTCATATATTTTTTCAATTATTATTTGGTCATATATTTTAGCTTGGACTAAATTAGTCATTTAAGTTAGTCACTTTTAGTTAGGTCACTTATTATCTAGTCATATCCCTAGAATAAATTAGTCATTTATGTTAGTCGTTTTTAGTTGCTTCAATTAAAATTTCTCAAATTTAGTACTAATTCACTTGAAATAATTGTGGTGACTAACTTTTTAGTCACCTAGTCACTAATTTCATCATTTTTTACTAGTGAGAAATGGAATTGGATAATAGTTCAATCACTATACTATATTCTACAATGTTTTTAGTTGTATGAACAAAACATATCCCATGCACTAGTACAAAATGGCTAACCTTTCCTAAAAAATGACTAAACTTTGCATATAAGCAACCATTTTTTAGTCGGTGACCAATAATAGCTAATTTACAGTATCTTATAACGCGACCAACTTTTAGTCATTTTTAGGTTAGTCAGTTTATTGTTTAATAATATATTTAGTCATAAATTTGGTCATTAATTTAGCCATTGATTTAGTCATTAATTGCCACAATTAATGACCAAATATACAACAAAATATATTACTATATGATCACAAAAAAAAAAAATTAATGACCAAAGAAATATGACCGAAATGTTCGTCATGTTATAAGGCACTGTACATTAGCAACTAATAGTCATATATATACAAATTTTAGTCATCGTTTGAAACCAATTAATTACTACAGAAATATGACTAAATTTCACTTATGTTATATGATACTGTAAATTAGCTACTAATAGTCATATATATGCAAAATTTAGTCGTTATTTGTAATCACAAATTTATTAGTTGTAATAGTCATTTATTTTTTTGGTAATTTCATATCCATTATATAAATAATTGATTTAGTAGTTTATATTTATTTCATTTACTTTCATTTATAATCATTATAAACAACTAATTTAGTCATATATTCATTTCATGTTTATTCACCATTAATCGATATAAACTACTAATTTTGTGGTTTTAAATTATTTTTATGTGTTCATTATTTATCAACGTAAATTAATTAGTATGATTTTGTGATTAGATTAAAAAAAAATGCCATACAATGTGCATGCTCATCTAATATGAAAAGACAAAGTTACATATGTTAACTACAATACTAAATAATATCTAGTGCAACTATAAATAATTTCAGCCACATAAATTATATTATATAAAATGTCATGTATTTTAATATGAGTTTCCAACTTAATATTGGTTGGACTACAATTTACACATGAAATATTGTTTCATCAGTTCAAAACATTATCATTGTGTTGCTAAGACATTGCAAGTGAATTCGCCAACTCTAAAGATTTGACCAACACTTTGTATGTGTGTGTCTCATGCGGGATATTGGATTTAATGGTATCACTAGATCGGTTCTCTTCTCTTTCTCTTTCTATTTTTTTCACTCCAGTATTATTGTTCTCCTCTTTCTTCAATTTTTGCTTCTTACCAACAATATTGATTTCCTCTTTTGAAAATGAAAGAAGGCACAATACAGAGTAAACAATAAATATGATGAACATTGGAATATAAAATAAAGTAAACTATAAAATATTTATACAACATATACATTATCAAAAATTTCTACCATGTTTCTCCAGAAAATCAAGAAACTTGAATAAGTTTTCTTCAGTGGGACGATAGTGGCCACCATGTAGCTAGATGACCTATATAAACAAACAAACAAAATGTCACAAAAAAACCTTTAGAAACTTAGCATTCAAATTTCAGGAAAATATTGGGCACAATCATGCTAGCTAACTTACATGCTAAAAAGATCAGGTTGTAGATAACTTTTGAAAACAAATGAAAAGAAAAGGACAAGATATCATAAAAAATGTATGATAGTTGGCTAGAAAATTGCATCATTAAAGAAAAAAATTCTCCTATGATTATCCATATATATGAGTGGGTAACATGCCCCAATATGCCATGATCCTTAGGGTCTAGTGGAAGTAAATCTCCTAACATAATGATTGATGGGTTGCATATTGACTTGCCTCTCCTTTGTGAGTCCAAAAAAAAAGATGTGTCAATCCTTAACTAGTTGTGCTCTATAGTATCATTTTCACATGTTATCTCCACATACCCACCAAAAATCTCAGATATGCCAAACAAATCACATTTTGGAATTTTTTCTAAAACTATGTCATTTACACCCCATTCCAATGTATCTGGCCAAATGTACCCACTTGAAAAATATATGTTTCGAAAACCAAGACAACCTCAATAT
The DNA here is from genome assembly GCA_031772625.1 of Pinus tabuliformis. Lineage (NCBI taxonomy): Eukaryota > Viridiplantae > Streptophyta > Pinopsida > Pinales > Pinaceae > Pinus > Pinus tabuliformis. Next base: position 598,863,685 of record CM062814.1, on the reverse strand, counting down.
ATCTGAATACTAACACTCATCCATATTTTCCCCAAACCATAGGAATTAATACTCTCTTCCAATAAACCCACTAATATAATATACATTTTTTCTTCTTTCCATTCTCAATGCACATAAAGTGATCATGGATCGTCCAAGTGAATCTTAAGATATCAATTTAGCCATAAGCAACAAAAGAAAACATATTTTTATTGAATAACCAGCCTTGAATAATACTTTTTTAAATTTGATAACATAAACAAAAAGGAATAAGGTCAACACACCTCCCTTTTAGCTCCTCAACAACTACCATTAGCCCATTATAAAAGTACAATATGTTTCCCAACCAAGAAGTACTAAATCAGAAATGAAATGATGATGACCTTGGGTTCAAGTCAATCCTGAAATTTTTTCTAGAATCAAGCTTCAAACCTCCAAATTTATCTTCAACCCCAATTACAAGTTTCTCCACAATGAACACTTTACAATTCTCCACTAAAATATTGGTTTTCCTTAACATTTGTGCCTTTGTAGAGGCCTCTCCACACAATGACCCATTAAAATAGGGTTGATACATCATAAATAACATTATAGTAATGCCAGACATATGCATATAATTTTGTAAGAAACAAAAACAATATTAAACTACAAAAGTATGTGAAACATTGTTCCATCAGTACAAAAAAGATTAATTTCATTAAGGAAGGACTTTAAGTTTCAACCAGAAAACAAAAAATAGATATTAAAGGCCCATATGCATTTAAATACATATTATGAAATGTTTTAAAGTGTTATGTGTTTTGGCCCTTACCATCCACCATGTTCAATAGCATCCTCTACAGAAGCATCCAACATGTCAATCATTGAAGGATGCACAAAAGTTTTCTCCAGAGATATACCTTCTGTATATTTGGACTAAGATCCAACAAAAAAGAGATGCACCATTTCGACAATTGTCTGATTATAATCCAGCTTCTTCACCGATATCTTCAAAGTAGCCAACAATTGCATTTATCAAAGAAAAAATATAATAAAGAATTCTTACCTATAAGTATTGTTTAGGCTAGGGAATTACAAGTTTGTTGAGAACATCATAACCAATGAATGAGTTTTGCATGATAAATATCAAAAAGTAAGATGGAAGCCAAAACACACCCATGCAGAAATAGGCAAAGCATGAAACAACTATGAGAGGTGGCCCTAAATATAAGACAACATTAAGTACCAAAACAATAATATAGACGTTGTTATCTCAAAATCAGGCCCTGGAAGGCTGCAGACCAGGAAGACTTCAAGTAACTCTTTCAACCCAACTTTTGGCTGAGGCTTAGCCACCTCAACCTGAGAGGGCTCTCTCAAAGGTTAATGATTTTGATAAAGATTAGATGGCTAACTCTATGAAACAAGTGAAAAATATGAATGGTGGAAACACATTAAACAACTATCCATTGGGCTTATGGAGTCAACAACACCTCAATATAACAATGAACTCAACCCTACATGGAAGTTAGGGCATTCAGCGTTTAAACATTCAGAACATAAACTCATATGGGACCACACAGTTTATAAATGTATACAGGGAGTCAGAGCACATTCAGTGAATTCTGAGTGGTTATACATCCATACCACTATAAGAATTAAGAAAAGGAAAACATCACATATTCTGAACATAAAAAACCCTTCATGAATCCTGAGAAGTAAAGTCAAGCATGTATAACTGAAAGTGAGTCTTACATAGGTCAAATACAAGCTTTTCCATAAAATGTTCCAACCCTTTGCTAATTCAACCTCTTGCTCTATATAAAGCATTTACAATTAGGATTCCATCATCCCTCATCAAGAGAATTTGAATTTTCCATCAGTGACACCTATTCTAACCATAAAACAAACCATTAATTAGAACTAGCTGTTAACTAGGAGTGCTAGTGACCTAATACAACTAGGAGTGTAACTCCTTATCATGATTCAACAACCTTATCTAAGCATTTAAAGCATTATTTGGCAACTTGAAACTTCAAGAAGTCGAATTTGATGAAGCCTCCCACGTGGTCACCTGACTGCTGAAGACAAACCCTAGAAATTAGGGAACATGTTTCCCTGTTTTTAGGTTTAGGATCCCTGAAAATGGCATGTGGGACAGAGCCTTTATCTCTTCATCCATGACACATTTTACGAAACTGAAGGAGGTTTTTGTAGCCCATGTTTTCCAGAACAAAAACCTCTCCTGGTTTTTTAAAACATTTCTCCAGCTTTCTAGAAACTGTCCTTGAAAAACACGTGGCAAACAGGAAAAATCCGTTTTCTGAAAGTAGGGTCTCAATGAAAGCTTAGTATCTCCCAACTGAAAACACTTATGAATAAAGTGAGATAGGTTATTGTAGCTGGACATTTTATGAAGAGAAACCTCCCTAAAAATTCCAAAATACGTCTTCCTGTAACCAAAAACGGATCTTGAAAAAGACTGCTAAAACCAGTAGACAAAGCTTGACTTTTAGCAGTTTCATAGCGCAAGTTTAACCATAAATTCCTCCCACCTCAGAACGAATTTGAAGAAACTGAAAGAGGTTTTTGTAGTGCAGCATGTTATGAAGAAAATTCTCTTTCAGTTTTCAAAATTAAGTTCTCAGCTGCTCAAGAAAGCTTTTGGAAATTGACTAGTAAAAGCAGAAAACAGAGTTTTTCTGCTAAAACAGGCTGCTACAGGGGTTTCGTAGCGCGCTACGAAAACTCCTAGTTCAGTGATTTCGAAGCTAGTTTGAAAATTTCTCCAAATTAATGTGAGATATGACTTCCAAACTCATGGTGAGGCTTCTAGGACATGGAATGAGGCTGTCAAACTTTGATGGAAAAGAGATATGACCTTGAAAGACTTCTAACCTTATGACCTAACTCTTAAAGCATGAAATGACCTAGAGACCCTTTAACACCATGACTAAAATAAGGGTTTGTAAATGAGAATGACACTAATTGTGATGAGCTGACTCAAAACTTATAAGACTATGATTAGAAACAAGGCAACTTACCAAAGCTTAGAGACAAAGATTTTAGGGTGATAACAGTGGCTCCACTAGGGATAGTGTGCCCTTGTGGTATACTAAGAACTTGCAGCTCCAGTGCCGCTATCCATCCTCTAGAATAAAACTCTAAACCTCTGCCCAATTTTCTCCCCAAGCCTTTAATGATTTCTGAATGAAGAATTCAAACTGCACCTACTGAAACAGATGCTCAGTCAACCTACCCTGAGCTTATTTGCACATTCCTACCTACCCTATCAGCTGCATTCTCCAATTGTAGCTCAAGGAACATGAAACTTCCAATGAAGCCAATCATCAATCTGATCTGAAACTTGGATCTCCTTACTGTGCTTGAAGCATAAATAAACCAGATACTGAAATAACCAAGGAAGCATGAGGTGTAACTGTTCTTCAAGATGAACATATAATTGGAAGCCTGAACAGTAAATCTTTTCCATGTAGTCAGCTATAGGGTCAAAAAACACATGGTTAGTTTGATGATTCTCATAACATTCTATATCTTCAAACAACTGATCCTCAGCCACACCAAATTTATTTGATATGCTATCCAACTGCCTTTCTAAATGATGCCCACAAACAATGTAATTTTCTTCATTATAAAGATCATTCTTTGATGCAAGCTGCTGCAAGGAATCACAAAAACGAACAACCTTTTCCTCCGCCTGAGGGTCATAGAAAATTTCCTCCAGTATTTCTTCTTGCTATGTGTAATCATTTTCATCTTCATTATGATTCGAAGACTGAGAAGTCTGCTGCATCTCTACATCAATCTCAGAGGATGTAATATGATTTTCATAAGTAAACCCCTGCTGATCTTCATGCTGCATTTCATGAGATGTTATACTTTCTTCTTGGTGCTAAAATGCATTGTTATGAAGAGCCTCTAAAATTTATTCATCCATAAATTCATCATCATCATAACAATCTTCCAAGTACTGAATAAGATTTAAAGAATGTCTACAGCAATCTTTGAGCAACAATAAGGAAGGATGACATTCTTTATACATGTCATAGAACACATCATGGAAATCAGCAAGAGAATATAATGAACCATTTTCCAAACTTTTATACCAAGACCATGCTTTTCCTTCTAAAGTGGTCATAAACATCTTCATGAGACAATCCTCAGGAAAGTGAACCTTAAGACTGCGTACATGCATATGAAACCTAACCAAATGAAGAGCAGCATTGTCTTTCTTTTCATCTTTGAATATCAGAAGATCCTCTAACCAATCAACCTTTGGCATAGGATTTGGAAAACCAGGGATATGAGACCGATTCATAGGAGCATACCTGGCATTCATTCTTGCAGTGGAATTCATCTTGAAACTTCATCAAGCTACTGATCTTCTAGCAGTGGAGTCACCTTCCAATTTCTTATTCGATGTGTGGAGTCGCCAAGGTAGTTTTGCAGCCTCAAAAACCTTCTGAGCTCCTGCTACCTTCAGAAGTTCAGCTTCATGATTTCGGGAATGAATAATCTTCAGACTCCCGGCAGACGCACCAAAATGTTATCTCAAAATCAGGCCCTGGAAGGCTGCAGACCAGGAAGACTTCAAGTAACTCTTTCAAACCAACTTTTGGCTGAGGCTTAGCCTCCTCAACCTGAGAGGGCTCTCTCAAAGGTTAATGATTTTGATAAAGATTAGATGGCTAACTCTATGAAACAAGTGAAAAATATGAATGGTGGAAACACATTAAACAACTATCCATTGGGCTTATGGAGTCAACAACACCTCAATATAACAATGAACTCAACCCTACATGGAAGTCAGGGCATTCAGCGTTTAAACATTCAGAACATAAACTCATATGGGACCACACAGTTTATAAATGTATACAGGAAGTCAGAGCACATTCAGTGAGTTCTGAGTGATTATACATCCATACCACTGTAAGAATTAAGAAAAGGACAACATCACATATTCTGAACATAAAAAACCCTTCATGAATCCTGAGAAGTAAAGTCAACCATGTATAACTGAAAGTGAGTCTTACATAGGTCAAATACAAGCTTTTCCATAAAATGTTCCAACCCTTTGCTAATTCGACCTCTTTCTCTATATAAAGCATTTACAATTAGGATTCCATCATCCCTCATCAAGAGAATTCGAATTTGCCATCAGTGACACCTATTCTAACCATAAAACAAACCATTAATTAGAACTAGCTGTTAACTAGGAGTGCTAGTGACCTAATACAACTAGGAGTGTAACTCCTTATCATGATTCAACAACCTTATCTAAGCATTTAAAGCATTATTTGACAACTTGCAACTTCAAGAAGTCGAATTTGATGAAGCCTCCCACGTGGTCACCTGACTGCTGAAGACAAACCCTAGAAATTAGGGAACATGTTTCCCTGTTTTTAGGTTTAGGATCCCTGAAAAATGGCACGTGGGACAGAGCCTTTATCTCTTCATCCATGACACATTTTACGAAATGGAAGGAGGTTTTTGTAGCCCATGTTGTCCAGAACAAAAACCTCTCCTGGTTTTGTAAAAAATTTCTCCAGCTTTCCAAAAACTGTCCTTCAAAAAAACGTGGCAAACAGGAAAAATCCGTTTTCTGAAAGTAGGGTCTCAATGAAAGCTTAGTATCTCCCAACGGAAAACACTTATGAATAAATTGAGATAGGTTATTGTATCTGGACATTTTATAAAGATAAACCTCCCTCAGAATTCCAAAATACGTCTTCCTGTAACCAAAAACTGATCTTGAAAAAGACTGCTAAAACCAATAGACAAAGCTTGACTTTCAGCAGTTTCGTAGCGCAAGTTTAACCATAAATTCCTCCCACCTCAGAACGAATTTGAAGAAACTGAAAGAGGTTTTTGTATTGCAGCATGTTAGGAAGAAAAGCCTCTTTCATTTTGCAAAATTAAGTTCTCAGCTGCTCAGGAAAGCTTTTGGAAATTGACTAGTAAAAGCAGAAAATAGAGTTTTTCTGCTAAAACAGGCTGCTACAGGGGTTTCGTAGCGCGCTACGAAAACTCCTAGTTCAGTGATTTCGAAGCTAGTTTGAAAATTTCTCCAAAGTAATGTGAGATATGACTTCCAAACTCATGGTGAGGCTTCTAGGACATGGAATGAGGCTGTCAAACTTTGATGGAAAAGAGATATGACCTTGAAAGACTTCTAACCTTATGACCTAACTCTTAAAGCATGAAATGACCTAGAGACCCTTTAACACCATGACTAAAATAAGGGTTTGTAAATGAGAATGACACTAATTGTGATGAGCTGACTCAAAACTTATAAGACTATGATTAGAAACAAGGCAACTTACCAAAGCTTAGAGACAAAGATTTTAGGGTGATAACAGACGTAAATATCAAGATTTGTCAAAGTCATGCATTCGCTATATTTGCATATTTCCTAGGATGAAATCAAACCCAAATAATAAGATCTATCCAAGTTATAACAGTCACAAGCAAATCCAACTGCAATTTTCTTCCACTCATATAGGTACGAAACACTATGAGACATGGGTCATAGTGGGTTACATGGATTCTCACTAATCAAGAGGGTACAATAATATATTCTTGATATTTCTATTATGATCAAATAGGAAACTGCCTCTTTGATTCATTTCCTATGCTTCACCTTTGATAGGGAAATCCAATTAGGAAGAAAGGTGTGCTATGAGCATAACCCTATTGATTGCCATAAAAAACAAGAATACTGACTATCCTATAAATCAATATCAATGGTTTCTAGGGATGTCAATGTTGGGTTGTGTTATATTCTTTCCATGTAGTTAACAGGGGGTTTGAAGGGCACCCGTAACCCCAATTTATGGGGTCCAAGGTAGCGCCCTAAAAAATTTTGGTTTTTGACCCTATGTTAGGTTGGGAGGACCCACCTATGGTTTTGTGCATGATTTTCGCACATGTTTTTTGGACATGATGGTTTTCGGTCCATGGTATTGGACCTGATGGTTTTCGATCCATGGTACTGGATGCTTTGGCAAGTATAAATATGTATTGTAACATTGAAAGCAACATAATGAAAAATCAAGCTGGTAGTCCCGGTTTTGGGATCCAAGGGAAAATCTCTGTGTATATTTGTTTTATGTGTTATGATCTCGCATTGTTTATTTTCTATGTTTTAGAATTCGTATGCAGGTAATTTCTGTACAGGGTTAAAACCTACATTTGGTATCAAAGTTGTTTTGGCTTCAAGGGGACGCCTTTGTTGTTGATGGGTTTCGCTTGGGCCTATGGGAGACCCTGTTTAGTGGCAGATCTGCGAGATCGATTCTTGTGGTGAAAGAAGTTGGCAAGCAGTGGAAAGATAGAGATCTATAAATTTAATGGTCAGAGTTTTGAGTTGTGGAAACTCAAGATGGAGGATCTGTTGGTGGATAAAGACCAGTGGATCGTGGTAGATCTGGGTACTAAACCAACGAGAGTGTCCAATGAAGAATGGAAGAAGTTGGATCGGAAGGCAAAGAGCATAATATGATTGTGTGTCTCAGATTCAGTATTGTTGAATGTATCAGGGGAAGCTACGGTGAAGGCTTTGAGGGACAAGTTAGGGACTTTGTACCAATCTAAGTCTCTAGTGAATAAACTGTTCCTACGGAAAAAGCTGTATAACCTGAGGATGAAAGATGGAGACTCGGTGACAAAGAATTTGAACGCATTTAATACTGCGGTAAGTTAGTTAGCATCTGTATATATTAAAATTTTAGATGAAGATAAGTGCATCAGTTTGTTGTGTTCTCTACCAGATTTGTGGGATAGTCTAGTTATTGCAATAGGTAGCAATGCAACTGCCTTGCATTTTGATGAAATAGTCTCATCCTTGCGAACGGAAGAGATAAGATGGAAAAATATGGAGAGCCAAAATAGTGATGCCTTGTCTGTACGAGGGTGGACCCAGAACAGAAACAAAAATAAGTCATCGAGTGGGAGATCTAAATTTCCAGGAAAACCTGTAAAGGTGGTGCGTTGGAAATGTGGAAAGGAAGGGCACTGCAAAAGGGACTGTAAATCTAAAGCTCCTAAAAAAGGAAAGGGATCTAATGAGGCTCCTTTTGTAAAGGTGAAAACCACCTCAGATGAAGGTGGGGATGTGTACTTGGCTTATTTAAGTACACATGTAGATCATGAGGCATGGTTGAATGACTCAGGTGCATCCTTTCACTTCACTCCCCATAGAGAGTGGTTCTGCGAGTATGAGAAATATGATGGTGGTGATGTCTTCTTGGGGGATGACAGGAAGGCTAGAATCATTGGTCGCGGAAAAGTAAAATTGAAGTTGCAAGGTGGAAGGGTTAGAATGCTTTCAGATGTTCTACATATTCCTGCATTAGCTAGAAATTTGATTTCTGTTAGCAAGCTAGATTATGCAGGTGTAAAAATGGTGTTCGAGAAGGATACATGCAAGATGGTTCCGGGAGCACTGGTATTGATGCGGGGAGTTTGGATTGGAACTCTGTACAAGCTGCAAGGTAGAACTGTTATTGATGGGTGTAATAGTTCTGTGGTTCCTGAAAGTGGAGCAGAAAATCTAGTGGTCTCTAGAGAGAAGACCATGATGTGGCATCAAAGGCTTGGACATATTGGAGAAAAGGGCCTTCGGATACTTTATGGTAAAGGTATAGTAGAAGGTATGAGTAATAGCTCTCTCGATTTTGATTTTTGTGAAAATTGTGTATATGGGAAGCAGAATTGGGTGAGTTTCCCCTCTGGCAGTAAGAGGGCGAAACATATATTAGAACTTATGCATAGTGATGTGTTTGGACTTGTGAAGGTTCCATCACTGGGTAAGTCTGTGTAGTATGTATCATTTATAGATGAATTCTCAAGGAATACATGGATATATTTCCTTAAGAAGAAATCTGAAATATTTGATAGGTTTAAAGAATTTAAGGCTCTGGTGGAAAACCAGACAGAGAAGAAGATAAAGGTGCTGAGGACAAATAACGGTGGAGAGTTTTGCAGTAAGCAATTTGAAGAATTCTGTAAGAAGTGTGGTATATCATGGTAGAAAACTACTCCATATACACCTTAGCAAAATGGAGTTGCAGAAAGAATGAATAAGATGTTCATGGAAAGGGCAAGAAGCATGCTCAGTGGTGCCAGGTTAGGACAGGAATTCTGGGCAAAGACAGTGGATACTGCATGTTACCTGGTCAACATGTCACCTTCATCAGCATTGGAGGATAAGACTCCAGAAGAGCTATGGACTGGTAAGAAACCCTCTCTTTCACATCTAAGGGTATTTGGATGTGATGCATATGTACATGTTCCAAAGGAGAAACGAACCAAGTTGGATAGTAAATCTGAAAAGTGCATCTTTATTTGGTATAAGGATGGTTTAAAGGGTTATAAGCTTGGGAACCCAGTCACACAGAAGGTTGTGTATAGTTGAGATGTGGTGTTCAGAGAGGTGAAAGATGTTATTAAATATGAAGTCCAATGAAAGGAACTTGAGAAGATAGAGTTTGAGCTAAAGGAGGAAGAATCAAACCCTACAACAGAGGAGGAATCAGAAGATGAAGAGCCACAAACTCCCGCTGTGAGAAGATCAGTTTGAGAAAGAAGGTAGACTGAAACGTATAGTCCATCTGCTTTCTGTTCAAATTTTTCTTTATCTATTACTGACGATGATCCCAGAGCTGTGAAGGAAGCAGTAGATTCAGAGGATGGAATACTCTGCAAAGAGGCCATGGTTGATGAAATGGAATCTTTGCACAAAAATGAGGCTTGGGATCTGGTGGAGTTGTCAGTTGGAAGGAAACCCATTGGCAGCAAATGGGTGTTAAAAAAGAAGACAAATGCAAAAGGAAAAGTGGAGAAATACAAAGCTTGGTTGGTAGCAAAAGGTTATTCCCAAGTGTCGGGAATCGATTTTGGTGATATTTTTTCTCCTGTTGCCAAGGTAACTTCTATTAGATTACTTTTATCTATTGTTGTTGTTTTTTATTTTGAGGTAGAACAGATGGATGTGAAGACAACATTTCTTCACAGTGATCTGGAAGAGGAAATCTACATGAGGCAACCAGAAGGCTTTGCAGCGAAGGGTAAGAAAGAACTGGTATGCAAGTTAAAGAAGTCTTTGTATGGGTTAAAACAGTCACCAAGGATGTGGTATCAGAAATTTGATACATTTATATGTGGATGATATGTTGATGGTTGGAAATGACAAAGAAATTATCCAGGACTTGAAGACCCAATTGTCCTCCAAATTCTACATGAAAGATCTTGGTGCTGCAAACTATATTTTGGGCATGGAAATTAAAAGAGATCGGGCAAAGAGGAAGCTCTGGTTAAACCAGAGGAAGTATGTCGAGACAATATTGTAGAGGTTTAATATGCAGGATAGTAAACCGGTGAAGGTTCCAATTCCTGTAGGTGTGAGGTTATCTGCTGAATAATGTCCCAAGACACAATAAGAGGAAGAGGACATGTCCCGTGTTCCAATGTAGTTGGTAGCCTGATGTATGCAATGGTCTGTACTAGACTAGACATTGCACATGCAGTGGGAGTACTGAGCAGGTTTATGTCAAAACTAGGAAAGGAGCATTGGACAACAGTGAAGCGGGTTTTCAGGTATTTGCGTGGCACTAGTGATTATGGTCTGTGCTACCAAGGAAGACCAGGATTGGACAGAGTGTTGGATATTCATGGTTTTGTTGATGCAGACTGGGCTGGAGATCTAGATCAGAGAAGATCTACAAGTGGGTATGTGTTTAACCTATTTGGAGGTGCAGTCAGTTGGATGAGTAAGAAACAATTTGTAGTGGCACTATCAACTACAGAGGAAGAATACATGGTAGCCACTCATGCAAGCAAGGAAGCAGTTTGGTTGCAGAGATTGTGTTCAAGTATGGGGGTTAGTACAGGAAGCTATAAGGATAAACTGTGATAGCCAAAGTGCAATTTTCTTTGCAAATAACCTTGCAAATCATTCAAAGACAAACCACATTGATGTTCGGTATCAATTTGTGAGGGATATGATAGAAGACAAAAAGGTGTTGCTGGTAAAGGTGGACACTTTGAAGAATACTGCAGATGCATTGACAAAATATGTCAGCTCTGAGAAGTTCTCTTGGTGTAGAGAGACAATGGGCATTTCAAGGCTGGGAAAATGACTAAGCTCTCTTGTGGCCCCCTGTGGAAAGAAAACAACAAGTGGGAGAATGTTGGGTTGTGTTATATTCTTTCCACGTAGTTAATAGGGGGTTTGAAGAGCACCCGTAATCCCACTTTATGGAGTCCGAGACAGCACCCTGGAAAATTTTGGTTTTTGACCCTATGTTAGGTTGGGTGGACCCACCTATGGTTTTGTGCATAATTTTCACACATGTTTTTAGGACGCGATGGTTTTTGGTCCATGGTATTGGACTCGATGGTTTTCAGTCCATGGTATTAGACGCGATGGTTTTCGATCCATGGTATTGGATGCTTTGGCGTGTATAAATATGTATTGTAACATTAAAAGGAACATAATGAAAAATCAAGCTGGTAGTCCCGGTTTTGGGATCCAGGGGAAAATCTCTATGTATATGTGTTTTATGTGTTATGATCTCGCATTGTTTATTTTCTATGTTTTAGAATTCGTATGAAGGTAATTTCTGTATGGGGTTAAAACCTATAGTCAAAAGTAATCCATGAGGAATCACCAATGCCATCACAACGTATTAAAACTAGGGTATTGTTTATTGCAACCATATTTGAAAAAATGACCAAGATACTGGTAGTTTTAACTTTTAGTGTACATGCATTAGAATAAATTTTTATATTAGTTGAGGTTATTTACCAAGAAATTGTTTGTACAATCCTACTAAGACTTCATAAATAGTACAAATGTCAATTTAAATCAAAGGATTCCATCTCTAGGTGAGGAAGAGAGAAGAGAAATAAAATAGACATTTTGTATTTATTAATATAATGGTAAACCCAACTACGTTTATACACCTCATCGAAAACCCTTTCAGAACCATTTTGCTAGCTTTACTCTTCATATCACCATGAAACTCATTTCCTTAAAAACGAGCAATCTTAACCTGGGGAGCCAAACCCCTCCCCCTTGAGGGGGAGGAGAGCCAACTTGTAGTGAAGAAGATGGTTGGTGAGGTGACAATGGCCTCCATTTTAGTTTCACTCTAACCACACTTCAACTTTTGGACTTTATCTAAAGAGGTAAGAGTTTTTGTAATAACATTTTTCCATTGTTGCCAAGGATAAAGTTGTTATGAAACAAGCTCACAAAAGATAGAAAAGATAGATGAACGCCTTAGAAATAAGCCTCTTCGAGGGGGCAACCTCCTTTACATTACACAAATGAACATTTCTTGAATGATTCAAATGACAAAACCCCCTTTCTATATATAAGAGTCTAAGGGGTCACAATATAACCAAACCGACCTAACAATAATAATATCAAGGCACTAAAATAACAATAAAGGGACTCTATGGGGCACAGTAATAATAATATGGGGACAATAGGGGCAAAACGATATTAATAAGGGATACAACTATAATATTAATGGGGGTATCACTAGTATTATAGGGACCTAACATGCCCCCTCCTTCAAAAAAGTTTTCTCCTCAACGTTTGAGTAGTTCTGGATGCTTCTGTATAAAATTATCCTCCTCACATGTGGAATCTTTAGCAGATAAGTTCTTCCACTTGATGAGATACTCTAAAATGGATCGATTTCATAGTTGTCAAGTTCTTGTTTCTATGACTGCTTCTGTTTCCAATATAATTTTTCATTCCTCGTCAAGTTTTGGCAATATTGTTTGAACTGGGAGCTTTTCGCCTATAACCTTCTTTAAACATGAAACATGGAAAACTAGGTGCACTCAAGAAGCTACAGGAAGCTCCAATTTGTATGCCATAGTACCAATCTTTTGCAACACCTTCTACGGACCATAATACTTTGGTGACAATTTATTATCCTTCTTAGCTTTCTTGAGGGGCATTTGTTTATATGGTTGTAGCCGTAGGAATACCCAATCACCTACATCAAAACTTCTTTCACTGGGATGTTGATCTGCCTGTTGTTTCATTCTATTCTGTGCCAACACAAGGTTATCCTTTAAGAGTTGGATAACTTGTTGTTGATGCTCGATGTGATGTTCCACTACTTGGACCTTAGAATTTTCTCTTAAATATGATGTGATGGATGGTGCTGATATCCATAAAGTGCCATAAATGGGGTCATTTTTGTTGCAGTATGGAAGGAAGTGTTATACCACCATTCAGCCAGAGGCAACCATTTGACCCATTGTGTCTATTTATCAAATACAAAGAAATGAAGATATCCTTCCAAACATTTATTTACTATCTCCATTTTCCCATCAGATTAAGGATGATAAAATGAGCTATGACCTGACTGAGTACCAAGACAATAAAATAATTATGTCCAAAAATTTCCTGTAAAAATGGGATCTCTGTCACTTACAATAATCTTTGGGTTTCCATGTAGCTTTTGAATTGTTTCCATAAATGCCGTAGAAATTGTGTTGGCTTTAAATGGATGTGATAATACACAAAATTGTGCATACTTGGTAAGTCTATCAACTACCACCATGATGACACTCTTTCCTTCAGACTTGAGTAAACCTGTGATAAAATCCATTGAAACCTCCTCCCAGCGTTGGCTTGGAATGGATAAAGGTTGTAATAAACCCGGTGTCTTAATTATTTCAGCTTTATTGTGTTGGCATACCAAACACTTCGCCACAAACTTTTGAATATACGATTTAAGGCCATCCCAAAAAAATTCCTTCTTAAGCCTGTGGTAAGTTTTTAAAAATCCTGAGTTCCCTCCTAAGGGAGAAGTGTGCAATTCCAAAAGAATCTTTTGTTTGAGTTGGGAATTCTTACAGAGGTATAAGCGATCTTTGTACCATAACGAATCATTTTTCCAGCTAAATGTATCAGATGTACTAGAATCTTGTTGTAACTTTCGAATAAGTTCCCACACTTCTTCATCATTCTTCCATTACTCCCTTGCTTCGTTTATCCAATCTGGTTGGATAATAGAAATGGCGCACAGCAATGCTTCTTCATCCTCATCCTTTCTTGAGAGTGCATCTGCCACAACATTTTGCTTCCCTTTTTTGTATATGATTTCAAAGTCATAACCCAACATCTTTGTGACCCATTTTGTTGTTCTTCAGAGGATAATCTTTGTTCTACAAAGTATTTAAGGCTATCATGATCCGTTCTTACCTTTATGTGTCTTCCCATTAGGTAGGGTTGCCATTTCTTAAGTGCATGTAGTATTGCCAACATTTCCTTCTCATAAATAGCTTTGTGTCAATACTTTCCCTTGATTGGACGACTCTCGAAATAAATGGGTCTTTCATCTTGCATTAAAACAGCACCAATTCCATTTCCGAAAGCATCACATTCCACAATAAAGGTTTTTGTGAAGTTTGGTGTAGCTAAGACTGGTGCTTAGCACATTGCCTCTTTAAGATCTTCGAAGGCCTTTGTTGCTTCTAGAGTCCATGAAGATGCATCTTTCTTCAACAATGTTGGTAGAGCTGCTACTATTTTCCCATAATTCTTAACAAACTTGCGATAATACCCTGTCAACCCTAGAAATCATTGCAAATGCTTTATGGATGTGGGGATTTCCCATTCCTTAATGGCTTTAATTTTGCTAGGGTCTACCTTAACTCCTTCATGAGATACAATACGACCTAAATATTCCACCTGTTGTACTCCAAAGAAACATTTGGATCTTTCTGCATATAATTCTTTCCCCTCCAATAGTTGTAGCACCCTGTCAATGTGTTCAACATGATCCTTCCAAGACTTATTGTAGATTAGTATATCATCAAAAAATACTAACACAAATTTTCTAAGGAAGGGTTTGAAAATGGAATTCATCAAACCTTGAAATGTAGAAGGTGCATTGGTAAGGCCAAAAGGCATGACCAAAAACTCATAGTGACCCTCATGAGTTCTAAATGTTGTTTTCGGAATGTCTTGAGTCTTCATTCTGATTTGATGATATCCTGAATGAAGATCTAACTTGGTGAAGTAAATTGATCCATGCAATTCATCTTAGCTTCCATGCAATTTATCTTAGCTTCCATGCCATC
The DNA here is from genome assembly GCA_031772625.1 of Pinus tabuliformis. Classification (NCBI taxonomy): domain Eukaryota; kingdom Viridiplantae; phylum Streptophyta; class Pinopsida; order Pinales; family Pinaceae; genus Pinus; species Pinus tabuliformis. The sequence continues at coordinate 598,848,595 of CM062814.1, read as the reverse complement.
CATCTTAGCTTCTACGCATTTGTTTAAACAATCCATCTTAGCTTCTACACCTTTCTTTAAACCATGCATCTTAGCTTCTACATGTTTCTTTAAACCATCCATCTTAGATTCTGTTACTTTTTGTGCACGTGGCACTTGTTGCACTTGGTCTCATAATTTTGATATATCATGTCACATTTCTTCCTCTTCTTCATGAATCATGCTAAAGCTTTTAGGTTGCTTACTAGGTGTTTGCATTTTCTTTCCTCGGGGCATCAATTGCCGATAATAATGCTTTACTATGCCCTTTGAATTCCTTCAAACTAATTTTTCAAACCAAGCTTATGCAAAAATTTAAAAAAACTACACACCTTTTTTCACTTTATAGGAGCTCGATATTGAATCTGATGTATCTCTGTAATTTAAGACCATCTAGTTCTGAAATTGTGACCTACAGTAGCCCTCTGTGTCCTCTTTCCAATGCAACCAGTTTGATCCAAATTGGATTCTCCAAGGAAGATTTATGCACAATCTCCCAAGATGACCTAATTATAGACCTTTCCAAAAGAGCGAACTTGTATGAAGAGCCACGTGTCACTGTTTCGACCTTTGGCTCTAAAAATATATATACAATAAACTACAGTCCGTGCTCTTTCTGTAGCTTCTTACAGAATTTCAATCTGATGCTCAGAGAGAAAGTTATAATGATTTTCCCCGGGTCACCTATTTGGAATGTAATTTAGGAGTTTGCAAAAAGAACAACTTCCTCAGATCATATCTCAGCAAATATAGTGCGAAAAGCTCTGAAATTAGGACCTAAGGTTCAGTGCAATTTCATCTCAAATGGGTTTTTTTTTCGCTTATAAAACGTCGCAGAAAAAAGTTATAGCGAAAATGCTACGATGACCTATTTAGAGCAGCGAAACCCTAGAACCCAAAGCTCTGATACCAAATGTTATGAAACCAGCTCACAAAAAGATAGAAAAGATAGATGAACGCCTTAGAAATTAGCCTCTTAGAGGGGGAAACCTCCTTTACATTACACAAATGAACAATTCTTGAATGATTCAAATGACAAAACCTCCTTTCTATATATAGGAGTCTAAGTGGTCACAATATAACCAAGTCGACCTAACAATAATAATATAAAGGCACAAAAATAACAATAGAGGGATTCTATGGCGCACAATAATAACAATATGGGGACAATAGGGCCACAACAATATTAATAAGGGATACAACTATAATATTAATGGGGGCATCACTAGTATTATAGGGACCTAACAAAGCACAATCTTCAAGGATTGGTTTTGGCTTCATGCCCTCACCCTTTATGCTTGATCACTATAGCAAATAAGGCCACATTGATCTCTGAGTGCTTTTAATCTAGAGATTCTTTGATTACCAGGTTGAGCCAAAATATGGGTATATAGGCATCATTAAGTGAAAATCTACTCTAGTGATGATTGTTGCATGTTTGTTTTATGTATCTCTGAGCATGGTTGTTGTAGTGGTTACTCCACCATAGAAAATCCTGCAATTCTCCTGTTATCTTTCAACACTTTTTTAAATTTTCGCATAAGAAAAGCAATCACTAATATAATCCTTTCTGGTATAGATTTTCTTTGAGGGTCTGAAGCCATATTGGATGGCTGAGTATAATTTGTAGGCTTATCTTTGGCAAGAAAGTCTCTACATCAGTGTTATTGTTCATACCAATGCTTTGGAAAATCTAATGTGAAGACTGAAACTAAGAGTATTGGAATGATGCATTCCAACATCAATTCTCATTTTTGGAACCTACATTATCAAACACTCTTGGTATCCCTTTAGCAACAACAAGTCATACTGAAATATAGGATTTGGCATTTTCAATTGCAATGGAGCAGATCTCACCTTCTAAAGCACACAAAAAATGTATTCACTACTAGGGTTCAAATGAGCTCCATATTGTTACAAGACTAGACTAGTGATCATTGGCATCTTTCAGGATTGGTTGTGGCTTCATTGAAAGCATTGTATCTTTCATTATAACTGAGGCATGGAAAGCTTTGAACCAACATTGATGTGGTCCTCCATATGTTCCACTCAGCTACATCCTGGCGTAGTAATAAGAGCACATGGTCAACACTGCTCCTTGCCACATTGTTTTCCTAAAGGAATTGTATGTGTATTGCTACAAACTTATTTTGAATATCATCAACATTTGTTTCCATCCTTCTTAAACCAAGGAACAAATGACCAATCGTGGAAATATCCACTAGGATGTTCAAATTTGTCAACAGGAAAATCTCAAGCTCTCTCATTGCTCCAATTGCATAAATAATCATACAAGTTTGATGACCCTCAAGTGAACTATCATCTTTTGTTTCTTTTTCTATAAATAAGAAATTGAGTGAAAGGCATATGTTCATTTCATTGTTGGAAAAAACTCCCTTTAATTTTCCTTTTGTGTGACTAAATTTCACTGAAATATACAGTCAAAATTTGTGCATTTCCATCAACATTTTTCATTAAATGGATCAAAGTAGATAGTAGAATTGCAGAAACGTTGGGTTTTTCAATGTTTAAACCCCTACTAAGAATATTTGGAAGGAGCATTTAAATATGTAGCAAGGATAGTCTTTGGTTGGTTCATTATAACTCCATACAAAGATCCTCTCTTGTAGTGGTTGGTAAACTATAACTCCTTGCAAATATCATCAATTATTAGGTAGACTAGTTGGTCTATGGCTGGCCTTCGCATGAGTTACGATATACCAAACAACTTATTGTTTTTTTTGGAAGTTGGTATTTGCATAAATTGGTTAACTTGAAGACCCAAACTTGACACAAGCCTAAATAAATGAAGCATTTAATAAGTTCTTTATAATTTTAAACATTTTTTTTCTATGAATATATATATGAATTTAGAAAAATAATAGATCAATTAGTTCGAAATTTTGATAGAAAAATTCATAATGAATATCAAAATATGTATTACATAATACATTTCATGTGATGAGAGGTCAAAGCAAGAATGACTTTTCATTTTCCAGGAAGCTCTATTCTCTTGAAAGGTTCACTAGTGTTCTAGAGTAGATTGGTGGTGGAGAAGCTGCCAGTGAGGAGGCCTAGCCTCTCACTGCATTAGATGAATGGATGAAGACTCATTCCGTTGCATTTTCTGCTACTAATTGGATTCTGCAAGCACCAGCACCTTTGAACTCTCCTTTTCCAGTTTCTCATGCTCTCCCAAGCCCTTTTTAGAACTTTAGGTGAGATCTATGAATTGGGTAAAAGACCTCAAGCTATCGCTAGAACTCAAAACAAGAATACCCCTTGGATTAAAATGCCTTCTTTTTGAAGGTAACACAACTAGAAAATCTCTCTCCTCTCCCTGTTTATAATATATGGAGGGATGTTACAATTTTATCGTCCCTTCAATCATGTGGGGGAGCTTTGGGAAATCCTTCCTCTTCCCAAGCTTTATCTTATAAAGAAATTGTTTGAAACCAAGCTCCCCAAAGTGGAGTGTCACCTCAGGATCATCCAAAGGCCTCATGCAAGGCGGCTCAGACCCAGGTTTCTTCAGGTTCTTTTATAGTGGGAAAAGCTAAGGATGTCCCTTCAGTGAAAATTAATGATCTAGATTTGGATGAAATGTATGAGCTCTTGCTAAGAAATGGTCTCATCTTCCATTTAAATGGGTTGTGGCCACACACAAAATAGCTTTACAAATGGATTCATTGAACTTGGACCAAGGCCTATAGTCCCATCTTTTGTTCCAAGGGTTTCTTCATCATTATGCTTTCTCATCAAGAGGATTATTAGAATGTTCCTTCCAGGGGGCCGTAGTTCTGGAGAAAAATTGGGCTCTTCTTGACCCCTTGGCTGCCATATTTTAACCCCTCCATAGAAAGCATCACAAAGCTACGAATTTGGATTTGGATCCCAAAATTTTTAGCCTATCTATAACATTTTTTGGTGTTTAAGGGTATTAGAAACACCTTAGGTCATTTTCTGGCCACACATCCCTCACAAGGCTACTATAGAGTCTACACCTATTGTAGGATTTCTATAGAACTTAACATCAACAAAGGCCTGGTTGACAAAATTAATTTAAAAATAGGTGATTTTCACTAGACCTGACTGTTGGACTATGAGAACATTGCTTTTCATTGTCAACTTTTGCATCGAATAGACCATCTTCAAAATTCTTGTTCTCAAAAACCAATCAAACGGAAGCCTAGGTCTAAGGCAAGGAAACCATGTAGCTCGCCTCCTCAAGAGAAGGATGATTCCTCTTCCTCAGATTAGGAAGATGCTGAGTTTGATGACACCATGCCCTCATTGGAAGAGGCCCATAATTCATATTTTGACACCAAGAGAAAATGTCATCATTTATTTTTCACCCTCTAAATTAAAATAAGCACTTTCAACATCGATGAACGCCTCCTCCCAACCCTTACGCACTTTCATTTATGTTTAGAATTTATTTCATGCGTTTTAAAAAACCCTAAAGAAATTGAACTCCTCTATTATCTACATTCTACCTACAAGGAATACCATTTTTTTGGGACATTTATGTTAGTGTAACTTTATTCTTAAATTTAAACTCATGGTACATTCTTTAAAAGATATATAGAAACTCAAATTTTGATTATATTTCATTATCCATATATTTTTCTTGATTATTGCTTTCCACATTCCCCGATTTTGGCGTTCCTTTGCACCTTTCAGTGCAATTGCTAGTTTGTATAAATAATGAAGTTTTCATAAATATTGAGGTTTGATGTGTGTATTATTTTTCATAACTATTGAGATTTGACGTGTGTAATATTATAACACTTGGTGACATATAGATTTTTTTGATATTTTCATTTTTAAAATAATTTTTATTTCAAACAAATTCTATTTATAACCCCATAAAATTTGTCATTTCATCTATATGAGCCAATAAGAAAACAAAAATTTTAATTTCAAAAATTTCAAAAATAATTTTTTATTTTCAAAATATTCAGTTTAATAGTTTCTTTTTTCAAAACTTTAATAGAATTTATAAAATATTTTTAAAATTTTTAGAACTAATTGAATGTCAAAACATTTTGACTATAAAATTATTACAATAGAACATATAATAACAATATAAGGTGACCATAGTTAGTTATGGTCAACAGGTTTTACTATGGTTGACGATAATCAACATGGTGCTTGTAAATAACTATGGTCAACATGGTCAAGCATCATCAACTATAGTTGACTTTGTTTATGATGGTTTACAACAGTCAACCATCAAGTTTAATTAGGCATCACAAGTTATCATCAATAATGGTCAATGATGATCAACCATCACCATCCATGATAATTTCTGGTTGACTATATTCAACCTTGGATAACAATAGTCAACCAATTCTCAACATGTAAAACCATGGCCAACCATGGTTAGAATGGTCAACCATGGCCTGCCATTGTGAACATGGAACATGATAATAAATGGTAGAAAACTATGGTCAATTATGGTCTACCATCATTATCAAACATGAATAACCATGATCAGCGGTAATTAATCATAATATATCATAGTAAACTATAATTTGGCCTTCCATTGTAAATGGACCATGATAATAAATGGTAGAAAACTATGGTCAATTATGGTCTACCATCATGATCAAACATGAGTAACCATGGTCAACTGTAGTTAATCATAATCTATCATAGTAAACTATAATTAGCTGTAGACAGCCATGGTAATCCGTAGTCAGTTATATTTTGGCAATAAGAAACTATGGTTAATGTTTATTTGAACATATTTAGCCATAGTCAACCATATTCAACCATCATCTACTATTTCTGCCCATGTACTTTGACCATCAACTAGCATAGCCACATTAATAAATGTGGCTGATATGCACAGATCATCATTTTCCACCTTTTACTGTAAAAATCTGATGGTAGGTTAACCCGATAATGCAATATAAATCAAAGCAGAATACTATAACCTACTTCTACTATCAATTTGCGGAAGCTTAAAGGTCGAGCTGAACAATATAACCAAAAGAAGAAGAATCAATGGCACAATACACATGAAAATACTTTGGGGAAACCCTCAGCTAAAAACCCTACACTATTGTATTATCATACATGGTGGAAATGCATAGGAATTATACAAAGCCTTAGCCCTCACAGCTAGCCAGCTCTCAGTAGAATCCTCACAAATGCTCACAAGCAGTCTTCACTCCTCTCCAGCCTTCCTCTCTGCCCTCCAAGCTCTTATTTCCTTGCACTATTCCTTGTGGATGATTAGCCATCTACCAAGTGGATGATCTCCTCCAAAACTACGCAATTCTCAAGGATGATCCTTGACTACATGCATGAGTTTTCTCCATGAGAAAACACATGCAACTGATAGTACATTGTCCTTGAGTTTAATCTCAACTGGGTCTTTCTCAGAATAGACATGCATGAGTTTCTGATGAGGGAATCTTCAGTTAACTAAAGTAGCACTAGTTGAGTGCATGCATGCATGCATCAACTGACTGTTAACTCTCTATTAGTTCCTTAAATAGTTTGGAACTAATTTAACTGGACTTAACTCAGTAAACTAAGTTAACTAATTACAACTCAAATATAACTCAATATTATCTCCTTAATTTAAGGGATAACTCTTGCATGACTTCAGAAAGACTTCTAACTTGAATTTCTCCAACTAATTAATTCAAAATAAATTAATTAATTATTTCCAAGTTGCTGTTAAGAGTAAATAAAATTTTAATTCACAATTTAATTCAAGGAAAAATTAAATTGGAATATTCTTATTGCCATATTTCAACACTCCCTCTCAACAAGAAAGGGATTATCTGCCACTTCGATCATGTCTCTATGGAACTCGAATTTACACTTTGACAATGCCTTTGTGAAAATGTCAGCGTCTTGCTCTTGTGTTGAAATATACTACAACAACATGATCCTCCTCGATACACAGTCTCAGAGAATATGATACCGGATGTCGATGTGCTTGGACCTATCATGAAATACTGGATTCTCATAGAGTTTGATACAACTCTGATTATCACAATATATCATAGTTGGATCCATCCTTTGATCAAACAAACCAACTAGGATTTTACGCATCTAGATGACCTCACATGCTGCCTGACTTGCAGCCATGTATTTTTCCTTTGCTGAGCTGAGTGCAACTGACCTCTATTTCCCGCTATACCAAGAAACTGCTGTTGACCCAAGGTTAAAAATCCCTTCCAGTGTGCTCTTCCAATCTGATGGACTCCCTGCCCAATCTGCATCAGTTAATCCATGTAGATTCACTCCCTCTGTCAATATGTACCATAATCCACACTAAGATGTGCCTCTGATGTATCTCAATACATGTTTTGCTACCTTCCAAAACATCTTGGTAGGCTGAACTATCACTTGACTCAGCTGGTTCACCGCATAGCACAAATCTAGTCATGTGTTCACTAAGTACATCAGTGAACCCACAAGTTACTTGTACACAGTAGACTCTACCACTTCTCGTGAAGTAGTAACCTCCCTCTTCCAATTACCTGCTAGAGGAGTTTGCATGGGCTTGCACTTTCCCATATCGAATCTCTTGAGTATCTCCTTGGCATACTTGCCCTGAGACACAAACAACTCCCCATCCTTCTGCCACACTTCCATGCCAAGGAAGTAATGCATGAGACCCATGCCTTTCATCTTGAATTCTCTTGCAAGATACTCCTTGCAAGACACGATCAACTGATCATCACCAGTGAATATGAGATCATCAACATAAAGAAACATGATCAACAACTTACCTTTCACCATGATGTGGTACAAGTTCACATTTGCTTCACTCTTTTTGAAGCCCAACCTAGTGAAGTAGTTATCTATCCTGGTGTACCAAGCACGAGGTGCTTGCTTCAGCCCATACAATGCTTTCCTAAGTTGGCACACATGCGACTCATGATCAAAGGTATCAGAACCTTCTGGCTGCTCTATGTACACCTCTTCCTTAATTTCGCCATTGAGGATTGCAGTCTTCACATCCATCTAATGGATCTTCCAACCCATCTATGCTGATAGTGCCAACATAGATCTGATAGATGAGTACCTTGCGACAGGAGCAAAAGTCTCATCATAGTCAATCCCCTCGACCTGTGAAAATCCACGGGAAACAAATCTTACCTTATGCTTCTCCATACTACTATCAGTAGCTTGCTTTACCTTGTAAATCCAATAGGAACTCACAACTGACTTGTTCTCTGGTCTTGGAACCACGTCCCAAACACTGTTACAAACTATGGAGTCATACTCCTCCACCATAGCATCAACCCAAATCCGATGTTGCACTGCTTCCTCAAAGGAAGATGGGTCGGTCTCAACACATTCCCCAGCAAGGTCGATGTATTCAGGGTACCTCTCAGGTGACCTCCTCTATCTGTATAGAGAAGATGGTCCTCCCAAAGTCTCTCTTGCATCCTCCAACAATCTGTCAGCATCTCTTGTGCACTTCCGTTTGTTAGTCCTTAAAATCTCCTAGGCTGAAAAGGAAATCGACAAGGGTAACCTCAAACAACTTCAACTTAGTAGCTAGCCCTATTGCGCATGAGAGGGATCTCTCTGAGTCTCTTATTAGTGATAAAACTTTAAATAAAATGGATTTTAGACTAGATATGAATATTTGTTTGTTTGTTTTTGAAAATTTCATTTTTATGGATTTGTTGAACTTAGGGTTTGGAGCCATAAGTAGGTTAGGGATGTGGGAATCCAGGAGCAAACATAAGAAGGAGCTAGATATCAGAAGCCATGGTGTAATTTGAGTATTTTCCAATATAGTATAGACAATGTAGTGTGGAATAAACTAATGAGCATAAATAACATGATTTCATTAGCTTAGGAAGACAAAACACATAACTATGAAACTAGATAACAAAGCTTGAAAAACAAGAATTCTGAGTATTTTATAGCAAGGAATTCATAGAAAGAAGATATATAATGTATATAAATATTTTCATGCCATGATAAAACAAAATAATGAAGTACAAGCACCATGAACTCACTCGGCTAGACTTCCTAGAAAATAGCTGCAACTTGTATCTGTATTAGTTGAAAGATGATTAAAATGCAAGCCTCCTTCACAAAAAGTTCCACCCTCTTCTCTTGAGGAGAAATGATGCATATAGACTCTCCTAGACCACTTTCCCACCTTCAAGAGTCGAATTCCTTGGTGGAGGAATTGACTCCAAGATTCTCTCAACCAATAGGTGAGAATGAGAAGGTGAAACTCAAACACTTCATGAAGAGTTTGTTTAGGAGTTTGGTTCTTTTATGAGGCATAATAAACATCAAAAACAACCTATGATGTACATTTATTCATGTCTACATCACCTAGCCTCTTAGCTAGTGCCATTACATAGAGAATCTTGACTTTGACTAAGTCAAACTAGAAACTGGAAATTGACACAGTGAATTTTACAATTTGAAACACAGAAAAGTGCAGAAGCACAGCGCCGACTTTGAGCTGATTTTTAGGTGCCTTCCGGGGGCCAAAATTAAAATATGAGATAATGGTCAACTATCCCCTCAATTCTAGTTTCCAGAACAATTTTAATTTCTTAACTTGAATCATGGGATGACCTTCAAAAATCCATTCTCCAAAGGTCGCTCCAGAAGTGCAGCGCCTGTTAAAAAATGGTTCGGAATGCTAGTTTTTTGCCACTTCTTTGCATTTTTCTCCAAAACTAAGACACCTCTGCAAAATATTGGAAAATTGTTTTTTAGAGGATGGCAAGATATTTCCAAAAATGTAGACCGTTCCTCAAATGGAGGCCTAAGGAAAAAGCGAGCAACTGAATTTCTGAACTTAGGCCAAAAATTCTCAAAAAACTCAAAATGCTCAAAATTGGAGGGAAGGTGTAAAAATAGGTTTGTTATAGCTTCATGGATTCTTTAGTAAGCATCTCCAAGTTTCCCTCATCCTTTTGGTATTTTTTGGCCTCCTTGAGCTTGTTTTCAAGTTGTTTTACCTTGACATTGGCGATCATGTTTTGAGCTTGGTAGTGGTGTGCCATGTGTGTGAGCAACTGATTGTCTCAGTTTGCCTTCTCAAGGAGCTTCTCCAAGTGTTCATTCACCCTACTAAGCCAATATTCCTTATCTTGTTGAACCTCTAGAGAAATCCTATCTTCTAGTTCAAGGTCCACATTCAGCATAATTTGTTCTTGCTCCTCTTGCAAAGCTTCCTTGAGGCCTCTTTTCCTTGGTATTTTTCTTTTTCCTCTCACTTCTGATGCTTCAGGCTCTATTGATTTCATGGTCTCCTTACCTTTGTTGACTTTCTGCATTAACTTAGCTTTTTCCTTTTCTAGGATCAACTCCTTTTCTTTGAGTTGACTGTTTTCATATTCTAGGAATGATAAAATGTACTTTGCCCTTTCCAAATTGATTGCTATCTCCTTGATTTGGTAGTCCTTATCCCTGATAGTTTGTCTCATGTTGGTGGTCTAATCCTCAGTCTCTGGATCAATTAGTTCAAACTCATTTTCAACTATGTCTTTATCTTTTGTTGTCAATTCCTGCTTTGTCGATGAAGAAGGGTTGGCCCCTTTCTCTTTGTGAGAAGAAAACATGAGCCTCAACCCCTTCTTATACACTTTAGTCACCTTAGGTTTGGATAGCTGAGTCTTATCCATTGTTTTGCTAGATGATCCCACCTCTGTTTGTTGTTTTGGTGCACTTGGAGATTGAGATGTTGCATTTTCCTCATGCCATTTCAAGGCTGCTTCGAAAAAGGCTTCCCAAGCCATACCTCTCTCTACCAGCTGGTGAAGGACAATGGTTTTGATGAGACTGTGATGGAACAAGCTTGGGGAGTGCTCTTTGTCCTTTAATTGTATCTTTTTAGACATTTTGGAAATGCTCCTGAATAGATAATTACACATGTTGAGTGGCTTTTGAGATGTGAAATGCATCAGGAGGTGAATATGATAGGCATACAACCTGGAGAATCTACCTTCACAAGTGAAGAACCTCATGACAGTTTTCATTAAAGGGGCATATTTCTCCAATAAATATATGAAAGGCAAGAGGTGAGTATGTGTATCTTTGTATGGCGCCTTTAAGAAATGCTTGTAGTTTTCAAGATCTAGGTTCATTCCTTCGAACCAATATTCACCATTGTCCAAGAACCCAGTTGCTTTTGAGATGGAGGCCATTGAGAAACTGAACTCAATACTAGCAATGACAACACACTCTCCTTTCAGTTATGTGGCTACCCAATCTGTTACTTGCTCATGAAATCCTATCTCGCTCACCCTTTTACAAAATTCCAAGTAGTGGACATCCTCAAAGCATTGTTTGATGAAAGTATAGGATTTGATTATGTTGTAGTCTGATAGTTCACATCTTAGGATCCTCCCTCCTTTGTGTTGTCTCTTTCTTTTTGGCAAAGATTTTGTCTCCATGATGACACAAAAGTCTTGTTCCTTAGCTTAGAAGTCAGTAAAGCCAAGCTTGCAAGAGAAAAATTGAAGTTTGAGAAAGTTTTGAGGAATTTCAGGGCACTCTGTCCTGCGCGCAATGTAGTGTTCCTACACACAGCACCAAAGTGCAGCGTAGTGCCTCTACGTGCAGCACCTATCTCCTAAGCGCAACACTTTGTTCCTTAGTGTATTGCTGGTCTTCCAAACCATGTTTGGAGGCCTTAAACTGCTCCAGGTTGAGAACTTGATAGCTCGTTGGAAATTTCTTAAAGTATGCTATAATATGGATAGCTTAAGCATGTAATTTGGACACTCCATGAGGGCGAAAATTTGATTTTCCCAAGGCCACTCCAAAAACTTAGGGTTTCTCTCACAAGAGTGCAATGCCAACTTGTAGATTACTTTTGGATGCATTACACTAATCCAAATAACAAGCTTAAGGTACCATTGGAAATCTTAGGATGTACGATACACAATAGAGTCCTCAAGCACTTCCAAAACCTACCCCAAACCCCTGAAAAACTATCTTGAAGTCAAGCTGTCTAGAAGTGCAACAACTCTCCTGTAGCAAGTGTATTTTGAGAATTTATTTCAAATCATAACACCTGTGAATAAAATGAAGGAGGCTTTTGTTCCTTGGACTATAATGGACAAAATCCCCTTTCACGTTTGTAAATTCTTCTCCATTTGGTCGGAAACATATTTTGAAGAAAACATGTCCCTATGAGAAATGATGAGGCCAAGTAGTGTACTACAAGATTGTCTTATTTGAAATTAAACATTACCTTTACCTTTATTTTGATTTCACTGAGATGCTAACTCCCTTTACCCACTGAATTAACTTATGGACATATTTTGTTTTGACCTATGGTATCATGATGACACATGGAGTGAAACCCTAGATAATGAGATAAAATTAGAAATTTAACCATTTCATGACCCAAGACACTTAAATGAAGATATGATACATCGAAGAAGACAATGAACATGATGAGTGATGAAGACCATGAGTAAGTCAAGGTAGCAGTACTGACCTAGACACAACAACCAATGACTAAATTTTTATTTGAAGATTCACTGAAATGACAAAAATTTGACTTGACACCCTAACAACACGTTGTAAGAGCATATTTGATTGTTGGTCATAGGCTGAACTGACTAACACTAACATTGGCTCCAACTAGGGATGGAAGCTCCTTTTAGGTGTCAAGAACATTGTATACCAAGTAGCCTTATCCATTGGGCAATGGAGTCAAAATGCAAAGACTAAACTCAAACTGAAAACTGACTGACTAACTGGTTGGGTTAACTATAAAAACATAATTATTGAACATACTTGTGGTAGCAGACCATCGAGATCTTAGGGATTTCCCCTCGGGCTTCAAATCCTGATGATAACTGCCCACCTGTTGAAGATGTATATACAATCATGGGTAATGATCCTTCTAGTGTAACCAATACAGCAAGTGGCTACTTGAATTCTACTTGTACTTTCCTTGAGCAGGTATAACAAACAAAAGCTAGGCAACTCTGAGTGTCTAGTGAAGATGTACTCATGATCCATAAATACAATAAAATTCATCTTCCTAGATGGCTGCAACAAATTGTCAATAGGGTCTATAATAATCAGGAACATTAACATATCTTGGAAGTCAGAATAAATACAAGCACACTCTTCGTTTTTTGAATCTCGAGGAATATCATCATGTGTAAGTGGATCTAAAACAACCTCTTCTTTATCGTTGCTCTCCTCTTCATAACATGCTTGTAATGTTTGATTATTATTCTCTGTCATAATTACATTGTTCGAAACCTTCACACATGCCAATTTAAAATTATGATTTGCATGAATCTGTCCTTGAAATAGTGCTTCAGAAAATGGATGAGCTGGAGAGACATATGAGTAGTGAATGTCTAGAGATCCTTGTTCATACCTTTCATCAAAACCCTGATCTTTGTCTTCACAAACCTGATCTTGAAATAAAACCTCAGAGAAAGAACAATATGAAAGAACAAGTGAATGACTATCTTCACACCTCTCATCCAAAAGACAGGGTTTTGGATGCTCATGGAAAACTTTAAATGCAGCAACCACTTCAAGTATATTTGATTCCTCATGTGCTTCAATAGGAAGAATATCAATTTGACTGCCACAAGAATCAAGGGAAACAACTTCTTGTTCACTATTTCCTTGCAAAAGTAGATTATCATTGTCATTAGATGGTTCACTGCTTAAGTTTTCTGTACATGCAATTTCAGAATTCTCACTTGGACCAATTTCTTCTTGAAAGTTAGGATGTAGATCTGTTTCATCTTCAAGCAAAGAAGGAGTTGATGTGTGTTGTGAATGATCCTTTGTACCAAAGAAGCTAATATCTATTATTTTCTGTTGGGATGTGTTATCACTTAGAACTAAAATTGATACATGTAACTTTTTATCCTAGCCCGATGACAAAGTTCAGTGCTAGTTTAATTTTGTTTTAATTTTTTCCCTTAGAATCTGGAGTTTTGAAGAGTTTTTGAGTAAATTTATTCTCAGCTCCCATTGGTTCCCATCCATCTACCATTGTTCTATAGCCACCTGTTATCTTATGTCAGTCACCGTGCCTTTTTGCAATTTCGCAGCGCAATCATAATTAGGCAGTTTCGCAGCGCATCATTAAAATTTAAAACTAACAGCGCTGCGAAATCATGGATTCGTACATTTCGCAGCGAGTCTTTCCCGAAATGTCAAGTCCGTTAGGTGAGTCATAGGCCGTGTCTTCTCATGTCAGCTCATGTACCTCTCTTATCACATTTTACCACTCATTGCCACTATCACCACCACTAGATCTGTTGATACGCACGAATTATCATTCCCAAGAAAGACAATCGTGCATAAATCTTAATGATGGCCGTAAGTCTTGCATGAATGATAAATCTGAAAGATTACATCTTGAAATATTTTAAACGGAAAAATTTAAAATTCAAGCGAGGCTGATAATCAAGCGAGGCTGAATTCAAATAGAAGTTGAAACACAATTCCAACCGGAGCTGGTAGTTATTGTTTGTGAAGATTTGGAAGAATCAATGGAGAAAAAGGAGCACAGATCCGGCAAATGTCTAAGGACTGAGCCTGAAGGCCTGGATATAACGCTGAGAAATGAAGAGGTGAAGAAAGCATTTAAAAAGTCCGGGTGCTGGAAGTTTTGCAAAAAGTTACAAGGAGGACACGCACAGGTAACTAAAGAATTTGCACTTAACTTCACAGGCTTGAATTCAAAAGTAGCCATGTTAGAATTGCAGGTTTCGCCAAAAGTGATATCTACTGTGACAGAGATCCCACGAGGACAAGAGGAATGGTTTAAAAACTTCAAATTTGACATGAATCCTTGTAAGGAGTTTTTGAAGGATGAATTTGTAAATGAAGATTTAAGTAAGGCAGTGCCCAGGAATTATGTCAAAGAATATTATGCTCACTTACTCACCTGCATACAGAAATATCTGACTTGTGAAGGAAGGTATAACAAGGTTTACTCTTACCATTTTAAACTCCTTTTGCACTTCACTGGGAAGGTCTCCATAGACTTACCTTTTTATCTGTTTCGTAGTTTGAGTAAGATGTGTGATAAGGTACAGCTGAGGAAAGAGAATTGTGAAACCTCTTTGTTTCATCATGGTTTGATCAAACTACTGGTTTTAGATGGACTCCAAAAGATAGACAGAGATTGGAATTCATTCATTTTTATGGCTGGCTTCAAAAGCCAGACTGGCCTCACTCCTCCACCTGCTAGAGATTTTACAATAGCTGAGCTCCAAACAGAAACAAGAGCTAAAAGAGTTCCAAAGTCACAAGTAAGAAAAAAAGTGAAGCCACTCGTCATCCAATATCAACCTCAACAATCAACTAAGGAAAAAGCTCATGGTAAAAAGACTGTACCTGAAACAAGCACATCTGAAGTAGTCTCAAGGATAAGAACAAGAAGCCAGATGAATAAGGAAAAAGGTAAAGCTATAGCAGTCAAAGAAATTCCAGTGTCCAAGGCAAGTTTAAATGACTTATTACAGGCTATTGAATTTCAGCAGTCTCTACCAGTTCAAATCGAGTTAATACAGTCAGAACAAGAAAGCACCAAGAAATCCAGGGCCTCAAAAAGGCTTAAATTTGATGAGCCAGCTGAAGAGTTCGTTTTTAAACCTAGAAGACCTATGACAAGGAGATTCCCGCAAGTACAAGAAGTACTGCCAAGAACAGAGGAAACAGGGGAAGAGACACAGAAAAACGCAGGCAAAACGGTCATTACACCTAAAGAAAATAATATAGCAGCCCTGAAGAGCCAATTAGAATCAGCTAAGTATGAGATTGCCAAATTGAAGAAAGCCGTTAGAAGACATGCAGTCATACACACAAAGTATTATAAAACTCTATGGGAAGGGAATGCAACTGCAGAAGCCCAGCTGAATTCAGTGGTTGATGGCCATTCACAATTTCACACCTGGACAGTACCAGCAATCAAAGAAGCCAAGTACATCAGAAGGATCAATATGCAACTGAGAGCTGGGAATAAGGCTATGAAGAAACAAATTGAAGATCTGAAGGCACAGCTAAGCCAACTTAAAGGACCTGCTAAATGAGTTTTCATTTCAAGTAAGATTTTGTTTCAAAATTTTGACAAGTTTGCTTGATCTTATCTTTCTGAAGAAATATAAATTCCTATTCGACCTGTGGAAATTCTAAAGAAGTTTTTGGAATCAAGCACTCGGCTAAGAAAGGTCTCAGGTTAAAAACAAGCTGTTTTAAATAACTCAGCAGTTTCGTAGCGCGCTACGAAACTGCTGAAAGTGATGATTTCAACGTAAATCAAGCAGTTTTGAATTATAAGTGGAAATTTTGAAAGGGAAACGTCTAAAAGGCATACAAGGCATCATCTGAAGCTATCAACAGTCAACCAGGTCAAGACAGGTGGAGAAAATATATATTCAAATCCAACTTTAAATTTCTGCCGTAAAGTGAGCACATTTACCACAGTTCAGGATATATCAAACAGTTTACAAGAAACTTTTGCCTGCACACATGTACATGGGAAAAAGCTTACAACGCATCAAGGACGTTGCAATCTGCTCCATTTTGGGTAATTAAAGGATAAAGGACATGCTTATTTGCATTCGAATATTTTGGGGAAAACTAAAGACCAGTAAACAGGGGTAGTTTCCTATCTTTCAGGGCATTGGAAAACATGTGTCATTGAAGACAACCATGGAGCCTTGAAGACCATCACAACTAAACTAGAAGGGAACCAGATGTCAAAGAACGAGGAATCATCTTAATTAAAGCCATCATGCATGTAATATGGAGTTAGAGTCATAGTTGATTTAGATCTCTAAAAAAACTCCAGTCAACACTTTGTTGTATTTATTAGTTAGTTAAAAGGTTAATAGGTGTCATTAGAAGTAGTTTTCGAATTCCCCTCATGCTGGAGGAGGAATCTCGATCAGTTAGAATAAGAGCTCTATATATAGCTGAAATAGAGATGTAATCAGGGTTGGAAAACTTTATAACAAAGCTTGTATTTGGCTTATGTAAGACTCATTTTCAGTAATATAATTTTGACTTTACTTCTCGGGATTCATGAAGGATTTTCTTATGTTCAGAATATGTGATGTTGTCCTTTTCTTAATTCTTACTGTGGTATAGATGTATAATCACTCAGAATTCACTGAATGTGCTCTGATTTCCTGTATACATTTATAAACTGTGTGGTCCTATATGAGTTGATGTTCTGAATGTCTAAATGCTGAATGCCCTGACTTCCATGTAAGGTTAAGTTCACTGTTATATTGAGGTGTTGTTGACTCCATAAGCCTAATGGATAGTTGTTTAATGTGTTTCCAGCATTTATATTTTTCACAATTGTTCTATAAGAGTTATCCATCTTATCTTTAATCAAAATCATTAATCCATCAAGAGAGAGCTCTCTCAGGTTGAGGAGGCTAAGCCTCAGCCTAAAGTAGGTTTGAAATAGTTACTTAGAGTCAACCTGACCAACAGCCTATCAGGGCTTGATTTTGAGATAACAGGATGAATATTCATAAAGGGCCTCTATGATCTCATAATCTATACATTCTTCATCACCAAAAGTTTCTTCAAGGTATTGAATGAAGTTTTCACAGGATTCGCAACAATCTTTGAACAACAAGAATGAATGATGATATTTTCCATAAAACTCAAAGAATGTTGTGTGAAATTATTTAAGAGAGAATAAGCTACATGGCTTCAATCCTTCATACCATGATCTTGCTTTTCCTTCTAGGGTAGCCATAAACATTTTCATCAAACAATCCTCATGAAACTTAATCCCGAGCTTATGTATATGCCAATGAAATTTGATTAGATGTAGAATAGCATCATCCTCGTTTCCATCTATGAATTTGGTAAAATTAGTTTGCCAATCCATGCGAGGAATTCGATTCGGAAAACCAAGAATATGAGCTCAATTCATAGGAGCATACCTTCGAGTAGTTGTATCCCTCTTGAAAACAATTAAGACACCAAGAAGTTCTTCAAGCTGCTGGTTTTTGAACAGTGGAGTCACCATGAAAAGTCTGAACCTTTAGATTCTTTGACATTGGAGTCTCCAGGTGAAAGATGCACAACCTTTCTTGTGTCTAATCAAATTACACCATCAACAATCGGATCTGATCCTTGTCATTCTTTCCCAGGGAAGATATGATCTTTTTTTCACTGGTGGCGGCGCCAAAAATGTTAGTCTTTACAATATCCTAGGCTGAAAAGGAAATCAACAAGGGTAACCTCAAACCACTTCAACTCAGTAGCTATCCCTACTAAGAAAATGGATTTTAGACTAGATATGAGTATTTTCTTGTTTGTTTGTTTGTAAAAAAAAAAAAATTAAGGATTTGTTGAACTTAGGGTTTGGAGCCACAAGTAGGTCTAGGCTGTGGGAATGCAGGAGCAAATATAAGAAGGAGCTAGATATAAAAATCCATGGTGTAATTTGAGTATTTTCCAATGTAGTATAGAGGATATAGTGTGGAAGAAACTAATGAAAATAAATAAACATGATTTCATTAGCTTAGGAAGACAAAACACATAACTACGAAACCAGACAATAGAGCTTGAAAAACAAGAATTTTAAGTATTTTATCACAAAGCATTCATAGAAAGAAGAGATATAATGCATATAAAGATGTTTAGACCATGATAAAACAAAAAGAATGAAGTACAAGCACCATGAACTCATTGGGATAGAGTTCCTTGAAAATAGCTGCAACCTGTATCTGTATTAGCTGAAAGATGATTACAATGTGAGCCTCCTTCACAAAAAGTTCCACGCTCTTCTCTTAAGGAGAAATGATACATATAGACTTTCCCAGACCACTTTCCCACCTTCAGGAGTTGAATTCATTGGTGGAGGAACTAACTCCAAGATTCTCTCAACCAACAGGTGAGAGTGAGAAGGTGAAACTCAAACACTTCATGAAGAGTTTGTTTAGGAGTTTTCTTCTTTTATGAGGCCTAATAAACATCAAAAACAACCTATGATGTACATCTATTCATGCCTACATCACCTAGCCTCGTAACTAGTGCCATTAATAGAGAATATTGACTTTGACTAAGTCAAACTAGAAACTAGAAATTTACACAGTGAATTTTACAATTTGAAACACAGAAAAGTGCAGAAGCGTAGCGCTGACTTTGAGCTGATTTTTAGTTGACTTCCAGTGGTCAAAATACAAATATGAGAGAACATTCAACTAGCCCTTCAAGTCTAGTTTCCAGAATAGTTTTAATATTTGAATTCGGAGCACGAGAAGACCTTCCAAAATCCATTCTCCCAAGGTCTCTCCAGAAGCGCAATGCTTGTCAAACAATGGTCCAGAATGCTATGTTTTGCCATTTTTTGCATTTTTCTCCAAAACGAAGCCACCTTTGAAAAATCCGGGCAAATGGGTTTTTAGAGGGTGGCAATACCTTTCCAAAAATGTATACCTTTCCTAAAATGGAGGCTTGAGTAAATATCGCAGCGGCAAGGAGCTACACTTTTGGAGCAACTGAATTTCTGAGCTTATGCCAAAAATTATCAAAAAACTCAAAATGCTCAGAATTTTCTCAAAATTGGAGGAAATGTGTAAAAATAGGTTTTTTATAGCTTCATGGATGCTTCAGCAAGCATCTCCAAGTTTCCCTCATCCTTTTGTCTTTTTTGGCCTCCTTGAGCCTGTTTTCAAGTTGTTTTATCTTGACATTGGCGATCATGTTTTGAGCTTGGTAGTGGTGTGCCATGTGTCTGAGCAACTGATTGTCTCTATTTTCCTTCTCAAGGAGATTTTCTAAGTGTTCATTCACCCTATTGAGACAATATTCTTTATCTTGATGAACCTCTAGGGAAATCTTATCTTCTAGGTCAAGGTCCTCACTCAACAGAATCTGTTCTTGCTCCTCTTGTAAAGCTTTCTTGAGTCCTCTTTTCCTTGGTATTTTTATTTTTCTTCTCACCTCTGATGCTTCAGTCTCGCTTGATTTCATGATCTCCTTACCTTTGCTAACTTGCTGCATTAACTTAGCTTTTTCCTTTTCTAGGATCAACTCCTTTTCTTAGAGTTGATTTTTTTCCTGATCTAAGAATGATATACCATACTTTTCCCTTTCCAAATTGATTGCTAGCTCCTTGATATGGTAGTACTTATCCCTGATAGTTTGTCTCATGTTGGTGTTCTGATCCTTAGTCTCTAGATCAATTAGTTCAAACTCATGTTCAACTGTTTCTTTATCTTTTGCTGACGATTCCTGCTTTGTCGATGAAGAAGCCCTCACCCTTTTCTCTCTGTGAGAAGAAAACACAAGCCTCTACACCTTCTTATACACTTTAGTCACCTCAGGTTTGGATAGATAAGTCTTCTCCATTTTTTGGCTAGATGACGCCACCTTTGTTTGTTGTTTTGGCACACTTGGAGAATGATATGCTCCATTTTCCTCATGCCATTTCAAGGTTGCTTCCAAAAGGCTTCCCAAGCCATACCTCTCTCTGCCAGCTGGTGAAGGACAATGGTTTTGATGAGACTATGATGGAACAATATTGCAGAGTGCTCTTTGTATGCCTATCAGGAGGCGAATATGATAGGCATACAACCTGGAGAATATACCTTCACAAGTGAAGAACCTCATGACAATTTTCATTAAAGCGGCATATTTCTCCAATAAATATCTGCAAGGAAAGAGGTGAGTATGTGTATCTCTATATGTCATCTTTAAGAAAGGCTTGTAGTTTCAAGATCTAGGTTCATTCCTTTGAACCAATATTTTCCATTGTCCGGTACCTTAGTTGCTATTGAGATGGAGACCACTGAGAAACTGAACTCAATACCAACAATGAGAACAGTCTCTCATTTCAGTTGTGTTGCTACCCAATCTGTTAGTATGAAATCATGTCTCGCTCACCCTTTTACAAAATGCCAAGCAGTGGACATCCTCAAAAAATTGTTTGATGAAAGGATAAGAGTTGATTATGTTGCAGTCTAATGGTTCATATATGAGGATCCTCCCTCCTTTTTGTTGTCTCTTTATTTTTTTTTTAATATTTTGTCTCCATGATGACACAAAAGTCTTGTTCGTTAGCTTAGAAGTCAGTAAAACCAAGCTTGCAAGAGAAAAATTGAAGTTTGGGAGAGTTTTGATGAATTTCAGGGCACTTTGTCCTATGCGCAGTGCAGTGTTCCTATGTGCACTGCCAATGCGTGGTGCAGTGCTTCTACACACAATGCCTGTCTCCTAAGCATAGTGTTTTTTTCCTGAGCGCAACACTGGTCTTCCAAACCACTTTTGGAGGCCTTAAACTACTCAAAATTGAGAGCTTGATAGCTCGTTGGAAAGCTCTGGAAGTCTGCTATAATTTGGACACCTTAAACATGTAATTTGGACACTCCATGAGGGAGACAAATTGATTTTCCCAAGGTCACTCCAAAAACTCAGTGTTTCTTTGACAAGAGCGCAACACCAACTTGAAAATTACTTTTGGATGCATTACACTAATCCAAATCACAATATTAAGGTACCATTTGAAAGCGTAGGATGTATGCTACACAATAGAGTCCTCATGCACTGCCAAAACCTACAACAAACACCTCAAAAATTTCCTTGAAGTCAAGCTATCCAGAAGTGTAGCAACTCTCCAGTAGGAAGTGTATTTTGGGAATTTCTTTCAAAGCATAACACCTATACATAAAATGAATGAGGTTTTTTTCCTTGGACTATAATGGACAAAAACCTCTTTTACTTTCGTAACATTCTTCTCCATTTGGTTGGAAACATATTTTGAAGAAAACATGTCCCTATGAGACATGATGAGGCGAGGTAGTGTATTGCAACATTGTCTTATTTGAAATTAAACATTAACTTTACCTTTATTTTGATTTCACTAAGCTGCTAACTCCCTTTACCCACTGAATTAACTTATGGACATGTTTTGTTTTGACCTATGATATCATGATGACACGTGGAGTGAAACCCTATACCATGACCTAAAATGAGGAATTTAACTATTTCATGGCCCAAGACACTTAAATGAAGATCTGATACCTTGAAGAAGAAAAGGCACATGATGAGTAATGAAGACCATGAGTAAGTGAAGGGAGTAGTAGTGACCTAGACACAACAACCAATGACCAAATTTTTATTTGAAGATTCACTGAAATGACAAAAATTTGACTTAACACCCTAACAACACCTTGTAAGAGAATTTTCAATCACTAGTGACGGGATGAATTAACTAACACTAACACCGTCCATCTCTGGAAGACTCTACTTGAGTGTATGTCTCCACTCCTGGAACCTCTGCATGTGGCTGCACCACATCAGTCTGAGGCTCCTCCTCCTTAGGAACCAACAGTTCCTCCACAGCCTGTAGTTGGAGCTTCCTCTCAAGGGAAACTCACATGGCCTTTTTCTCATCAAACTTGAGATCTCTCCAAACCATTGTCCTCTGATAGGTAGGAAAGTACACCCAATAGTTGTGAGGTGTATCAGTGTACCCCACAAGTATCCCCAACTCTACTGTTAGCTCAATATTCTTCCATGCATCCTTTGTCACATGGCAATATACCGATGAGCCAGAGATCCTGAAGTGACCCACATCTTGTCTCTTATCAGAGAAAGCTTCCTCTAGTGTCTTCATCCTAAGTATGCAATGCAGGCTTCTATTCTAAAAATAGACTGTTGTGTTTCATGCCTCAGCCCACAAGTGAAGTCGTAGGCCTTGGCCATGCAGCATTGCCCATGCTACCCCTACAATAGTTCTATTCTTCCTCTCAGCCACCCCATTCTGCTGTGGGTTACGAGGTGCCTTCAACTCTTGTTTAATTCCTTACGCTGCATAGAAGTCTTTAAAGTCTTGAGAGACATATTCTCCACCATTGTCACTTCTCAAGACCTTGATCTTCTTCCCTGATTCTTTCTCGACCAAAGCTTTGAACTCATAAAACCTTGCAAAAGTTTGGTCCTTCTTCTACATGAAATAATTCCAGCATTTACGAGAATAGTCATCATTACATAATACCTTTGCTTCGTTGTGGATGTTGTCGAGAATGGTCCACATAAATCAGTATGAACTCTCTCTAAGATAGCTTCTACTCGACTGTCTCGATCATGAAAGGAAGACTTGGTGTACATTCCCAAGGTACAACCTTTGCATGTCTCAACTTGCTCAAGTTTACCTTTGGGAAGTCCTGTAGGTATTTGTTGCATTATCTTCAAAGCCCCATGATGCAAATGGACTAACCGCCTGTGCCACAACTCGCCAATGACTTGGCTTTGCACCAATTCTACTTTCATACTTAATGTTGCTTAATCATCTACATTTAGTTTATAGAGACTCTTCACTCGAATCCCTATCCTCTTGGTCTGACCTGTGGCTATGTGTCTTAGGAATGCCTTTCCTTTACTGAAGACAACATCGTAGCCTTTGTCCTCCAACATCACGACCGATACCAAGTTCTTCTTTATTCCAGTCACATACTTCACATCTGTCAAGGTGATAGGAGCTCCATGCTTCCTCTCAAAAGCAACCGTGCCCACTCATGAAACACTATACCTTCCATCGTCACCCATCTCTATGTGCATCTTGAGATCTTTCTCCTCCAAGATACTGAATAAATTTTTATCACTGGTCATGTGGAATGAGGCTCCACTGTCAAGATACCAGACACAACCCATCATCGATGACACCATGCATGTGATGAGGATAAATTCCATTTCAAACTGAGAGGCTAATGCCCCACCTTCCGATCCTTCTGAGGATCCCTTCTTGGACTTCTTCGATGGGAAATTAGTCATATAATGTCCCATCTTGTGACAATTAAAGCATCTTATTTTAGACATGTCACCCTTCTTCCCCCCATGAGAAGAATTCAATTTGAAATGGGAAGCCTACCCCTGCCCTTTCCTTGCCTTACTTGCTAAGGTAGTATTTTCTTCATCTTCATTCAATAGATGAAGAACCATCTCATGTGCTCCTCCAGATCTCCTCCCGCATAAGATCTGACCACAGTCGTTCCCAATCTGGTAGTTTCTCCCTTCCATTCATAGAGTCCTGGTAGCTATTCCAACTCTTTGAAAGGCCAAGGAGATCAAGGCTCACCATATAATCATTAGTAGTAGTTATTCCCACACTGCCAAGCTCATTTCTATAGGTGGTGAGCTTGTTCAGATATGTGGAAATAGTATCGCCCTTCTCCATCTTGATTCTTTGAAGCTTATCCTTGAGCGCCAATTTCCTCTAGTTGTTGTTGTTCTAGTAGAGGTCCTTCAATGTCTTCCACATTGAAAATGGAGTAACCTTCCCATGGAGACTCGAGACAATATGGTCTCGAACTCTCTAAAGGATGATCCATCTCGCCTTCGCCACATACTTCTTCCACTCACCCAACTCTTGTGCATTAGTTGAAGCTGGCTTTGGGATTTCTTGATCAATGAATTCCTTCAAGCCATTGTCTTCTAATATAGCCTCCATTCTATCTTTCCATGCTATGTAATTTGAGCTACCTTCCAAGGCATACTCGAGTCTCAAGCCATAGAATACCATTGGCCAACCTTGAAGTATGATACAAATTTGATTTTCACCTACAACCCTGAACTTCAAACTTCGAATTATCTTCTCAGTATATTGTTCACAACTATTATACCCTATAGAATAATTTCTACAAATCCAGCTCCAATACCATGTAGAAAATCTGACGGTAGGTTAACCCAATAAAGCAATATAAATCAAAGCAGAATACTATAACCTACTTCTACTATCAATTTGAGGAAGCTTAAAGATCGAGCTAAACAATATAACCAGAAGAAGAAGAATCAATGGCACGATACACATGAAAATACTTTGGGGAAAGCCTCAGATAAAAACTCGTCACTATTGTATTATCATACATGGTGGAAATACATAGGAATTATACAAAGCCTTAGCTCTCATAGCTAGCCAGCTCTCAGTACAATCCTCACATATGCTCACAGGAAATCTTGGCTTCTCTCCAGCCTTCCTCTCTGCCCTCCAAGCTCCTATTTCCTTGCGTTGTTCCTTGTGGATGATTAGCCTTCTACCAAGTGGATGATCTCCTCCAAAACTACGCAATCCTCAAGGATAATCCTTGACTGCATGCATGATTTTTCTCCATGAGAAAACACATGCAACTGATAGTACACCGTCCTTGACTTTAATCTCAACTGGGTCTTTCTCAGACTAGACATGCATGAGTTTTTGATGAGGGAATCTCCATTAACTGGAGTAGCACTAGTTGAGTGTATGCATGCATGCATCAACTAACTGTTAACTCTCTATTAGTTTCTTAAACAGTTTGGAACTAATTTAACTGGACTTAACTCAGTAAACTCAGTTAACTAATTACAACTCAAATATAATTCAATCTTATCTCCTTAATTTAATGGATAACTCTTGCATGACTTCAGAAAGACTTCTAACTTGAATTTCTCCAACTAATTAATTCAAAATAAATTAATTAATTATTTCCAAGTAGTTGTTAAGACTAAATTCAATTTTCATTCACAATTTAATTCAAGGACAAATTAAATTGGAATATTCTTGTTGCAATATTTCAACATTTACATTCAAATAAACATACCAAACTAATACTTATCGACATATATGAACCACAGTTTCTAATATAACCAGCCTAGACCCATCTTAACTGTAGATCTATCAAGCGTTGTGAGGGATCAAATCTCTCAAGGCATAAACCTCTTTTTTGAGTGCAAAACTTGAGGAAAGGTTTGCACCTCGAGAGATTTGAACCATCTCGGCACTTAATAGATCTGGAGTTAAGATGGATCTAAGTTGGTTTCAGTTGTGTGCAGCCAAAGAAAATCTAACGAACATATGATTAATTTTCTCAATATATGTAAATTCATCTAATATTAATATAATCATTTTAAATATGCTAAATATGTTTTGGATTAATCTAGTCATTTTAATTTTAAATTTTCTTAGTTACCTTAGATTGTTGAGATGATAAATATTGTTAATAATTTTAATGATGAAATATGATTAAGTAAAAAAATTTGAATGTAAAGTGACAATGTAATAGTGTTGAATGATAGAAAATATGAATAATAAGAATGTAGTCAATTACAAATAGTCTTCATTGTGATTAATATCAAACTATTTTCTTCTACTATTCTTATTCTCACCCTTGTTAGTTTTGTCATCTTTTCATATCGATTATATGAAAAGGACATGTTAAATAGTAAACCATTTACATATTTAGCTCGAGCTATTGTAGTAAACATCATACCTTGTCTATCTTTGTCTCCAATATTAATAGGTTGAATTACTATAAAACAAAAATCAATGTACATTGTCAATACTTTTTTGTGCTTACATTGAAATCAATGTACAATGTTAACCCATTCACTTTAAAATTAATATATCATCATACATCCAATTACATCAAATAAAAAATAAACATCTACACTGAAATCAACGCATCTAATGCAAGAAATCTAATAAGATTAGAAAACAACATCTACATTGAAATCAATGCATATAATGCAAGCAATCATATAGGATTAGAAATTAACATTTACACTCAAATCAATGCATCTAGTGCAAGTAAGCAAATCGGATTATAAACCAACATCTACACCCTCTCTCTCTTCACCGTGCAACTCTATTACTATATCCTTCCCTCTCCTCTCTCTCCTCTCCCTCATTCTCTCCATATCTCCTTATTTTTCTCTTTATCTCACCCCCAAACATACACACTCTCTCCCCATGTCTCCCTTGTCACTCCCTCTATCTCCACTGATCACTCTCTATGTATTTATTCTTCCCTCCCTCTCTCCTCCTCTCTCTCAAGTCCGATCTCTCGTACTTCCTCTCCTACCTCCCTCTCTCTTCCCCCATTCCTTTCTCTCTCTCTCCAACTATGTTATTAGATATCAACATTTGCATTTAAATCAATCACCATGTACACTGAAATCAATGCATTTAGTGTAAGAAATCAAATATAATTAGAAAACACCGTCTACACTGAAATCAATGCATTTAGTGTAAGAAATCAAATATGATTAGAAATAATCTACATTTAAATCAATGCATCTAGTGCAAAAAATAAAATATCATTAGAAATCAACACTGAAACTAAAATCAATACTTCTAGTGCAAGAAATCATATAGGATTAGAAATCACCATCTACACTGAAATAAACGGATTTAGTTCAAGAAATATTCTTCCCTCTCTCCTCCCTCCATCTATATCTATATCTCCCTCCATCTCTCCTTCTTTGTCTCTCTATATCAACCCTGAAACACACTCCCTCGCTCCCTCTATAAATCTCTCTATCCCTCCCTCCTTCTCTCCCTCCCTCTCTTCCCCTCCAGCTCCATCTCTCTTTCCCTCCCTCTCTCCACTCTCTCACATCATCTCTCTATTCCTTCCTCTGTCACCCTTTCTCTACCACCTCTCTCTCTCTTTCTCTCTCTCTTCACCATCCCACTCTTTTACTCTATCCTTCCCTCTCTCCTCTCTCCTTTTCTCCCCCATTCTCTCTATCTCTCCTTCTCTCCCCCATTCTCTCCATATCCCCTTCTTTGTATCTTTATTTCACCGCCAAACATACACACTTTCTCTCCATCTCTCTCTTGCCACTCCTTCTCTCTCTCCACTTCTCACTCTCTATGTATTTCTTCTTCCCTCTCTCTCTCCCCATCCAACTCCATCTCCATATCCCTCCTCTCTCATCCTCTCTCTCAAGAATGCTCTCTCGTACTTCCTCTCCTACCTCCCTCTCTCTTCCCCCATCACTCTCTATTTCTCTCTCTCTCTTTGCCATCCAATCCTCTCTCTCTCTCTCTCCCTCCAAATGTGTTATTATATCCCTCACTCTCTCCTTCTCTCTATCTCTCCTTGTTTGTCTCTTTATCTCACCCCTAAACATACACTCTCTCTCTTCATCTCTCCCTTGTCACTTCCTCTCTCTCTCCACTTCTCACTGTCAATGTCTTTGTTCTTCGCTCCCTCTCTCCCCCTCTAACTCCATCTCTCTACCTGTCCCTCTCTCCTCTTATCTCACTAGTCCTCTTTCTCATCCTTCCTTCCTCTCGCATTCTCTCCTACATTCCTCTCTCTCTCTCTCTCTCTCTCTCTCTCTCTCTAACCTCCAATTCTTTCACTATCTCCCTCCCTCTCTCCTTCTCTCTCCCCCCTCTACTTTGTGTCTCCCTCTTCCTCTCTTACTCTTCTCTACCTCTCTCACTCCTCTCCCTCTCTCTCTCGCCATTCCTCCTCTCCCCTCTCCTTCAATTTATCTCCATCTCTTCCTTGTCACTCCTCCTATCTCTCCACTTCTATCACTCTATGTCTTCGTTCTTCCCTCCCATATATATTTAGAGTTAATATATGTCATGATATATTAATATATATTATAATGTAACTAATTTAATATTGTATTAATCCAAATTTATTAAATTTAATAATATTAAAATTCTAATATATTAATATGAATATTTGATTTAATAACAATAGTATTATTAATATTTTAATATTAATATTAGATTTAATAATGCATTTTTTGCATGGTATTAATAATAATTTGGCCCATGGTATTTTTCCCATAAGCTTCACCTAAATAAAACCTTTTTTTAGTGTTAGTAAGTATAAAGAGGTTTATGGAGTGAATATAGAAAGAATTTTTATTCATTTACCATATCTTTGGAATATTTTTATTTTTATTTATTTACCATACCTCTCTATATGTCTTTTATATTTATTTATTTACCATACCTGTTTTATAAATATGGTATTTGCACATAGGCTTTATTTAATTTTTTATTTTTTTTTAGTTTTCGTAAATATAAAGAGGTTTATAAAGTAAATATAAAAAGAAATTTTGTTTATTTACCATAATTTATTTATATTTTTATTTATTTATCATACCTCTCGAATAAATATATATATATATATATATATATATATAGTTTTATTTATTTATAATACCTCTGGTTTATTTATATTTTTATTTATTTACCATATATTTTTTTAAGTGTTACTAAACCTCTTTATCTTTTAAATTTATATTATATTTATACACACTAATAATTAGATTGATTTTTAAACAAAATAGATTAAAAATATTAAATATTAAATGTTAAACATTACTTTTACATTTACATATTTACATTTTTAAGATCTCCACAGTAAAACGCAACCTGTAAAGCGCAACCTCTCAGCACAATTATACTAATATAATAAAAAATAAATGCTATTTATTCCTCACTCCCCGGACCATCCAACAGGCATCAGCTTTATTTCAAACCGCTTTATTTAAAAGACATCAATTTATGAACATAATAAAATATTAGTGATACTTAAATACAATTTTATGGCTCTACAACCATTAGAAAGTGCGTAAACTTTACTTCGCATCACTTTATTTAAAAATGATTTTATAATTATAATAAAATTTTATTTTTATTTTATATAATTCATTGAGCCACGTTGGTTTTTTTTGACTTGCAAATGCAGCGCCATTTACATGTTTGAACGCAATTGTCGGGCGGTGCATACACTCTACATCTTATCACCTTATTAAAAGAATACTTTGTACAAAATAATAATACAATATTTATATTTAATATAATTTTATATTATAAAATAATACAATTATTTTACATAAAGTAGGTAAAGAATGAATTTTTTTTACAAAATAATAATAAAATATTTATATTATAATATACCACAGTTATTTTGGGAGTTGTCTATAATGCGATTTTTTGGAGATTCCGGTGACGGAATCCAACGGAAGAAATTGAGGTTAAATCTTGATTTGTTGCAGTTAAAATGGTTTTTTAACTGCATATTTGGATTCAGCACCCTGAAAAACCCTTGGGACGCTTTCATTGTGCAGAAACTAGCTATCAAACTTGCGATTCCAATAAATTCCTGCCGGATTTCGACCGGAAAAACTCGCCAGAAAAGCTTTCAAAAAGTCGCGTTATAGACAATTGCGTTATTTTATCTCTCCAACGAGAGATGGTTGGTATGATAGTCAGATTTGTAAGGGAAAAACGAGGGTCTATGTTTGACCAACACTTGAGTGGAGCCCACATTTGAATAAAAAATTTAATAATAAAATATATGTTTTTAAGGGTAAGAATGGTAAGCAAAGACACCATTTCTTCTTACATTATTTTATGTAATTTCCATGTTTCTAATGAATATCTTATTTTGTTTTCAAATTTAATCATAGTCTTGCGTGACCTTATTCACCTTTGCGAATGTACATGAAAGAAACATCACTTCTCTTTTAAAAACAATTTCACACTTTTAAATAATTTCAAAATACCTCAATCGAGTATTGTGACATACCCCGCTAACTTCGCATGTAAAAGTAGGGAGTCAGAATTTTTTTTATACAAATTATCCACAAGTAATTATCCAATTCAAAACTCCACAATTCATCATTAACCATTAGATATAATTACATTAGCACATCAAGTAAATTGCAATATAAGACAATAAGTTGCTTAACCATTAACCACCACTGTGGTAGTGTAATAACATAAACTGTCTCATGAATCCTTGCATCCATTTCATGATTTCCTTAACCATATTAGTTAATCTCATACTTGGACATTATGGTTATGCCATCAAATAAAGAACCATCAACATCAAGGACTCATCATCATCAAACTGACACAAAAGGCAATCACACAATCACACCATTTGAACACCAATTTACCCTGGAAACCTCGTAGGGTGAAAACCAACAAATGTTTAATCTTGTTATTAAACACTCCTGAGGGATTTCAGCCCTCACTCAATGGCTTATAAGGGATTCCATCCCTTAACCATTGTTATAAAATTATTACAATGAATTATCATTAAGTTGACACATAACTAGCTGAAAGCTAATAAAGTTTCCATGTAATCTTTTACTTACATACCGCCACATGCAACATTCCTTGTGGCTTGATTGTTCTAGCAATGTACGATCCTACAACTTGTACTCATTTACGTGGACCGTTAATCCTCTTCCTGTCACAACATTAAACATCACTTTTCTTTGGCTTCAACCGCCATCGCTTCCTGTCAACGTTTATCATCAAGCACCTTTGGCAACAAGATTAGATACCATATTAATCAGTCAATAATCAACCACTAAATGAGATCTTCTAACATCTACTCATATGCATGAGCAAGCATGACATACTATTTAACTAGTACATACACCCAAGTAAATATTGTTTGACCTCCACAATGTTTATTTACACTAATGCATAATTCCCTTTAGGAGTTCTAACTCATTAGTTCTACTAACATGTATAACACATTCATTATATCTTCATACATGTAATAAACTGTTGTTTCCATGCTTAAGCACACATGTTCTTTTCACATAGTTATTTTTCGAGAACTCAACATAGTCTCTCTAACATACAAAGAACATAACTCCATATCACAATGACTATTCCTTGTTCATACCATTGCTTATCATATTAGCCCTTCTTTAATGTATGCAACACATATTCCCTTCACTAGAATACTACCATCATTTCATGCAACAAACCACATACTTCTTTCCTAAAGAAAGTCATTATAATCCTCATTTCTCTATCTTCCTATATGAGGGTTTCTCAAGATTCCCTTTCAAGAAATTATTAAAGATATGCATCTTTACGCATAAAAATCAAGATACAAAAACAAGGTTTACTTACCCTTTATGCATCAAAATCAAGAAATCAACACAACTCATCTAACAAGACAATCTCTTCAAGAGATTATTATTTTCAAGAAAGTTAACATGATCACTTCTCTAAGTACACACAGACTCATATTTCCAAAGTCACAATAGCTACCCTTATATGCATGCAACATGTGTTTTTTCCTAACACAATTATTTTTACTTCAATGCACATAGTCTTTTCATGAAACAAGTATGGATTCAGGTTCTTGCATGAACACTATTCATGCGTGTCTTTCAAGGAAAGAATCTCTATCTTTGTTTTTCAAAAAGTCTCTTATAAAGTTATTATTTCCGTGCATGAAGAATGCTCTCTTTCCTAAAAAGACACTATATTTGTGTATATAAAACATACGTTTTTCTTCAAGAAGGTTAGAATGATTATCGATGTGCCAAGAAGCACATCATATCACAATTTCTATCATGCATGCAATGCATAAATTTTCCACAAGAAACTTCTAAATTAACTAGTATCCCAATGAAATAAAGCATATATCCTTTTCCAATAAAATGCAACTTAACTTCTACTTCTTTTATATGCATTCTTTCTTTCCATAAATGCAATATTAACTTCTATTTCTTTAATATGCATTATTCCAAAGATGCAATATTTACTTCTATTTCTTTAATATGCAT
This sequence comes from Pinus tabuliformis, assembly GCA_031772625.1. NCBI lineage: Eukaryota > Viridiplantae > Streptophyta > Pinopsida > Pinales > Pinaceae > Pinus > Pinus tabuliformis. The sequence continues at coordinate 598,816,270 of CM062814.1, read as the reverse complement.
TCTCTTCTCCAAGAATGCAATATTTACTTCTATTCCTTTAATATGCCAAGAATACAATATTTACTTCTATTTCTTTAATATGCATTCTCTTTTCCAAGAATGCACTATTTACTTCTATTTCTTTAATATGCCAAGAATGCAATATTTATTTCTATTTCTTTAATATGCATTCTCTTTTCCAAGAATGCAATATTTACTTCTATTTCTTTAATATGCATTCTCTTTTCTAACAATGCAGTAGCTATTATTTGAATATGTATTCTCCTTACCCAAAATAGCTATTTCTATGAGAAAAATAACATATACTTATCTCTTTAGTTAACCACCAAGAAGTTATCCAAACTACGGACAGATCTATATCTCCAAAAACCCACAATGTAGATCCGATGGAAAACAACAAAGCCAAGATCGGCATGATCAATGAGGTCCAACTTCGGCATTGTGAGAGCTTCTCGCATCCAACTGAGAAAACGAGCCTTTCGCATCCAACTGAGAAAACGTATGTGCGCTATGTAGTCCAAGTTATCAACTTACACACAGTTGATACTCCTCTGGTTCCGAAGCAATTTCGGAAAGTAGACTCTCTCATTCATCAGCTGCAACCTCAGAAAATGCAAATGCCAACAAAAAATACAGTGACAGTCAAGAGATTTTCCACCCTCGCCACTGCAATACCTCGCACACTTGCCATCTTCCCCTTCCTTCACATTACTCTTTCGCTATTAATTCACCGGCATCCATCTCCACCAGGAATACGTGCATCAAAACCCATAACTAAAAGCCCTCCGCCTCGAGCTTAAACGATTTCTCAGAAACCCCATAACTGTGTGACATCCATTCATAAGTTCACAACTAAAATAGATTTGCCACCCCTTCCGCATCCTACAGTTCGACCGAACAGTTTTTCCTCCTTTCTTGATTTCATCCTTATTTAGAATTAGTTTTCATAACTGATTTGTAACTTTTTTTTATTTATTTTACCATGAGTTATTTTAGGGATGTTACATACTCCCCCCCTTAACAGGAACACCATCCTCGGTGTTCATCTCTCGTTGGGACCTTAGATTTTACTCATGATATAACCATCTAAACCACACAAAAAGATGATCCTTCCTCTTTAAAATCGAATATTTCATTCCAATAAATGACAATAACCGAAATAGTAATGATATAATCATAGGAAATATCAATAGTCACAAGCATCCATAACTGCAAAATTATGCAAGTTCTAATTGCTACCACTTTGCCCTTATTCAAATTCAAAAACCCAACTCTATATCACTTACCATTACTTACCATCTACTCTTGAAAATCATGATCACTTTCATGTAAGAATTTTAATAGTGGTTGGTCAATCCCATCAACCCTCTAGGGTAAGTAATCTTGAGCACTTTCATATAAGCATTTTAATAGTGGTTGGTCAATCCCATCAACCCTCTATGGTAAGTAATCCTGAGCACTTTTATGTAAGCATTTTAACAATGGTTGGTCAATCCCATCAACCCTCTATGGTAAGTAGTCCTGTAATATATGACAAACAAATTCAATCGCATTAGTCACAATATTCTGAGCCAAATGAAATACTTTTAACTATCAATCAATTGTGCAATGTTAGATGATTTCTAAATCAAAGCACTTTTACAAGTACATAAAGAGCTCATCACTGCTCCACATGCACACTAAATTAACTCTCACTAAAGACATCCACAGAGTACTTCTAAAAGTACCAAAAGAGCACCTAGCTCTCTAATCATTAAAACAGTCAATCACTGCATCAAGTGAAAATTGTCTTAGCCCCTACTAAGACTTCCACAAGATTAGTAATACAATAAAGGAATTAAAATTTCCAATAACTCCTTATTGAGCATTAAGCTCGTTTCTTGTTAAATGTGCATAACATAGCTATATGTAAAATTCATTTTTAGCATAACATATGGTTGATTAGTTAATTTCTTTAGCTATGAGAACCACAATAGGCTAAAGAATTCCCAACCCATGGAAAATGGTTTCCACAACCAAATCGAGTCATTTTCACATCTAGACAGTTTCTTTGATAGAGACCTTACCAGGTCTAACATGGAATTCCACTGGCCAACCAGATCAAGAATTCTAGGGAGAGGAAATCTGGGCAGACAAGTACCATCAACCCCTCTGGGTAGGTAACTGCCATCAACCCAAATCCGGGCAGACAAGTACCATCAACCCCTCCGGGAAGGTAACTGCCATCAACCCGAGGCATTGTAGCCTTTCACAATCCGGGAAAAAAAGTACCATCAACCCCTCCGGGCAAGTAATTGCCATCAACCCAAGGCATTCTAGCCTTTCACAATCTGGGCAGGTAAGTACCATAAATCCCTCCGGGTAGGTAACTGCCATCAACCCAAGGCATTCTAGCCTTTCACAACTATCTACAACTGTCTGGCATGCTAAATTTCTCTTTTATCACTATCCCCAAAGTAATTGACATAATGAACCATATAATCATTATCATTAACGAAACAAACATGCATGTATATGATGCATCTACACTTAACCCTCAACATGGGTTCACAACATCTAGATTGATAGGAAACACAACTGACATACATGTTGTATGCATTCTGATTTCCAAATAACACAATCATGCATATCATATAACCTTATTCTTTCTCATTTATGATTGCAATTCTCAATGCAACATTTTACGTGATGAGTTTTTCTTGTTGCCATTAAGCTACCACTACTTAATCCATTAGCAACATTAGTTATACATATGCATCCTTTTAACAAGTATTCACTTCCCTAATCTTTTATTTTGTGGCACAATACTATCATGCATAAAAGTATATGCAAATATTCATTGTTGTATAGATGTCAACAATAGTTGAGCTAACAATCTAAACATTTTCCAATTTCCCTCAATGTATTTCCATCAACAGACCAATACATGAAGTAACTACCACAATCACTTGTTTGCAAATTGTGATAAAATTAAATCAAATTCAATTCATGCACATAAGTGCTATTAGTTAGTCAACAACACTAACCAATCACAACTACCAATCATCTTAATGAAACCATGGCAAAACTTAATCAAAATTAGTTATGAAAATCAAGTCTTGCTGCTTGACTCATTGCATTTTTTCAATATCTAAGGGGTTCTTCTAGTGTCCTTTTAAAACAATTTGTCATCCTATTCAAGGATGTTCCCCATAATTTATATTCATGCATTGCCTCATTAAATTTTGTTCATTGTAACCTCAATCTTGTTCAATAAATGCATCATTGTTATTGCCATATTTGCAAATCAAAAGTTGGTAGTTGTTTGTCACTTTCCTCAATGAGTGTTCAATATTGTTAATAAGTGTGAAAAAAAATTATTGTCTTTTATCTTCATCAGGAATCCAATGTCATGAACATAGTTATGCAGCCACTTTTTTACTTACTACTCAAAGCAGTTTAAACACAAATCACACTTATCATGCCGAAATTAGTGTACTCGTAAATCAATATGCGAATGGTTAAACTCATACCTGAGTTAATGCCCACTGACGACGTACCTCAATTTCTTTTCCGCTTACCAATTCCCAAAGGCGCCAATGCTACAACCTTTAGCTCTGATACCACTTGTCACATACCCCGGTAACCTCGCATGTAAAAGTAGGGAGTTAGAATTTTTTTTATACAAATTACCCACAAGCAATTATCCAATTCACAACTCCACAATTCATCATTAACCATTAGATATAATGTACATTAGCACATCAAGTAAATTGCAATAAAAGACAGTAAGTTTCTTAACCATTAACCACCACTGTGGTAGTATAATAACATAAACTGTCTCATGAATCCTTGCATCCATTTCATGATTTCCTTAATCATATTAGTTAATCTCATACTTGGACATTATGGTTATGCCATCAAATAAAGAACCATCAACATCAAGGACTCATCATCATCAAACTGACATAAAAGGCAATCACACCATTTGAACACCAATTTACCCTGGAAACCCCATAGGGTGAAAACCAGCGAACGTTTAATCTTGTTATTAAACGCTCGTGAGGGATTTCACCCCTCACTCAATGGATTATAATGGATTCCATCCCTTAACCATTGTTATAAAATTATTACAATGAATTATCATTAAGTTGACACATAACTAGCTAAAAGCTAATACAGTTTCCATGTAATCTTTTACTTACATACCGCCACATGTGACATTCCTTGTGGCTCGATTGTTCTAGCAATGTACGATCCTACAACTTGTACTCATCTACGTGGATCGTTATTCCTCTTCCTGCCACAACATTAAACATCACTTTTCTTTGGCTCCAACCGCCATCGCTTCCTGTCAATGTTTATCATCAAGGAGCTTTGGCAACAAGATTAGATACCATATTAATCAATCAATAATCAACCTATAAAAGAGATCTTTTAACATCTACTCATATGCATGAGCAAGCATGACATACTATTTAACTAGTACATACACCCAAGTAAATATTATTTGACCTCCACAATGTTTATTTACACTAATGCATAATTCCCTTTAGGAGTTCTAACTCATTAGTTCTACTAACATGTATAACACATTCATTATATCTTCATACATGTAATAAACTGTTGTTTCCATGCTTAAGCACACATTTTCTTTTCACATAGTTATTTTTCGAGAACTCAACATAGTCTCTATAACATACAAAGAACATAACTCCATATCACAATGAATATTCCTTGTTCATACCATTGCTTATCATATTAGCCCTTCTTTAATGTATGCAATACATATTCCCTTGACTAGAATACTACCATTATTTCATGCAACAAACTACGTACTTCTTTCCTAAAGAAAGTCATTATAATCCTCATTTCTCTATCTTCCTATATGAGGGTTTCTCAAGATTCCCTTTCAAGAAATTATTAAAGATATGCATCTTTACGCATAAAAATCAAGATACAAAAACAAGGTTTACTTACCCTTTATGCATCAAAATCAAGAAATCAACACAACTCATCTCACAAGACAATCTCTTCAAGAGATTATTATTTTCAAGAAAGTTAACATGATCACTTTCTCTAAGTACACACAGACTCATATTTCCAAAGTCACAATAGCTACCCTTATATGCATGCAACATGTGTTTTTTCCTAACACAATTATTTTTACTTCAATGCACATAGTCTTTTCATGAAACATGTATGGATTCTGGTTCTTGCATGAACACTATTCATGTGTGTCTTTTAAGGAAAGAATCTCTATCTTTGTTTTTCAAAAAGTCTCTTATAAAGTTATTATTTCCGTGCATGAAGAATGCTCTCTTTTCCTAAAAAGACACTATATTTGTGTATATAAAACATACGTTTTTCTTCAAGAAGGTTAGAATGATTATCGATGTGCCAAGAAGCACATCATATCGCAATTTCTATCATGCATGCAATGCATAAATTTTCCACAAGAAACTTCTAAATTAACTAGTATCCCAATGCAATAAAGCATATATCCCTTTCCAATAAAATCCAACTTAACTTCTACTTCTTTTATATGCATTCTTTCTTTCCATAAATGCAATATTAACTTCTATTTCTTTAATATGCATTCTCTTTTCCAAAGATGCAATATTTACTTCTATTTCTTTAATATGCATTCTCTTTTCCAAGAATGCAATATTTACTTCTATTTCTTTAATATGCCAAGAATACAATATTTACTTCTATTTATTTAATATGCATTCTCTTTTCCAAGAATGCAATATTTACTTCTACTTCTTTAATATGCCAAGAATGCAATATTTATTTCTATTTCTTTAATATGCATTCTCTTTTCCAAGAATTCAATATTTACTTATATTTCTTTAATATGCCAAGAATGCAATATTTACTTCTATTTCTTTAGTATGCATTCTCTTTTGTAACAATGCACTAGCTATTGTTTGAATATGTATTCTCCTTACCCAAAATAGCTACTTCTATGAGCAAAATAACATATACTTATCTCTTTAGTTGACCACCAAGAAGCTATCCAAATTGCGGACAGATCTATATCTCCAAAAACCCACAATGTATATCAGATGGAAAACAACAAAGTCAAGACTGGCATGATCAATGAGGCGGACTTCGGCATTGTGAGAGCTTCCCGCATCCAACTGAGAAAACGAGCCTTCCACATCCAACTAAGAAAATGTATGTGCGCTCTGTAGTCGAATTTCTCAACTTACACACAGTTGATACTCCTCTGGTTAAGAAGCAATTTCGGAAAGTAGACTCTCTCATTCATCAGCTGCAACCTCAGAAAACTCAAATGCCAACAAAAAACGCAGTGACAGTCAAGAGATTTACCACTCCCGCCACTGCAATACCTCACACACTTTCTCTATTAATTCACCAGCATCCATCTCCACCAGGAATACGTGCATCGAAACCCAAAACTAAAAGCCCTCCTCCTCGAGCTTAAAATATTTCTTAGAAAACCCATCACGGTGTGACATCCATCCACAAGTTCACAACTGAAATACATTTGCCAGCCCTTCCGCATCCCGCAGTTCTACCGAACAGTTTTTCCTCGTTTCTTGATTTCATCTTTATTTAGAATTAGTTTTCATAACTGATTTGTAACTTTTATTTATTTATTTTACCATGAGTTATTTTAGGGATGTTACAAGTATGTTTGTGGATAATATTAAACTTAAAATCTAATACCAATTTTTTTCTATTTTATTATTTTATTTGAATAACATATTTCAATGAAATTGTTAAAAGGAAATTGCACCCACTTCTGTAAATGTTATTATTATAGGTAATATTAGTATTATGGTTATGAGTATTATTATTATGGTAAATGTATCACTTTTCAGAATTTTATTTTATTTTTAAAAATTAACACAATTATATTTATTAATGTGATTGTTATATGTCAATAAATATTTATAAGTCATATTAATAATTATTAAATGTATAATATTAGAGATTAATTATATATATAACAATAGCAAAAGTAATTAATAACTATACGAATGATAATATATAAAGTTATTACTAATAACACTTATTTATCTCTCACTATTATCTTAATGATTAATATACATTTATTAACATATTAATATTAATATAATTATCAATACCTTTTATACCTAACAATATTAAACTCTAATATTTTTTCAATTACTATAAGCCCTAATTTTTAAAAATCCAACATTATAAACTCCAAGATTCATATTATATCCCTAAGATTAATATTATAAACTCTACACTAAAGTAGGATTAATATTATAAATAGCTCGGTTTATATTATAAATCTAAGGGGAAATAAACACGAAGGTTTAATATTATAAACCCAATGGAAAAATATTAAACCAAAAGATTAATAATAAACACACAAGATTAATAAACCCAAGGGAAAATAAATCATGGAATTAATATTATAAACCCAAGGGAAAATAAGCTAAATGCAAAAACACTAAACCATAGGATTAAAATGTTACATTATTAATAAGAACAATGTGATAATCATGACATTAAATTTTAATATTAAACCAAATATTATAAACCCCAACATCATCAAACCCAATATTATAAGCCCTAAGTTTAATATTACCAGCATAGATCCATCTTTACTTTGGATCTACCAAGGGCTGAGAGGGATCAAATCCTTTTTTTCTCTATGCTAGTTGGCATATCAAGATATTTCATCCCTCTCAGTGCTTAGTAGATTTGCATGGTATTAATAATAATTTGGGCCATGGTATTTAACCCATAGGCTTCACCTAAATATTAATATTATTTTTTGAGTATTTGTAAATAAAATGAATTATGGATTAAATATAAAAAAAACTTATTTTATTTATTATAAAGTGAATTATAGTAAATTAAAAAAATTTTATTTATATACTTCTGGTTTTTATATTTTTATTAATTTACCAATATAAATATGGAATTTGGCCCATGGTATTAAAATGGAATTTGGCCCATAGGCTTCACCTAAATAAAACCTCTTTTTTCAGTCTTCTTTAAATATAAAGAGGTTTATGGAGTAAATATAAAAATAGGTTTTTCTTATTTACTATACCTCTAGTTTATTTATATCTATATTTATTTACCATACCTATATTTTGAGTGTTCATAACCATATTTTTATTTTAAATTTATATTGTGTTTATACATAATAATAATTAGATTGATTTCTAAATAGGGTCAACATTATATTAAAAATTTCAAATGTTAAACATTACATGTTAAATATTTACATTTACATTTACTTTTGCATTTACATTTACATTTACTTTTACATTTACATGTTTATGTGAGATCTACCCCCATACTAGGTTGTAAAGCACCTCTCAGCGCAATAAACCCTAAGATTAGTATTATAAAGTCTAATAATAAAAAACCTACGTATTAAAAACCCAATGGATTAATATTATAAACCCAAGGGATTATTGTACCCAACTAATTATTAATATTCTATACCCAAGATATTAAAAACTCGAGGGATTAATGAACCAAACTAATTATTAGTATTATAAACCGAAGGAAATAATAAACCCAATAAATTAATATTATAAACCGAAGGGATGGGTAAATCCAAGGGAATAGTATTATAGACCTTGAGGATTAATATTATAAGAGCTAATATTACAAATTGTAAATCGAAGAGATTCATAATAATATTAAACTCAAGATATTAATATTCTAAACTAAGGGATTAATAAACCCAAAGAATTCATGCCCAATGGATTATAAACCGAAGAGATTTAAATTAAACCCTAGGATTAATATTATAAACATTATGAATAATATTATACCCTAGGAATATGAACTCTTAGATTAATAAACCCAATGAATTTAAATGCGAGGGACTAATAAACCCATGGAAATAATATTAAACATAAGGAGTCAACATTATAAACCCCAAAGATATAAACCCTAAAGTAAATACTATAAACCCTAAAATAAACATTAAAACCTAAGATTAATATTACAAACCTTAGGATCAACACTATAAATCTGTCTGATTAATAAACCCAAGGTATTTTAAACTGAAGGGAATAACATTAATCCTTAGGATTGATATTAAATCCTAGGAACATAAACCCTAAGATTAATAAGCCCAAGGGATTAATATTATAAACCAAAGGGATTATAAACTAAAGGAATTAATATTAAACTCTAAGATTAATATTATAAACCATAGGCTTCACATTAAGCCCTTGGAATATCTCCACTATCCATGTACATCATACATTATATAGTAATCACAAATTTAGGGAAGTTAGAACCATAACTTAAAAAATAGAAACTAATTCCTATCCTGAGGTCTCGTGAACCAACTCACTATTCTAAGATATTCTCCATTATCTCTACCACTCCCCCTTAATGGAGAAGGGGTTCACAAATATGCCTAACATCTCCCTAAACATTTCAAACTTGATTCTTCCAAGAGTCTTAGTGAAAATGTCTGCAACATTATCACATGTATTACAATATACCAAATGGATTTCTTTTGATTGTGCTTTCTCCCTGACAAAGTGGAAATGCATATCAATGTGTTTAGTGTTTTTGTGAAACACCAGATTATTAGCAAGTTTGATTGAACTCTAGTTGTCGCATATGATTATTGTTGCATCTTTCTATTCTTCCCCAACATCCTGGAGAAGTCTCCGCAACCAAACTGCCTCACACATTGCTGCACACATAGCTCAATACTCTGCTTCTGTTGAAGACAAGGAAACTGTGTTCTGTTTTTGTTGCTCCATGTAATCACCCGGATCCAATGTTGAATGCATAGCCTATTATGGATTTGTGATCGTCTACTTTTCCAACCCAGTCTGAATCTATAAATCATGTCAATCTAACATCATAGGAACCAATATAAATAATACCATAATCTACAGTACCTTGTAGATAACTCAAAACACATTTCTCTTCATTCCAATGACTCTCAAGTGGCTTGGACATGTATTGACTTAGCACATTCACTACATAAGCAAAATCTGGTCTAGTAGTCATGTAGATTAGGCTCCCAACCAGTTGTCTATAAAGTGTCACATCTGCCTCTTTAGAGCCATTCTCAGTTTGTAGTTTGATGTTTTGTTGTAGTGGTACTACTGTAGGCTTAGACTGATCCATCCTGAATATTTCTAGTAGACCTTTGACATACTTACCCTGAGACAAAAATGTTTGTCCTGAATCTCTCGAGTTCTCAAGACCCAAACAATATCTTAATTCACCAAGGTGACATTTGTTGCTTGATATCTTTGATTAGATAAGTAGCATCACCTGTAATAATCAAATCATCTAAATACAAAGAAATAAACACTATGCGCCCTTGTTCATCTTGCATGGCATATAGATTATGGTCGTTTTTACTTCTGTTGTAGCCAACTTGCAGAAAAAATGAATCAATCTTTTCATACCAAGACCCAGGTGCTTGCTTTAGTCAATAAAGAGCTTTATTTAATCTATAGACTAAATGTTCTTTCCCTTTCTGGAAAAACCCCTCAGGTTGCTCTAAATAAACCTCCTCTTTCAATTATCCATTTAAAAATGTAGACTTTACATCTAGTTGGTGAATCATCCAATGTTTCTTAGTAGCTAAAGCAATCAACATTCTGATGGTATTTAGTTTAGCTACGGGGACAAAGGTTTATTCATAGTCAATACCTTCTTTTTGTGAATACCCCTTTGCTACCAATCTAGCTTTTAATTTATCTATAGTTCCATTTGCATTAATATTTGGTTTATACAACCATTTACAACCTATGGCTTGTTTCCCTTTAGGAAGTTCAACCAGCTCCCAAGTCTTGTCCCTAATTAAAGATTCATATTCATGTTCCATAGCTATTTTCCATTCACTACATTCATTTTCTTCCTTATAACTAGAAGGTTCAACAACATTCATCATACTAGTTATAAAAGCATTTTCCCTATATCTTGCAGGAAATTGAGCTTTCCTACCTAATCTCCTGAGTCATGGGGTAGCTTTAAACCTTGTTTGATCATTATTTTCTTTTTCTTCCTATTGTTATTGCTGCTGTATCTGTTGTTGTTCATCTTCTGCCTTTGTCTGCTGATCCTGATTGTTTCCTGTTTCTTCATTTTCTTCTTCCACCAAAAATATCCCATTCCTCATTGTGCTTATTAGATTCTTCATGATCCCGCTCATGGAATATGAAATCTCTACTAACCAAAATATTGTGAGTAGAGGGATTAAATAATCTATAAGCTTTATATTGTGAAAAATACCCTATAGAGGTACATCTGATGGCTTTTGTATCTAGTTTTCTTCTGCCTTCCTTTGGAATATGGGCAAATGATTTAGACCCAAATACTCTTAAATTTTTTACTATAGGCTTAAATCCATATAGTGCTTCATAAGGAGTTTTAAACTCAAGACTCTTTGTAGGACTCCTATTTTTCAAATAAACTATAGTATTTAATGCTTCAGCCCAAAAACAATTCGAAAGATTCTTACCTTTCAACATGCTTCTAGCACATTCTACCAATGTTCTATTCTTTCTTTCTATTACTCCATTCTACTGAGGAGTATGGGGTAATGTGAATTGCTATAATATCCCATGGTCTTTACAATACTTGATAAGCTCATTCTTCCTGTATTCTCCCCCTTGATTGGAGCGAATAATTTTTATATGCTTCCCTATTTTCTTTTCAATCATGTTTCTGAACTGCTTAACGTATTCAAATGTGTGACTCTTCTTACTCAAAAGTATACCCAAGCAAAATTTGTGCAGTCATCAATAAATAGTAAAAAATATAGTGCACCTCCTAATGACTTTGCTTGCATGGGTCCACAAAGATCTGTGTGCACTAATTCAAGTATATCTCTTTGTTTCTTCTCTACTCGAACAAGGATTGTTCTCTATGCATCTTTCCTAATGTACAAGCATCACAATCATTATGCACTTGTTTTAACATAGGAATATCTCCTACCATTTCCTTTTTCTGAAGTAACAACAAATCATTGTAGTTGATATGACCAAACCTCTTATGCCACAACTCTTCTGTAGTCAAACCTGCTACTGTTAAATCTCAAACTAGTGCTGGTCCTACATCTAATTTGTACATACCTCCTGTTTGAACTCCTGTAGCAATAGTCTTCATGCCATCTAGTAGATATTTAATATAACAGTTAGATTTTAAAAAATGAACTTTAAGATCTTGATCTGTAATCATGCATACAGAAATCAAGTTCTTTGTTACACAGGGCACATACATGACATTATGAATTTGTCTTACAGTACCATTAAGTAAAATGACATAAATTTTTCCACAACCTTTCATCTGATGACTTCTATCATCACCTAGGTAGATTTGTGCATCGTCATTGATTTCTTTAAAATCTTAAAACCATTGCTTGCTCCCTGTCATATGTGTTGATGCTCTCGAATCTACATAACAGATGTCTTCATCAATATTCTCATCAAATTCTGCCATGAACAATCTAAAGTTCTGCTCATGATTATCATTCACGAGATGACCAGCATGTCGTTTCTGCCTCTGTTGTTCTTCATGATATTTCTTCTTCCTGTACTCCCTAGATATATGACCAAGTTTTCTGTAATAAAAACATTTAATTAATAGTTGTTTCTATTCAGATTCATACCTTGGGTCGAATTTGGTCTTTTCTGTGAGCTTCCTCCATTTTGCTGTTGTTGATTTCTTTTTCCTTTGAAGAAGTCATTTTTTGCCATCAATGCAAGATCAACACTTTGGGGCTTCAGAGTCGATCTTCATTCTTCTTATTGCATCAATATTCCTGTCAGTTCTTCAAACTTTTGGATTTTCTCTCTTTCATTTATCCCAATGATGAACATTTGGTAGTCATCGGTCACACCATTCATGGTAATTGTTACAAGATCTGTATCTACAACTATATCACCAATGTCTGACAATTTGTTCTTCAGATCTTTGATCCTTGCTATGAAGGAAACAACTGTTTCATTCTCATCCATCTTTAGGGATAAGATCTTGCTCTTCAGAAATAGAAGATGATTTGTATTCCTCATGTCATACAAATCCTTCAAGATTCCCCAGATTTTGCTTGCTGATTTACATTCTCTGATATGCGGTGTGACGCAGTCTTTCACTAACATCTTCAGCAACATCCTTGCTTTACCTTCTCGCTTCTCCCAGTCTGGGATTGATGCTGATCCAGCTGCTCACTTTTGCTCATCCCCATTTGCAATTGTCCAAGCACTCTCCACTTCTTGCAGAGTCTACATCTTGAATTTCCAACTCGCATAATTGGAGCCATCGAGCTTGTTATGCTCATTCAGGCATGCTTCAAACATTTGATTATTCATCTTGGCAATTTAAACAAAATTTGACAGGTAAAAAAAAAAAATTGTTAGATTTACCCTAGATCTGTGTCAAAGACAGAGATCGTTGATCTCCAATACTGTTTGATATCGCAACACACATGCAGATCACTGTGGCTTACATCACGGCCTCTACCACGGCCTCTTCGGCCAACCTCGACCTCCACACAACCTTCTGTAGGGAACCACTACCAGGATGCGGCCTTCTCTTGGCCTCCATGTAGCCCCTCACTTGTTTGCATAGTTGGCGTGAGTTAGCACCACGGACTCGCGAAGGTCTTCGCGACTGTACACTTCATATCTGTGACGATCAACGAAATAAAAACACGTGATGTGCTACAGTGGGATCAACGCGATTATCCCTCCAATCCACATGACGATTTCGCCTCAGTCGCACTTTCAGATCCTCCACTCAGCATACAAGTTCCTCAGGCCTGATGCTATGATACCATGTTAAAATGCAACGTTCTGTATTAAATAAAATGAAGCCCACTAGTCAGCTCTACGAAAGAGAGTCTAAACCAGGAGATTCTGGCTCTACAGAACACTCTACATTATCCATGTACATCATACATTATATAGTAATCACAGATTTAGGGAAGTTAGAACCATAACCTAAAAAATAGAAACTAATTCTTATCCTGAGGTCGCGTGAACCAACTCACTATTCTAAGATATTCTCAATTATCTCTAATAGGGGATAATCATCATTGTGTTAGTGGCAAACGCAGATTGACTCATCATTGTTATTCAAGGAAAACCATGTTAAAATAATAGTGAGGATAGCCATCATTTGTTAGTGACAAATGCTAGTTGACTCATCATTGTCATTCAAAGAAAATCATGCCACTTGTAATTACCTGTTGATGGCTTGTAAGAGGCAAGCTTTTACTGCTCCCATATGCCTCTAGATCTTGGGTAGTTAACCTATATCCTTAAATCCAAAGAAAAGAAGCTTAGCTGTTAACCTTTTTCCTTAAATCCAAAAAGAAAAAACTACAAATATCCCAACACTGTTAAAAAAAATCTACCATACATTCAACCCAAATAATAAATTTGTTTTTACAAAAACGTTTCCATAAATATATAAATTTCAAGAACCAACTTAAAAATACTATAAATATTTTAGATATATTTTGATTTGAAAATTACCAAATTTATAATTATCCAAAAGTTTTTTTTGGTAATATAAATACCTTATTTTTATTAATTCGATTGACAATACCCATTCACAAAAGTGAAATGTATTTGATTTAGATTTTAATAGAAGACGCAAGATTTACACATGATAACACCTTGATGTTTAATAGACCATCATATAAAAAATAAAATAAAAAAAGGATTTAGAGGTGCAGTTTTAAATTAAACCCTAAATTTAGAAAGGTGAAACTAAGCAGAAGATTTAATACGTACCCGACATTTATCAATTTGGTTGGAGATGCTTTGCTTTAATTTCAACAAGTTTAATAAAGATGTAAATGGCTAGAGTTTTGGGTTGATGGAATAGTGATAACAATAGCCACACATTCAAATAAATATTAATGCTACTTGTTTTATTATTTTTATTAATAAATTTTAATGAAGTTTAAGATTTATATTTACTAAAGTTTATTAAATTTGTTACTTTAATTTAATAATAATAAAATTTTATTAATAATATTAATATAATAATAATTTATTAAGAAAACTTATCATAAATATTAAACTTTATTAATAAGATATAATAATAATATATTTATATTAAAATAATATTTTATAGTAATATGATTTTATATTATAAATTATAATTTAATTATTTATAATTATTAAATTTTATAATAAACTTAGTAAAATTCAATAAACTTCCTTACTAAAAACTATTAATAAAATTTAATATTTATTATTAATATTAATACTAAAGTTTATTAATAAGATTTAATAACTTTTTTAATCAAGTTATTAAATGTATAGTATTATCTGAGTTTTAATAATTTTATAACAATATATTAATATTTATATATTAATATATTAATCAATATATTAATAATGCATTTATCTATACATAATAACACATTAATAATATATTTTTACATAAAATATGATCTATTATTGTTGAGAATAAATAAGAATGTTGCAATGTGATAACATACGTGAATATAATCTATTTTTATAGTCAATCATGATCCACCCTAGTCAAACATATGTTGACCATATTCATTCACAGTCAACTTTATTTAAATATAGTTAACCTTAGTCTTCCTCAGCCAACTTTAATTGACCAAGTTTAGCTATAGCCTATAATGGTTGGCCATAGTCAACCAAAGTCAATTGTAGTCAACCACGGTAAATGTTTAAAAAAGTTTAATAATAATGATATTAATATTAATAATTTTATAACTTAGTGCAAGCATATTCAACCATGTCAAACTAGCTCAACTATGGTCAGCCATGGTTACTATGGTCATCAATCTTTAACATTGTCAACCATAGTGAACATGATAAATCATATTCATATCTATGTAACTGTATGTTGTTAAAAGGTCATGAAATAGATAACATTATGAAAAATAATAAACAATATCACAATGGGACAAATAAAAAAATGAAATTATAATGTGACGAACAATAAACAACACCACGATAGGACAAATAAAGATGTCGCAATATGATGAACAAGAAACAACGTTGTAATTTGACAAACAAGAAATGACATCGCAACAACAAACAATGTCATAATGTGACAATCAACAAACCATGTAACAATGTGACAAACAAAAAAAAACATTTCAAACTTAAGTTGAAAAGAAAAAACGATGTCACAATATAATGAACAATAAATGACATCACAAATTTCACAAAGAATAAATGTCATCGCAATATGAACTAGGTTTACTAGGTTGACCCAAGTTTACTAGGGCAGCCATGGTCAACCATTGTCAAGTTGGTTGACCTAGGACTACAAGGTCTACTATACATTAATAACATATTAACTATACAGTAATCTATACATTAATGCTTATCACCTATGGTTGATTATAGTTAGTCATGGTTAACATGGTCAACCATAATAAACATGAGCATAAATCTAAACCATAATCAACATGAGTACCATGGCGAACTATCTTCACCATTGACATTATCTTTATTATTGTTCTCGAGATTACAAACAATAAAAAATGTCGCAATGTGATGAAAAATAAATAATTTTGCAATTTTTCAAACAAAAAAGAAAGTTGTAATGTGATAAACAACAAACAACATCACAATTACACAAAATAATGGCATCACAATGTGATGGACAAGAAATACTGTCGTAATTTGACAAACAAGAAATGGCATCACAATGTGATGAACAAGCAATGTCATAATGTCATAACCACATTAATAAACCATAATAAACTAAGTTGAGCTAGGTTACTAGGTTCAATACCTTTAGTAGGCTAACCGAGGTTTACTAGCTTAACCATGGCCTTGGAATTTATTAGGTTGAACTATGGTTACTAGGTTACCAAGTTGACCTATGTTTACTAGGTTTACCAAGCTGACCTATGTTTACTAGGTTTATCTATGATTATTATGTTGCCATAGATTTACTACGTCGGGCTAGGTTTACTAGCTTAACCATGGTTTTCTAGGTTGACTTAGGTTGACCTACTTTGACATAGGTTTACTAGGTTTACCTAGGTGTGTTGGGTTTACTAGGTTGACTTATGTTTATTAGGTTGACCTACATTTACTAGGCTAACTTATGTTTACTAGATTAATTAAGGTTTACTAGGTTGAGCAGGCTGATCTATATTTTGTTGGGTGTGTGTTCTATTCTTTCCATGACTAGCCCCATACGTGGAGGGGTGAGAGCCCCCCATGTTCCTTGCACCGGGCATAGAAGGGGGGTCATAGGGGGGTGGCATCCCCCCTTGTAGGGGGGTTTGAGGCGGACATAACGCCTCTACAGGGTCTAGGGAAGTGCCTCGAGGAAATTTTTTTGGACCCTATATTAGGTGAGCAAACCTACCTATGGCTTTGTGTGTGGCTTTTCGCACATGGTTTTGGGCATGATGGTTTTTTGCCCATGGTATTTTGTAGATCTAGTCAAGGGAACTACGATTATGTTGTAACCCAAGGTTAATGGATGCTTTGACATGTATATATATGTATTGTAACATTGAAAGGAATATAATGAAAATTAATCTGGTAGTCCCGATTTTGGGATCTAGGGGAAAATCTTTGTGTATATATGTGTTATGTTTTATGCTCTTATCTTTCTTTATTTTCTGTGTTTAGAATTCGTATTGAGGTAATTTATGTATGGCGTTAAAACCTACATTTGGTATCAGAGTTGTTTTGGCTTCAAGGGATGCCTTTTCTACTGAGGGGTTTTTCTCAAGCCTATGGCAGACCTTGTTCAGTGGGAGATCTATGGGATCAATTTTTGTGGTGAAATAAGATGGAGAGCACTGGAAATATAGAGATTGGGAAATTTAATGGTCAGATTTTTGAGTTGTGGAAACTAAAGATGGAGGATCTATTGGTGGATAAAGATCAGTGGATCGTGGTAGATATGGGTACTAAACCAATGGCAATGTCAGCTGAAGACTAGGTGAAGTTGGATCAGAACAAAAAGAGAAAAATACGATTGTGTATCTTAGATACAGTATTGTTGAATGTATCAAGGGAAGCTTCAATGAAGGTTTTGTGGGACAAGTTATGGACTTTGTACCAATCTAAGTCTCTGGTGAATAAATTGTTCATACAGAAAAAGATGTATAACCTAAGGATGAATGATGGAGACTTAGTGACAGAGCATCTGAATGCCTTTAATATTGTGGTAAGCCAGTTTTTACCTGTAGAAATAAAAGTTTCAGATGAAGATATGTCATCAGTTTGTTGTGTTCTCTAACAGATTTGTGGGATAATCTCGTTGTTGCAATAGGTAGCAATGTGGCCGCCTTGCAATTTGATGAAATATTCTCATCCTTATTGTCAGAGGAGATGAGACGGAAAAAAAAAGAGGGTAATAATGGTGATGCCTTGTCTGTACGAGGACGGTCCTAGAACAGAAACAAAAATAAATCGTCCAGTGGGAGATATAAATCTAGAGGGATATCTAAATCTCTAGGAAAACATGTAAAGGTGTCCTATAAATGTAGAAAGGAAGGGCACTTCAAAAATGACTGTAGATCTAAACCTCTTGAGAAAGGAAAGGGATCCGATGATGCTCCTTCTGTAGAGGAAAAAACCACCTCAGAGGATGGTGGGGATGTGTACTTGGCTTCTTCTTCAAGTACACATGTAGATCATCAGGCATGGTTGATTGACTGAGGTGCATCCTTTCACTTCAACCCCCATAGGGAGTGGTTCTGTGTGTATGATAAATATGAAGGTCATGATGTCTTCTTAGGGGATGACATGAAGGCTAGAATCATTAGTCGTGGAAAAGTAAAGTTGAAGTTGCAAGGTGGAAGGATTAGAACACTTTTGGGTGTTCTGTATATCCCTGCATTGGCCAGAAATATGATTTATGTAAGAAAGCTAGATGGTGCAGGTGTAAAAATAGTGTTCGATAAAGATACTTGTAAGATGGTTCGGGGAGCAATAGTATTGATGTGGGGAGTTTGGATTGGAACTCTGTACAAGATTCATGGTAACAATGTTATTGATGGGTGCAATAGTTTTTTGGTTCCTGAAATTGGAGCAGAAGATCTAGTGGTCTCTATAGAAAATACCATGCTATGGCATCAAAGGTTTGGACATATTGGAGAGAAGGGCCTTTGAATACTTTATGGTATTGGTATGGTAGAAGGTATGTCTAATTTATCTCTGGATTTTGATTTTTGTGAAAATTGTGTATATGGGAAGAAGAAACGAGTGAGTTCCCCCTCTGGTGCTAAGAGGGAAAAAGAAATATTAAAGCTTGTGCACAATGATGTGTTTGGACCCATGTCGGTTCTATCACTGGGCAAGTCTATGTCATATGTTATCATTTATAAATGAATTCTCAATGAATACATGGATATATTTCCTCAGGAAGAAATTTGAAGTCTTTGATAGGTATAAAGAATTTAAGGCTTTGGTGGAAAACCAAATAGAGAAGAAGATAAAGGTTTCAAGGACAGATAACAGTGGAGAGTTTTGCAAGAAGTAATCTGAAGAGTGCTATAATAAGTGTGGTATAGCATGATAGAAGACTACTCCATAGAAACCTCAACAAAATGGATTTGCATAAAGAATGAATAGGACCTTGATGGAAAAGGCAAGAAGCATGCTCAGTGATGTCGGGTTAGGATAATAATTCTGGGCAGAGCTAGTGGAGGTTGCATGTTACCAAGTCAACAGATCACCTTCATCAACATTGGAGGATAAGACTCCACAAGAGGTATGGAATGGTAAGAAACCCTCTTTTTCACATCTGAGGGTATTTGAATGTGATGCATATGTACATGTTCTGAAGGAGAAAAGCACCAAGTTGGATAATAAATTTGAAAGGTGCATCTTTATTGGGTATAAGGATAGTTTAAAAGGTTATAAGATTTGGAACCCAGAAACAAGGAAGGTTGTGTATAGTAGTGATATGGTGTTTAGAGAGGTGAAATATGTTATTAAACATGAAGTCCTACCGAAGGAACCTAAGAAGATAGAGTTCGAGTTAAAGGAGGAGGAATCAGACTCTACAATAGAAGAGGAATCAGAAGATGAAGAGACACAAACTCCAGCTGTGAGAAGATCAATTCAAGAAAGAAGGAATCCAGAAAGGTATAGTCCAACTGCTTTCTATTCAATTTTTTCTTTATCTATTACTGATGATGATCCAAAAAATGTCAGGGAAGCAATAGATTCAGAGGATGGAAAACTTTGGAAACAGGCCATGGTTGATGAAATTGTATCTTTGCACAAAAATGAGGCTTGGGATTTGGTGGAGATTCCAGCTAGAACAAAAACCATTAGAAGAAATCGGTGTTTAAGAAGAAGATGAATACAGAAGGCAAGGTGGAGAAATACATAGCTCGTTTGGTAGTAAAGTCTATTCCCAGTTGCCGGGAATTAATTTTGGTGATATTTTTTCTCCTATTGCCAAGGTAGCTTCTATTAGATTACTTTTATCTGTTGTTGATTCTTTCGATTTTGAGGTAAAATAGATGGATGTGAAGACAGTTGAGTTACGAAATGGGTATGTATTTACTCTTAATTCCATCACCTTTTTCCTCGTTTCTTATTTCTTTCATATCTTGATAAACTAACATATTGATGGATTATGATAAGAAATGGATGGACTACTCTCAATTAAGATTTAGCCACTATAACTGGATTTTACTCCTTTTTATGTAGAGAAACGACGAAAGGAAGAGTTGTTGTTCCCTAGAGATGGAACAGCATAAACCAATAAAGGAAGAATGGGGCACATCGGTTGCGGTCAGGTCAGAGGACGAATTAGGAGGATCAATGCTAAATATGAAGGGTGTCAGAAGATAACATTCAATTGTGAATCCCTTAAGATATCTCGATCTTGAGGGATCACATTAATCTCTTACCTCTTTCTGACTATAAAAGCAAAAGACTGTAGGAGGAAAGGGGGTCAATCTTTGTTTATTTCAAATTGCAATTTTAATTTACAGACTTGTGCTATTAGAGAACATGACCATATTGTAATGAGACTTGAGTTCAATGATTAATATATAAGTTACGTTGTTTTTTATTCGTATTCTTTGAAGTAGCTCAGCAATATTCACTGGTGGCTAAGGGCCCAGCCTTTGGTGGATCGAACTGCTATCCCTTGTGTTATATATTTCTGATTCATGCAAGTTTGTGTGGTTTGATATTTTTCCCATTTTTTGTGAGTTATTTTATTTTCTATTTATCGATTTCCAGTATTGAAGTTAGTATATTTTCTTTACATGTTTTGTAGCATTGTCATTTGGTTCTATTTATGCTTATTATAGATTAACTTAATTAGCCATTAAGACAGGGAACCTTATTGATTTAATCAACTAAAAGAGTTTGGTTAGCGCTATTGAACTCTCGGTTGACATCATTTCCATTTGGATTGCTTAATTGAGATTGAGGGTCATTTAGATTGAATCAGCTAAGAAGAGATTGGTTATTGCTACTACACTCTCTGTTGATGTTGTTGTCAGTTGAATGGCTTGTTTGAGATTTGATTACGATTTCAATAGATGATTAAATCTTGATGCTTAGATGTAATATTTCCTTTAACAGTTGCGATTTGAGTTTTATAAATGCATCCTCTTACTCTTGTATGAAAGGTTTATACTTCATTTTAAGAAACATTACTCTCTATCAAAGGACTTGCCGGGTTGATGATTAATGTGGGGTAATTAGGAGTTTTAAAAGACACCTTTTATCAACCAACATTTTGGCGCCGTTTCGAGGGAGAGTGTCACCATTTTACAACGAGTGATGTATATCTAATAATTACTATTGGGTAAGAATTGGGTATTGAAAATGGAAGGTAAGAACCCACGTAATTCGCAAGTAAAGTGCTTTCTCCTCTGCCCGCTTTTTAGCACAATAAAAGAAAAGTGAAGTAGGTGTTTGATGTTTTTCTGCTGAGAGAGAACTGGGTATTAAAAATAGAAGGTAAGAACCTACGTACAAAGCACGTAAAATGCCTGCTCCCCCGCCTGCTTTCTAGCAGAATTTCTAGGAATTTAAGGTAGAAATAAACATTTGAATTTTTGCATGAATGACTAAGAAGAAAAGACCAGAAAACAATACAATCCCACACCCCAAACTTGAAAATTCTAAGGGACCGCTGACCCTTGGACGATCAAATTTTATCAAAAACATCTTAAGAAGAGCTAAATCTTAACCATCAGTAGGTCCCTGAACCATTGCTTCTAGACAACCTACTGTCTCCCTTCGGGCCACAGGCTCACCATTTGTAGCCTATGTTGAGGTCCATAGTAAAAATGAAGGGACTGAGCAGATTTTTCAAGATATTGAAAATTTGCGACCAATTCCCTCACAAGAAGGGAATTCTTGCAACATCTATGAAGGAGAAGGAGAAACAGGGGAACACGAGGAACCAAGATCCCCTGAGGTAGTAATTGAGCAGAGGACACTCAGTGTTCCAGATCAAGGGAGTGTTGATAGGATCATTCCCGCCTCTTCTAGACATCCTAGGGATAACTCCCTAGCTCTAGAGATCCTGAAAGGGTAATGTCATATCTTTGATCAAATGGCCAATAATCCACAAACACCCTAGACCTATACATTACATTATCCTATTGTTGACACAGCTATCAACACTGCCATGAAAGCTATCCCACTACAAAATATTCCCACCTTTCATGGACTCACTTCAAAAGATCTAGATGCGTTCCTGTTTGAGTTCAACGTTTTATGTCGGGGTTATGATTACACCATCGATCCCCAGAAATTGAAGTTGTTTCCCTCCACTTTAAGGGTAGCAGCCCTGCGTTGGTTTATGGGACTGGGTGAAGGCACCATCAATGATTGGGACCAAATGAAAATTGCCTTCCTTAAAAAATATCAAGATTATTGCAGATCTAGAGAGCTAAAAGATGAGATATTCCAAATGGTAGCAAGGCCTAGTGAAACTTTGGAAGAGTATGTGGAGTGTTTCCAATATAACCTCCAAATGTCTCCCTACACAAATCTGCTTGATAATGTGCTAAAAACCACAATGATTAAGGGGATGAAAGACCAATGTATAGAGACATTAAATATCAAGGGTAAAGGTGATATCTATCAAGAAGAATATGCTAACATTATTAATTTGTGTATCAGTTGCTAGAGGAGTAGTACAAGACTGAAACCAAATGAACGTGATATAATCACCAGGGATAGAAAAATCTCTGGCGGAAACATTAGTCGTAGTGAAATTGGAAACCTACTGGAAGATTTCAAAACAGATATCCTGTGAACCTTGACAACACAATTAGACATCATGCAAGCCAAGCAGAATCAGGTTGAAGCAGAATAGAACCTGGTCATTTTTTTCCCTCGATGCAGGAAGAAACATAGCCATAAAGAATTCCCACTGGATATGGTACAGACTTGTGCCATATGCACTAAAGAACATGCCACAGAAAATTGCCCATCGCTCCCAAGATTAAAAGAGGTCTTCGAAGAGGCAAAGGAAGAAGCAGAACTAGTCTACCTATTAAACCAGCATCACCAATGGAAAGCACAACAAATAGGTATACCTACCGACCCATCTTCATTCTTTCAGCCTTCACAATATAATTCTTAGCAATACACAGGAGATACATGGCAGAACCATCCACCTTTTCCTAATTGGCCACCACAAGCATTTTCTATGCCACCTTGGTCCAATCAGTCAAATCCAAACAATAGTTGGCCAAATTCCTCTTACTTTCCATCATTCTGGCAGAACAATCCATATCCATCTCAATGGTACCCCTCCACTTCACAAAACCAAAACTGGAAATCAAGCTGGAAAAGACCTATGAATCAGCCAATAGAGACAGTCCTCCTTCCTCAACCTATGCTACCAAAACCTTACATGTTGCAGTAGAATCCTCAACCCAATCTATGACCACAACTCCCAGCCCAGCCCAGCCCAAATCCTAAAAATAGACCAGTCGAGTCAGTACAAATTATTGAAGGTCTGGATTTGGAAACTGAGTTGAGAGAATGTAATGAACTCAAATTGAGGTCTGGACAAATAATTGAGTCAGAGGATGATAAAAATATACAATTGGAAGAACCATTACCTGTAGAACAAACACCTCAAAGGGAGAATACTGTCAAGCAGAAAAACCACGAAAAAACTATTACCTATTGTCTGCCATTCCGAGAAAGATTGATTATACCTCGCCCAATCGAATATCTCGATTTCGATCTCCTGCGAGAATTAAAAAATATTTGTGTATAAATACCCCTCGTCCAGGCTATTCAGGACATTCCAATCTATGAAAAAACCATTAAGGAATTGTGTACCAAAAAGCCGACGAGGAAAATAAAGGCAACACCAACTATCCATGTAGTAGGACTTTGTCTAATTTATTATTAGGTAGAGAGATACCGGTGAAATATGAAGATCTAGGAAAACCTATTGTCACAGTAAAAATAAATGGATGTTCCTTTCCCGATGCATTAGTCGATCTAGGGGTAGCCATTAATATTCTCACAACAACAACCTGTCAGAGACTTGGCATCACAACCTTAGATCCAACTACGACCTTGCTGGATCTTGTTGACCATTCAGTTATTGAACCAAAAGGGACATTATAGGATGTAATGGTGTATGTAGATTCTTTGGAGTACCCAACAGATTTCTTGATTATTAATCCTAGAAATTGGCTAGATGGACATCCTCTAATATTAGGAAGACCTTGGCTAGCGACTACAGATGCTTATATAAGTTGTCGAACAGGCAGTATGACTACAGCCAGAGGAAATAATGTAAAGAACCCATCTTTATATCCTCCAGCTCAGCCAAGCTTAACCATAATAAAAACTAGGAAGCAACCTATAACATATTTAACCGAAAATATTTGATCACCACTAAGTGTAATAGATGTTCTTGAATTTAAGAATCAAACAGAAGATCATATTATTAACACTTACATTAACCACCGAGCTCCTGTATCTAACCTAAAATGTCACATGATTAAAGCAGCCCTACATAATAAAATTGAAGAAGATCCTTTAAAAGATATCAATGACCAAACAATCCCAACAACAACTGTCTATAAAAACAAACCCATTGAAATTGAGCCAAGGAAAGTCCTTAACATTAACAAAAACTTGAGTGATGACTAGCAGCAGAGACTTATTCAAATCCTTAGGAAATATAAAGGGGCTTTCACTTGGGATTACTCTGATATGAAAGGGATTGACCCCCAATTATGTATGCACCACATCTACACTAAAAAAGATGTGAGGCCCATTCGACAACCTCAACAAAGATTAAACCCTCACCTAAAGGATGTTTTTAAAGACGAACTACAGAATCTATTAGATTTAAACTTCATCTATCCTATATCTGATAGTAAATGGGTTTCTCCATTAGTTGTGGTTCCTAAAAAGAATGGGAAGTGGCATATATGTGTCAATTATAGAGAGCTTAACAAAGCAACACAAAAAAGATCATTTTCCCCTTTCGTTTATCAACCAGGTTCTAGACACATTGGCAGTTAAAAAATCTTCTCTTTCCTGGATGGCTTTAGTGGCTACAACCAAATCCAAATTTCCCCTAAAGACCAAGATAAGACTACCTTCACCTATCCCTGGGGGAAATTTTCTTACAGGGCATTACCCTTCGAACTATGCAATGCACCTGCTACATTCTAGAGAGCAATACTCAGTATTTTTGTAGACTTGATAAACGAGGGATTAGAGGTGTACATGGATGATTTTACACCCTATGGAGATGACTTTGAGTAGGCATTACAGACACTGGAGAAAGTCCTGGAGAGATGCATTACTACTGGGCTCTACTTAAGCGACAAGAAATGCCACATGATGATGACCAAAGGCTTGATCCTGGGTCATTACATCTCAACAGCTGGAATTCAGGTAGATATTGCAAAAATTTAGGTAATCGTCTTAATACCTACCCCTTGCACTCAAACTGAGGTACGTAGTTTTTTGGGATTTTTTGGATATTATCGAAGATTTATGAAAAAATTCTCCCAAATTGTTGCACCATTATATGCTTTGACAGGAAATATCGATTTTATATGGACTGACAAATGTGACATTGCCTTTGTAGAATTAAAGTGGCTAGTATCAAAAGCCCTAGTACTATGGGGCCCGAACTGGGATTTACCATTCTAGATTTCATCCGATGCATCAAATACAACCATTGGAGCAGTTCTCGGCCAAGAAGAAGATAAGAAACCCTATGTGATATATTACATCAGCAAAAATTTTACTCCTACTGAGTTGAATTACACAGTGACCAAGAAAGAGTTTCTAGTTGTAATCTATGTTATTAACAAATTCAGACACTATATAACAGGATACCTTGTGGTCTTGTATACTGATCACTCTGATATCAAATATTTAGCTAATAAACCTATTACGAATGGAAGAGTGACACGATGGTTAATCCTTTTGCAGGAATTTGACATAACAATCAAGGATCGACTAGGAAAGGAAATATGGTGTTAGAATTCCTCTCACGAGTACCAAGAACAAATGATGTAGTGGCAATAGAGGACAAGTTCCCTGACGAGCACCTATTTGCTGTGACCGTGAAAACGTCGTGGTATGCAGATGTCACAAATTACCTAGCAGTGGGAAAACTACCCAAACACCTAACACCCAGAGAAAGAAAATTAATAGTGCAGCACAACACTCGGTTCTCCTGGATTGGAGGGCACCTCTTTCACACAGGAGACGATATGCATATTCGCAGGTGTGTAAGGGAGGACGAAATCTACAATATCCTAAAAGCCTGCCATGATGGTCCTTGCGGTGGACACTTTGCAGACTATAGAACTAGACATAAAGTCATACAGATGGGTTATTATTGGCCCACCATTTTTAAGGATGCCAAGAAATTTGTCCAGGCATGCAACAGCTGCCAAAGAATACGCTGCCCTAGCCAATCTGACGAGATGCCCCTACACCCATAGTTAGTCATCGAACTTTTTGAACGTTGGGCGTTAGATTTCATTGGCCCAATAAATCCATCATCTAATCAAAAAACATATATACTAGTTGCAACTAAATATGTGACTAAATCAATGGACGTAGAAGCATTACCAAGGGCAATAGAGGACATAGTAATCCACTTTCTTTTCCAAATTTTCATACGGTATGGCTTGCCTAGAGAAATAATTATGGATGGAAGGCCACAACTTGTAGGCCATAAGATTTCCGCTACACTAAAAAATCATCACATTTTGCACAGAATCACATCTCCATACCACCCACAGGCAAACAGTCAAGTAGAAAGTACCAACAAAGTAATTGAGGCCATTTTAACAAAGACAGTCACCTTGCATAGATGCGACTGGGCTACCCGATTCCCAAAAGCCCTGTGGGCATATCGCATGACTTGGAGGAATACCATAGGATACTCCTCATATCATCTACTGTTTGGAAAATAACCTATCTTCCCCATAGAATTTGAAATTCAAACATTAAGAATAGTCTAAGAAGCAGGGCTGGATTTGAATGAGGCACAGATTAACATATTACAACAAATAAATGAATTGGATGAAATCTGACTATTAGCTCTTCAACATACTGCACTTATTCAACAACAAAGAGAAAAATGGCATGACGCCCTCATAAAAAAAAAAGATATTCCATGAAGGTGACTGGGCACTTATTTATGATTCCGGGTTCTAGGATTTCCTAGGCAAACTCTAGACTAGATGGTTAGGTCCCTACGAGATAAAAGAGGTCCATGATAATGGCACCCTTACATTAGCCATCATTGATGGGTCTGGCTACTCTTTTAAAGCAAATGGGCATCGGGTACACTTCTACCACAAACCTCTTTCAAGGGAATCCTTTTTCCAACAGATATGTGAAGATTCTACAATACAAATTCTTGTTGACGAAGGCAACTCTTCGACAACACCAGTCCAGTAAAGAATTTATTTTTGAAACCTGTTCATACAACTAATTTTCTGTTTTCTTTCTATTCGATTGCATTTTCTTAGAATAACAGAGATGATTGTTTATTTGTTTTTTTACTTGTTTTCCTTTGTTTTTCCCTATAGGGAACAACTTTTGTTCCCTATAGCGAACAACACTTTTTGTGTGCATTTTTCTTTGTTGTTCCCTATTGGGAATAACTAATGTTCCCTATAGGGAACAACACATTTCGTGTGCATTTTTCTTTGTTGTTCCCTATATGGAACAGCTGTTGTTCGTGTGCATTTTTCTTTGCTATTCCCTATAGGGAACAACTGTTGTTCCCCATAGGGAACAACACTTTTTGTGTATGTTTTTTTTTGTTGTTCCCTATAGGGAACAACACTTTTCGTGTGTATTTTTCTTTGTTGAGGGAACAGTGGCTGTTCCCTATAGGGAACAACACTATTTGCATGTATTTTTCTTTGCTTTTCCCTACAGTGAACAACTGTTGTTCCCTATAGGGAACGAAACTTTTTGCATGTGTTTTATTTTGTTGTTCCATTTAGGGAACAACACCTTGTGAGTATT
Organism: Pinus tabuliformis; assembly: GCA_031772625.1. Lineage (NCBI taxonomy): Eukaryota > Viridiplantae > Streptophyta > Pinopsida > Pinales > Pinaceae > Pinus > Pinus tabuliformis. Next base: position 598,787,846 of record CM062814.1, on the reverse strand, counting down.
TTTGAGAACACCCTTTCTTCCCCTTGCATGATCATTCCTAGCCCACCCTAGTTCACTCTTTATGATCCTCTTTATGGCATAAAAGTACAATACATATATAAGGACAACAAGTATGGAGTCTACTGAAGCAAGCAAATATCTTGAATATTATCATCTTTAACGAGATTGCTTTGTGACAATCGAAAAAGAAAGGACAAGATTATCTATATCACTTCACTGTCCTCATTTCCGCTATAAATGAAACTGATTTATTATCTTTACCATGCTGGTTCTCCCCCATCTTGTATAATTCTCTCTGTTTATTATCAATAAGATTATGGGTGTACTTTTTCTATTGATATGTTCAAACTTCTTCCACCATCCCTACTCTTAAAGAGTACTGAGCCACCCTCTATATATCAAATGGGAAGTGTTCAAAATAAAATAAATATATATATATATATATATATATATATATATATATATATATATATATATATATATATATATATCGCTAACAATTTTATGATTTATTTTCCACATATGGAGGATAGGGGGTCTCATCATGAGTTGGCCTGACCACTTTCGCTACTTCCCAGTGAACGACAATGTGTTCATCTAGTTACCATGCTAGCACATTGGCCTCTACTATGGACATCATAATGCATTTCCCCAATTATACATAAAGGACCATGGTTCCCAAGGGTTAGAAAGCAACTCTGTCGAGGCTATGGATACTTGTAGGCAACAAAAGATCTGCTTATGGTATTAGAGTTTTATTTTCTACATCAATAATTATTACAATGCCCTCTTCTTATGTTTCTATTTTTTTCTACGAAGAGATTATTTCCCTAACTTACCTTGAACCTTTATGCATGACTTAATCTTTTAAAATCAATCACAACATTTCCAAGTGGAATAATGGCGATAAAGTATCATCTCCTGTGTATGTCGTCCTTTTTCTTTATCGCATCACCTCACGGCATCCTATCACTTATTAATAATTATCGTTACACGCCTTGTTTTCATTACTCCAATATCCTTTATGATCCCTTTATTAATATAGGTACCTTGCCACTATCATTACCCAATCCATCAACCCTGTACTTCTCCACCAGCGCGTCATATTTTCATCCATTTAGTCGTAAGCGACCTATCATTTTGATAGGGGATGAGGACCTCCAGTATACTTATGCATGCACCGTCATCTTTTCATTGGATTTTGTAGAATAATACGACATCCCATAATCATACAGTGTGTGGCATTATAAAAGTCCTTGATAACTATATTTATGTTTATAAAGCATCACCTGATAGAGACATTATAACCATTTGATGTTCCATCTCTCGGCTCTAGTCATTGTTGTGCTTTCTTCACTGCACTAATCGTTTGCAGAAGTCCAGCATCATGGGAGGAAGATCACTGCACCAAGAACCTTTAACACTGGTTGTCTCTGAGGAAGCCAGGGAAATTCTAGCTTGTGCAGGATGGACAACATATTTTACGAGATTTCAATCCCCCAATGAGGAAATCACAATCGAATTTTTACAGCATCTACAGAATGGACAATCCTTGGTAAGAGGTAGAAAAATGGTTGTAACAGATGTTGTGATTGTAGAAGTGTTTGGATTGCTGGCAGAAGGACCAATATGGGTTGGAAAGCGATGAAGGTTGCATAACGCTATGGAGGTTTTTAGGGACGAAGGACGGGAGCTAATCAAGAAGGGTAAAGGCATTCGTCCATCCTCTCTCAGAGATCCATGCGGAGAATTGACATGAATTTTCCAAAACTATATTACCTGCGATGGGTGTAGAGACGTGGTAAGGTCGTGACAACTCAAACTTCTAGCAGTTTTAAAACAAAAATGCTCTGTTAATTTGATTACACTGTTGGATTCATTATTTCATGACACTGCCAAGAGCTTGAGACAGTTTCAACACCCAGAAACAGTAGTTAGCCACCATTGTCTGATCAGGTTAATAGTTAGTCACAACCTTTCCCAGTAATAATCAACCTAGGATGATCTCATATTGGCCCTCGAAAGAGGTGAAAACCTGCCATCAACTAACCCTGTTCCAAAAAGAAAAAGCACTGCCCTTTCAGGAAGCAAATCTCATAAATGTAGGTGATCTACAAGGTTGAAGTCAAACCAGGGAACATCTGAAAATCTTCAAGGCAGCGCAAGTTAACCCATAGAATTATCCAGCTCAGTAAATGAACAAGACTTGCAACCAAAGTTAGCAGGACAAGATAACCCTAAACCAGAACCTGAGGAGGGAGTAGGGCATCCTGACAATGAATGAAGGAATGAAGTGGGGCCTCCTCCAACACCAAATATGGATTCTCAAGATGATATTTTGCATGATTTCGAGGCAGGGATGGCCCAAGTCCTTACCAACATGAATGTCTATATGCAACCTAAAGGACCGCTTAATCTTAACTTAGGAGAAAACCAATCTCCAAGGAATTCTGGCTATATTTTGTCTTCCTCAAAAGATACAAACTGCGAAGTAGAAACAGATACAGAAGCTATTAAAAAATTAGAAAACAAATCTAGAGACATGCTCCCAGTGGAAAACAGTCATGAAGGTCTAGACACAGAAAAAATAGGCCAAGAATAAGAAGCAGAGACAGAGATTATTTGGGAAGCTTATAATCAATCTAGAGACACAGTCTTATTGGAACAAAGCCAGGGTGAACAACCAGGATCTTTAGAGATAGAAACTATTAAGGAGACTATTAGCAGACCAGTTGCTTAGAAAAGGTATAGAGGCTCTGAAGAAAAATAAAAGAAATCACAATGGGAAAGGTTCCGAACAATACCCCTAAGGTAGTAAATGTGGCTATGCAAACAGAAGTATATGAAGGTAGGGCTGTAAGAACTCAAACTGAGCTCATGCCTACTCAAATAATCGTCACTCAAGAAGGACCACATGCAGATGTAGTAGACATGGCTACTCAGGTAGAGATTTCGACCTCCTACAATAAAGAAGTACAGACAGAAGATATTTTGTCTTATAGCATAGGCACTCAGACATACATACAAGCCAAAGAGATTATGACGCACCATGACCCCCTTCTACTAAATCTTCAGGAGGGATTGGCACAAGCTTGGCTCACGTTGGAATGATCTAAACAAGAAATCATTTCCCGGCAGAAATGTCAAGAGCTATAGAAAGAACTTCGGGAAATGAATAGAACAGAGAGCGAGACTTTTGATAGATGCAGAAAGGCGAAAGAAAAAATGGAGAAGATAAATCTCAAGCTAGACAGAGTCATAAGTCAGAAAAACACCATCTGTTCACTGTATTCGGATGTCTTGGCATGCAGGCCTCCCGCCGCCAATTATGCCCTGTTTTTATTAGAACAATACCTGTTATTGAAAATCAAAGCCGTAAGAGCTGGTAAACCAATTGAATTAAGAATATTTGAAGATTTTATAAATTGTTGCAAGCAACATGTTGTAAAGGTCCAAAGGCTTCTTTGTGAGTTTTATCTGCACAATTTTATATTAGAGAATGAGGTGGAAAAGAACCCTAACCCTTTTGTAGGAGATGTTCAATTCAAGGCCTTTATTTCATTTTCATTTAACCAACTCAAATGGTTTAAAGCTTATAATGCATTTCAAAGACAGGAACATGGATTGGATCTTTGGGTGAGAAGTGAACCTAAGCACCCCTTACAAATGTTTGCCAATCATAAGAGTGTAATGAAATGAGAAGGGATGATTAAAGCCTTAGGGCCCATACATAAGGAGATTGTGCAGAAAGGAATATCATATTTCCTATCCATTCAAGAAAGATCTTTGATGGCATCCAAGCTTAGATGGACAATCTCCACTAGTAGTGTGAAAGATAGGGTACCATTTAATTACAGAAATTTTAAAGTTGTTCCGGACCGAATGGTCACCTATAGCAATCTTATTTTGAGAGAAGGACCTTATTGGTTAGGATGTGGGTTTCGGAGCCCCATTATTTGGTATCCCCCTGAAGCTTATCGGGCTGACTACGAATTTCCTTAAGGAAAGGAAGGGCCCGCCTTTGCGCTCCTAGCTCAACATCATGGTTTTAGACCAATTTTTGATGCTTTCTCTCCAGCTTACTCTTTAAATGCACTACATAAGATCTATTTACTTTTCATGAGGACATGAAACAAGGTAAGCATGGGAGTATGCTAAGTTATGAAATGGGTATGTATTTACTCTTAATTCCATCACCTTTTTCCTCGTTTCTTATCTCTTCCATATCTTGATACGCTAACATATTGATGGATTATGATAAGAAATGGATGAACTACTCTCGATTAAGATTTAGACACCGTAACTAACTTTTACTCCTTTTTATGCAGAGAAACGATGAAAGGAAAAATTGTTGTTCCCTAGAGATGGAACAACATAAACCAACAAAGGAATAATGGGGCGCGTTGGTTACGGTTAGGTCGGAGGATGAATCAGGGGGATCAACACTAAATATGAAGGGTGTCAGAAGATATAATTCAGTTGCGAATCCCTCAGGATCTCCCGATCCTATGGTATTTCATTTATCTTTTACCTCTTTCTGACTATAAAAGCAAAATATTGTAGGAGGAAAGGGGATTGATCACTATTTATTTCAAATTGTAATCTTAATTTATAGACTCATGTTGTTGGAGAACACAACCATATTTTAATGAGATTTGAGTTCAATGATTAATATATAAGTTATGTTGTTGTTCATTTGTATTCTCTGAAGTAGCTCAATAGTATTCACTGGTGGCTAAGGGCCTGACCTCTGGTGGAATGAACTGCTATCCCTTGTGTTATATATCTCTAATTCATGCATGTTTGTGCGGTTTGATATTTTTCCCATTTTCTATGAGTTATCTTATTTTCTATTTACTGATTTCCTAGATTGAAGTTAGTATATTTTCTTTACATATTTTGCAGCATTGTCATTTGATTCTATTTATGGTTATTCTTAATTAACTTAATTAGCCGTTAAGACAGGGAACCTTATTGATTTAATCAGCTGAAAGACTTTGGTTATAACTATTGAACTCTTAGTTGACATCATTTCCATTTGGATTTCTTAATTAAGATTGAGTGTGATTTAGATTGAATCAGCCAAGAAGAGATTGGTTATTGCCACTACGCTCTCGGTTGATGTTGTTGTCAATTGAATCCCTTGTTTGAGATTTGATTACAATTTTAGTAGATGATTAATCTTGATGCTTAGATGTAATATTTCCTTTAATAGTTGCAATTTGAGTTTTATAAATGCATCCGTTTACTCTTGTATCAAAGGTTTATACTTAATTTTAAGAAACATTACTCTCTGGATTCATAGCATGCACATATTGTGTACACTCTTGGATAAAAGGACTTGCCCGGGTTGATGATTAATGTGGGGTAATTAGGACTTTTAAAAGACACCTTTTATCAACCAACAAAGACAACATTTCTTCATGAGGATTTGGAAGAAGATATCTATATGAAGAAACCTGAAGGCTTTGTGGTGAAGGGTAAGGAAGAACATGTATGCAAGTTAAAAAATGCTTTCCATGGGTTAAAACAGTCACCGAGGATGTGGTATCATAAATTTGATACATATATAGGGGGATGCGGCTTCAATAGAAGCAAAGCATATCACTATGTGTATTTTAAATTAATTGGTGACCATGTTATTTATTTGGTCTTATATGTGGATGATATGTTGTTGATTGGAAATAACAAAGAAATTATCCAGGAATTGAAGACCCAATTGTCCTCCAAATTTGACATGAAACATCTTGGTGCTACAAACTATATTTTGGGCATGGAAATTAAACGAGATTGGGCAAAAAGGAAGCTCTGGTTAAATCTAAGAAAGTATGTCGAGACAATATTAAAGAAGGTTGAATATGCAGGATAGTAAACCGGTGAAGGTTCCTATTCTTGTCGGTGTAAATTTATCTACTAAACCATGTCCCAAGACACAAGAAGAGGAAGAGGAAATGTCCCTTATTCCATACACAAGTGCATTCGGTAGCCTGATATATGAAATGGTATGTAGTAGACCAGACATTGCACATGTGGTGGGAGTATTGAGTAGGTTTATGTCAAAACTAGGGAATGAGCATTGGACAACAGTGAGGCGGGTTTTTAGGTATTTGCGTGGCACTGGTGATTATGGTATGTGCTACCAAGGAAGACCAAGATTTGATATATTTTTAGACATCCATGGGATTTTTGATGTAGAATGGAAGATTTGGATCAGATAAGATGTATAAGTGGGTATGTGTTTAACCTATTTTCAAGTGTATTCAGTTGGATGAGCAAGAGACAGTCTGTAGTAGCACTTTCAATTATAGAGGCAGAATACATGGCAGCCACTCATGCAAGCAAGGAAGCAGTCTATTTGAAGAGATTGTGTTTAAGGGTGGGGTTAGTATAGTGAGCTATAAGGATAGATTATGATAGCGAAAGTGCAATTTTCTTGGCAAAGAACCCTTCTTATATTGAAAGACAAAACACATTGATGTTCAGTAACACTTTGTAAGGGATATGCTTGATGACAAAAACGTGTTGCTGGAAACGATGGACACTTTGAAGAATATTGCAAATGCATTGAAAAAGGTTGTGAGCACTGATAATTTCTCTTGGTGTAGAGAAAAAATTGGCGTTGCAAGCCTAGACTAATGACTAAGCTCTCCTATGGCCCCCTATTGAAAGAAAACAACAAGTGAGAGAATGTTGGGTGTGTGTTATGTTCTTTCCACAACTAGCCCCACAAGCAGGGGGGTCATAAGGGGGTGAGAGCCCCCGTTATTCATTGTGCCAGGCGCATTAGGGGGGTCATAGGGGGGTGGTAGCCCCCCCTGTTGGGGGGTTTGAGGGTGGAGGTAGCCCCCCTGTTGGGGGTTTGAGGGTGGAGGTAGCCCCCCTTTATGGGGTCCAAGCCAAGGCCCCGGGGAATTTTTTTGGACCATATATTAGGTGGGTGGAACTACCTATGGTTTTATACGTGGTTTTCACATAGGATTTTGAGCATGATGGTTCTCAAACCATGGTAATTTGTAGATATGGTCAAGGGAACCGTGGTTATGTTCTAATCTAGGGTTAGTGGATACTTCGGCATGTATATATATGTATCGTAACATTAAAATGAATATAATAAAAAATAAATATGGTAGTCTTAGTTTTGGGATCCAAGGGAAAATATCTGTGTATATATGTTTTATGTTTTATGCTCTCGCCATTGTTTATTTTCTTTTTTTAGAATTTACATGCAGGTAATATATATACGGGGTTAAAACCTACATGTTTACTAAGTTTAGCATGTTGATCTAGTTTTACTAGATTGAATTAAGTTGACCTAGGTTGATTAGCTTATTAGGTTGACCTAGGTTTACTTGTTTTATTAGGTTTACTAGGTTTATTAAGTTGGCCTACATTTACTATGTTGAACTAGTTTTACTATATTTACTAGGTTGACCTTGGTTTACTAGGATAACTAGGTTGACCTAGGTTTACTCATTGATCTATGTTTACTAGGTTTTGATATAGTTTAGTCATAGTACACCATGGTCAACTAGGTCTATTAGGTTGACCCAAGTTTAATAGGTTTACTAAGTTGAGTTAGGTTTACTAGGCTGACCTAGATTTAATAGGTTTACTAGGTTTACCTAAGTTTTTTAGGTTTGATAGATTTACTAGGTTTACTAGATTTACCTAAGTTAACATGTTCAACTATAGCCAACCATGCTAAAACTAACTTAACTATAGTCAACCATGGTCACCATGACCATACATACTTTAGTTGGTCAACCACATTTCGTAATGTGATTAAACATGGTCAAAATGTTCATATTCTATCATCCATAAACAACCATCAAAAACATGGTCAACCATATTGAAGTTGATTAAATGATGCTTGGACATGGTCAACATGGCTAACATAATTAACAATGGCCAAACATGGCTAACATAATAACCATGGTCAAACATGGCTAGGTGGTCTATATGGTCAACCATAGAAATTTATAATTAAATGTTGAAAAACACAATCAACCATGTTCCCCCATGGTCATCCATAGTTAATCACAGTCAACCTTTATCAAACAAGATCAACCATGCTCAAACTAGCTCAACTATGGCCACCGATGGTCACCATGGTCAAACATAGTCACTATGTTAAACATGGTCAACATGGTCATCCATTGTCATGTTTAATTCACCATAAACTGTCATCTACATCTATGGTCAACCATGGTAATCTTGATCCATTAAGGTCAATCACGGTAAACCAAGGTCAACCACAACCAACCATACTCAACCAAGGTCTACCTTGATTAATCATTGTCAACCTTATCAACCATGTTCAACCTTTTCAACCCTCTTCAACCACTAATGTAGCCATTAGCCTAATATTAATGTAACATTAATACTTACATGAATGTAACAATGCAACGATCATGAACATTAATGTAACATAAATACATTGTTACATTAATGGTTAACCACATTCAACCATGGTTAACCATCATCAACCATCAACAACCCTTGAATGCAATGGTTAATTCTTGAAAAAAAAATTAGCTATAGTGATCCAATATAACAATAGTCAATCATGGTCTATGAATCGCTCGATGCACATCAACCATCTACTAGCACAACCACATTAGTAAATGTGGTGTATGTACACAAATTAGTGGTAGTTTCTACCTTTTATATGCTAATCGTTGTACAAAAAAGATGTTGATCGACATATATAAACCACATTTGCTAATGTGGTTGTGTTAGTTATATGGTTTAATTTTGAGAAGAGATCTTCTAAATCCTGCATTTCATGACTGAAATACTATGAAGCCACAACATTTTCAGTAAGTATTCCTCCCCTTTGATTGGAAGCATTGTCATTTGAGCCTTTCTTCTGTTGTTCAATGGTAAAAAGAAAGTGCTTTTCAACATGGTTCATTAGTGTGGACACTAAGTGGAAGAGTTTATTTGAATACTTACAATTCGTTGAGTAATTTGTTGGAATATATTTCTTAAAGGGTATAGATAATATAATGTATTATGTCAATTAGAGTAATTTTATTTAATCTTGAGGAATCAACAATTGGTCTAGTCTCATACTCGTGTGACACAGGGTCGATTCCAACTACTATCGCTGTAAATTCTAGGTTCCTATATATGCCCCTTCTACAGGAACATGTGAATAAGGGGCATTTGAATCACAACCCTCCTCACACATAACACTTCATTTTCACGATCATCGTCTCTGGAGTTCCCCCCCGGGGGTTGATGTCAATTAGAGTATATTAATCAGATAATAATTTTGAATAAAAAAAATATCATTTACATCAATTTATTAATTAAAAAAATTTCTATAAATATTTAAAATTTTTATGATCCAATAAATATTTTAAAATCAAATAATCTATAACATTTTAGAATAAATATTTAAAACTTAAAATTTTGTTTTAATTAAATTTCTAAATATACTCGATTGGTGTTATATTTAAAACATAGTGTGAGCTAATTTTCTATCAAAAAAAAAACCACTTACTTTTATTATTAATCCAACAAGTTAGAATAAAGAAAATTAATTAACTAATTAATTAATTAATTTCTTATATAATAACATTTCATTGTTTTATTAGGTAGCCTTCACGTTTTTATCTTTAAAGACATTGTGGTTATATATAGGTCAATTCGGGTTATCTCGAGTGATTCGGTAGAATGGTTGTTATCTCTCCCACCTAGGTTCAATTCCTTGTGAGTGACATTATGATGAGAAATATTGTTGTAATGGCTACGTGCCTATGAATATTGTTGCATTGGCTCTCACTTTCACCCTCGGGTTGAGTGAGAAGATGAATTCCCTTAAACGTGTGTGTGTGTATTATTTTTGTTAGTTTTGATTAATCAATTCTTAAACTATGTAATAAGTTAAATTATAATTAATATTATTAATATTATAAATATTATGATTTTTTTTCCAGTAATGTGTTTTTGTATTACTACTAACCAAATTACATAGAAAAAAAAATTCAACTACTACTCTGTCATTTGGATAACTAGACCAATAACATAAGTTAAAAAATTTCCTGTTAAAATTATTATGGATAGGCATACTATTATTCAAACTGAAACTAAAACTATGAAATAATAGAAAATATAAATTGATAAACATAATCATAACAACTCATTAAACTGTGTTTCTTTTTTGATAATTCACTCACTTGATCATTTTAGGAGGAGAATCCACTTAGAGGTGTCTTCTATTTAGCATCATTATCAAGAGAAGAAATATCATAATTCCCTAATTTCTTCGTAGGGACTTATGAATTACATATTGAGCTTATCAACCTTCTCCATAATTTTAGCCATGCAAATTATTAGCTCATATTCTGTGTCAGCTCTATAAGTAAGAATTCTACCCATCAGAGTTTTAATGTGCTAATATAGGTTGACCATCTGCATGTAGGATGAGAAAATATCCCTGGTAGAGATTCCTACATTAGCGATACAATATTTGGTTTCTCTTTCAACATGAATATCAAGAATAAACATTATGGTTTTCCAAACCTAGTCTTCCACTTCAAAAATAACTCTGTACTACTTCAACAATAATTCTCATGTGGCATTGGGAACTGAATTTTCATGGGTTTGACCAGCTATAGAGGAAGGGATTTGGATGCCGAGGAGGGACCCAGTTTACCCCTTCTCCCTCTATGACGGGAAGCAAAAGGCGATACCTAGTGATGAAATACCATAGGGAATGTAGGGTGAAAATGTGAAGTTGGGTTACACTTTTGTGAGAATTTCATGCGTAAATTTCGTTATTACATGTTTTCGGCCGAACTATTTTTTTCGACTGAAGCATTCAATATTTTTGGTCGAACTAGTCTTTTTTTTCACTGAAAAATTAAATTTAACTTTCGGCTGAAATTTTGGACATTTAAGTTAATGGAAACCTTGGATACTGTGGAACAAATTTTTGGTTGATGGGGGAATTTGGCCACTAGTTTTTTCATCTGAAGAATCTTTTTAGTTGAAAACATTATTTTATATATGTCGATCATGAGCCTATTGTAAAGTTTTTGCACTTTAATTTTGTTGAATTGTGTTTTGGAATTGTTGTGGCAAGTTTGTTGTTGCATTGGAGGAATTCTTGAAGGTTAGTTCACATTCAAAATTTTCGCTATTTATTTGTTGTGCTTTCATATTTTTTTCTTGGAACTATTGTGAATTAATGTTATTTTATTTTTTGTAGATTTGTTAAGTGATGGAGGATTTATTGCACCTTTTTTGGGAGTTGGAGGAATCCTGTTGGGCACCTCGTCCTCCCATCAACCTAACCCCACAACATGAAAAAATCAGGTAATATTTTTCCTAAATCTATTTTAAGCATTCTTTTTCTTCCTGAAAATTAATAAGATATGTCAAATAAATTTTTATTATAATGAAAGCTACAATTTATGTTTTGGTCTTGTAGTTTCTTATCGAAATGAAATCAATTTTCATCATAGACTAACCAAAACCATAGTTAAATATCGTGAAGCTGCTATTAAAGCAATAAGAAAAGTCTGAATTATATCTCTCTATATCTTACAAATAGGAAAGAGGACCAAATCCACCTTTTTCATTAGCATTGGCTATATCAGCCAAACTAAATTAGAATCAATAGTTTCCTAGCTTGGAGCTATTGAAGAAATCTAGGGAAATTAGATATAGTAGGATTCTTCTATACTTGATAACAATTTGTGAAGAACTTTTTCAATTTAACTTGTTAGCTTGATCTTCTTCTCTTATTATTATTGTGTGTGTATTTACTTCATCAAATTGCTAACAAAACACAAGAAACAAAAACACAAGATATTGGCTCTCTGCTAGGGAAAAACATCTCTCTCTTAGAGAGGAAATCCCTTTTGTAAATTTCTCTTATTGAAGCTTCCTATTGATCAATGCCAAACCCTAGAACCTTGACAAGAATATCCTACAAGCACAAGTCAATTCTTTCACTTCATTTCCCGACACTTCATCCTCCTTCTTCCGAGACTTCGTTCTTCTTTCAACTGTTGATAGTCCTTTGGTATACTAGCTCTAGAAGAGACTCCAATATTTGATCCTTGGTGAGATCCTTCACCAATGAGGATACCTTCCTTCTCTTGACCCAATCGATATTCTTCTTGATGTGTAGTTGCAAACTTGATATGACAGCACTATAGCCCTAGTTTCTCGCACATGTGGGAGGTTTCCCATATGTTTTTGGCTCATTTCCCTTGTCTTGAGAGACCCTCTTCTTCTCTTGAGTAGGAGGCCTTATAGGACTAATTTACTAGCCCAAACAATGAGATATATATGATTATGATCTTGCTGTTGTGGTGACCATAGAATGTCTTCCTTTTCTCACACGTGTGACTGTATTTCTTCATTAGAACAACCCTCTAAACTTCAGTTTAGGTCTCTCCTTCTTCGTAGCACTAGAGGCTCCTTAAACTTGACTTCCTTCACCCTTTTCTTAGGCAGGTTCTTTGCTTCTTTTAGAGGTAGATTTCTTGTCATCGAAGGACTGACCAAACTCTATATATAGAGGACTATCCCTCCTTTAGGCCGACTTGAGGCCAACTTGAGGACAGTGGGCCAAATTCATTTTTCTTCTTCGTTTTTTCTCCTTTGAATATGTTGTTGCATGGATATGACCTGTATTTGCTTGGAGGGATATTCTTTGACTCTTATACAAATATATACATGGTGTAACATACCCTTAAGGGTCTTCAACATTTTATTTTGACATGTGCTAGACATATTTCAATGAGTAAGAAACTCATTGATAAATATAACAAAAACAATATTTATTTTCTTGAATAAATACAAAAATCAAAAGTACATTTATGAAGACTGAACCTCATTACAATTTCTTCAACACTCCCTCTGAACTAGGGAGGTATTCATAAATCATTACAAGGTCGTTGGCTATTTTTCAATCTTGAAGAATTCACATAAGAGAAACCAGATTGGAAATCAATCTATTATAGCATCATAGTAACCAACGTTGTTCATAGCAAGGCCTTGACTAACAACACTATCTCTCGTAAGATCAGAGCACAATGTTGGTGAGACCAACGACTTATAGACACCTTAGTCATTGTCTCTCAAGGTACATACCCACTCAGGTGTTCACTGATTATGACCTTCTAGGACTATTCTTGTCTTGGGTTCCCATCCCTAAAATAATATCGGTCCTCTTTCCTACTCTTTTCTTAGATGCCCTACACATCCTCAACGAGTATCATATGCTATATTATTACCCAATCCTCCCATTCTTTCTTCCCAAGTGAAGACAAGAATGTTGTGTCTATCTCTTCCTCTTAATTGAGGGATACATTCCCAAGTTTCCTTTGAAAAGGAACTTTCCCAAGCTCCTTTGTAGTTGGGAACTTGTTAGAACTCCCACTTAATCTAGGGACTTGTCCATTCATTAACAAATTCTTTTTCATGGGTCCTTCAATTGCTTGATCTCCTTCTCTCCTTCAACGTCATGAAGTCGTTGTTTGAACTTCTTCTTGGTAGCCCACCAACCATCGATCACTTTCCTTCCTGGTTTTTCATGTCATATCTCCCTTCTTGGAAAGTGGCCTGCTTGATATATATTCGATCCTTTTGTCATCTATCTACTCCTTTGTCATCTTGTCTATGTTTCAGAATATTTATCACATGGATACTTATTTTTACTTGCTTGTTCCCATACTTCGATTTAGTATCCCTTCATGACTTCATCTTGATATTGATTCAACATCAAATGGTGCTTTTGCTAGATGGATTCTTCATCATGAAATCTTTGTAGATTTGAATCAATTATCTGCACCTTACTATCTCCAAGGCCTTTATAGGTGTCAAGGGTCCTTTGATGTTTTTCTTCCTTTGTCATGCCTTCTTTCAGGAGATGTCTTTAATGGATCTTGTCAGATAGTGATTCTTTGTGACCATGGTGTTCTTAGTATGATTGATCTCTTTCTTCATTTTCTTCTTCTTGGATTATTATTCAACCACCTTATACTCCTTATGGGATCACTTCTTTATGCTGACCTTCATTTCATTGTAGTACATGTCTTCGAGCATGTCATTGGTGAAATAGACCCTTTTATACTTGATCATGCCATAGAACTATTCACATGAATCAATAATATATATATGATGACATGACTTAACTTTGATGCATACATACCTCATCTTGATTCTTCTTTGATCATCTTGGCTTCATTTGATTTTCCTTGGTGTGGTATTTCTTGCTTCATCTTTTCTTTCCTGCATATCATCCTTTCCTTGAATCCCATGAATGGGACTCCCAATGAGACATCTTCTCTTGTTTATGAACCTTCTTTTGAAGATTATATCAGAGGATCTTGAAGACCCTTACCCTACAAATGTTTCTTCTTTTTGATGATGGAGGCCTTCTAAGATTTTTAATCATGATCAATTATTCTTTCATTGTGGATGAGGTCCTATAATAGTTATGGTCTACATGGATATCTTGAGCTATATCTACCATGATCCTATATTATATAAGATACTTTTAACCATGCATCCTATTCTATTTTTACATGCTTCTATACTACTAAAAACTTTGAAAGAAGACTTTAAGTAAAGAGGTTGACTTAGTCCTAGTGGAGATCTGGATGATCTTCCTTCTTCTACTTCTTATCTTCTTCTTTCACTTCTTTAGATACACAATATTCTTCTCTTTTTCTTTTATTTTTTTTTCCTTCTTAAGTTTAGGACTCCCTTTTGTAGTGTCCATATTATTGGCATCCAAAGCATTGGACTTTGGACATATCTCTATTTCTTGTTTTTCATAGACCAAATTTGTCAAATTTTCCCTTTCTCTTGGCCATGATATTAAATGATTGCTCCTTTTATCCCACATCATCCTTTGCTTTGAGTGTATTTTCCTCTATCTTGCATAGAGACCATAGTTCACTTAGTGGGGTAGCTTCCTTCTTGGCATATATGATTAATGTGAAGTTTCCCCAATCCTCAAGTAGAGCATTGAGTAATACAATTGTCATTTCTCTATCAGGCATGACTTCTCCTAGTTCTTGAAATTGATCCATCATCCCAAAGATCTTCATGAAGTAGGGAGTTATTCCTTCCTTTGATATATTCATCTTGTACAAATCATTTTGTAGAGATATCACTTCTCCAACTATGCTTACCGATAATAGCTCTATTAATTTATCATAGATTTCTTTTGATGTTTCAAATTTGGATACATAAGGAAGGAGAGAGTCCTTGATATATTCTATCTAGAATCCTCTAAGCTCTTGTCTCATCCTTATTGTACTTGGATAAAGCTTGAATTTGTTCCTTAGTAGGGATAGTGATATTCTCTTTGATGAGGTCTAGAAGTTCATTCTCCCTGAGAAGTAAGTCAATCCTCTTCTTCCATGCAAGGAAGTTGGTGGTCCCAACCAATTTTTTTCTTTCCTTACAAAAATACATTGATGTATGTTCAAGAAGGGACATATATACTTACTTGATAGATTTTGAGATATAGTGGACTTTATTTCTTCTTGAAGACTGATATTTATGCTCTTCAAGTTTCTTTCTCCAAATGGACTTGCTTGATGATGAGATTTGATTGATGACTTGACTTTGTAGTGCTTTTCCTTTTAAAGATGGTGTAGATTGATGTAGGTCCCTCTTTGATTTTCTCTTCTTGTAGGTGCCTTTATATAAGGCTTTTCTTCTTGCTTGGTAGTCTTACTTGATGAATGATATATGGTATGCCTTCTTGTCCTTGACGTGATTGAGACTTATTGGCTTGATGCTTCAACCTTGTAGATTTTCTTCCTTGATGAGTCATCTTATGAGTGTTCTTGAGATGCCCTTTCCTTGATGTGTCACCTTAGCTCCGATACCATGTTGAAGAAATCTAGGGAAATTAGATATAGTAAGATTCTTCTATACTTGATAAAAATTTGTGAATAAATTTTTCAATTTAACTTGTTATCTTGATATTCTTCTCTTAATATTATTGTTTATCTGTTTAATTCACTAAACTACTACCAAAACACAAGAAACAAGAACACAAGATATTGGCACTCTACTAGGGAAAAAAATCTCTCTTAGAGAGGAAAACCCTTTTGTAAATTTCTCTTATTGAAGCTTCTTATTGATCAATTCCAAACCCTAGACTACTGACAAGAATATCCTCCAAACACAAATCAAGTCCTTCCTCCTTCCTGCATTTCATCCTCCTCCTTTCAGCACTTCGTTCTTCTTTCAGCTATTGATAATCCTTGGTATATTAGCTCTAGAAGAGACTCCATTATTTGATCCTTAGTGAGACCCTTCACCAATGAGGATACCTTCCTTCTCTTGACCCAACCGAGCCTCTTCTTGATGTGTAGTTGCAGACTTCATATGACAGCACTGCAACCCTAGTTTCTCGCACGTGTGGGAGGTTTCTCTTATGATTTTGGCTGCTTTCTCCTTTGCTTGAGATGCCCTCTTCTTTGCTTGAGTAGGATGCCTTATAGACCTAAGTTACTAGCCCAAAAAATGAGATATATATGACTGTGATCTTGCTATTGTGGTGATTGCAGATTATCCTACTTTTCTCACACGTGTGACTGTATTTCTTCCTTAGAATAGCCCTCTAAACTTCAGTTTAGGTCTCTCATTCTTATAGCATTAGGGGCTCTTTAAACTCGACTTCCTTCACCCTTTTCTTGGCTATCCTCTTCGTTGATTTCAGAGGTAGATTGGTTGTCATTGGAGGAGTGGACAACATCTATATATAGAGGACTATCACTCCTTCAAACTGACTAGAAGATAGTAGGACAACTTCATTTGTCTTCTTAGTTTTTCCTCCTTTGAAGATGTTGTTGCATGGAGAGGACTTGTCTTTGCTTGGAGGTATATTCTTTGATTCTTATACAAATATGTACATGGTTTAACATGCCCTTAAGGGTCTTCAAAATTTTCTTTTGACTCTTTGATTGACTTATAACACTTTGACATGTGCTAGTCCTATTTCAATGAGAAAGAAACTGATTGATAAATATAAAAAAAATAATATTTCTTTTCTTGAATAAATACAAATATCAAAAGTACATTTATGAATACAGAACCTAGTTACACTTTCTTCAACAACAACGTCAAATTTATCATATTTTTCAACAGTTTCCTATCTTGTAGCGTCAACTCTATCACATTCTTTAACATTTTCCTAGCTAGCAGGCCCATCTTTATCATCTTCTTAAATAGTTTTCCAGCTAGAAATATCATATTTATCATCTTCTTCATCATCTTTGTCACTATCAACCACCAATATTTGTCGACGTCCAATCTACATTTACAAATGAAAAAAAAATTAACCTTTAGGCTATCAAAGTAAATTCATATTGTTCCTGAGTTTATCGTTCAACCTCTAAATATAACTATATGTGAGGAAAATATTCAGGTACAAAAGTGATTGGCCCAGTAGTAGAGTCAAATGGGGAGGAACAAAATGCAGACATTCATTTTGTCCACTCTAAAATAACCAAGAATCCTTGTTCTAAATACTAGAAACAAAAATTTGCTTTCTATAACAAATGAATCGCTAGTGTTGAAGTTAAGGGTGTGACAACAAAAACTTGTTGCACCATGTAGATAATTGAGATTGTTCATTCAAAAAGAAGAAATTATACTGAAAATAAGCTAAAAAAATTTGCCTCATTTTTAGGTTAGGTTGTCGCTCGAGCTCTCAGACAATATGCTTGACTCACTAGAATACACGACTTATTAGCTATAGCCATCCTCTATAATCAGTCTCGTCACTCCACCTCAACATATTGGATAAATACCAACCAAGAAATCAATGGTTAGTTCAGATTGGAAATGTATGGATTAGGATTTATTGTCGGTGTCATTGTAACTATCTCCTCCCACATTTACCCACTTTGATAAGCTCTATAGGGTAAACATGAGTTGAGTGTCACTATCATATGACTTGACCTACAAGTTTTAGTTATGGAAGTGGGGTCGACAAACCATTTTTTCATTATGTCATTTATGGAAATGTTGTAGTGGCTATAACCACCCTCCAAAATTTTACCTATGCTTCATTTTGGAGCCTCCCTTTTAAACCACAACAACTTATCTTTCATTGATCCAGGTACTTGTGCTTTGATTGAGCCTCATTCTTTTCATATTGCCTTGTGTTTTCTCACTCATTTCTTTTTCTAACCCACAAGTCGATCTCTTGACTTGGTCCCTTCACAATTATGAGCTTGGCTTAGAGAACTACGCAATTCTTGATGGCAACTCGCCTTACTCTTGGGAATTGTGCAGCCTTGACTGCCAATGAGCCTTGAGCTCAAGAAATGCAAAAATTTAAATGGTAACCAACCTTGAGCAGGGAAATTTCATAGACAGGAAAGGCAACCCAAAGCCACTCAACCTAGAAATTGTGCAAAACCCATTGTGATCAAAAACTACGCAATGCATGAGCCAGATAGTTTCCCAGTATTTCCTAGAACTGCACAGTATCTCTGGGAAATTCATGGTAGTTTTTTCCCGCAAAATAAAAAAACAAAAAAATAATCCCTAAAAAACATGGATGTAGTTTTGGCAACCAAACGAAGGCACTTGAGTCATTTTTAGAAATTGCGGCCAAGTGTTGCTTTGTCCTTGATTTTAGGAATGAGTGTCATAAACCCTAACTTGACCGAATTTATTTAATAGTCGCTAATAGAGCTCATTTTTACATTTGATATTTGAGCTATGGCATTCCCAATAAGATCAAGGAACCTTTAGTGTGATTGTCGTCGCTTTTCTGGGTGGGTTTTGTATTTCTAGTCTTTTTCCACTTTTTTGTCTCTTTTTGTTGTTTAGCTTATGAGAGTGTTGTTTCACTTGTTTCTTTGAATTTCTATTGGATTTTTAACCTTTTTTATCTTGTAAAAGAATTGTTTCATGTTTTAGATTTCATTTCCCAAGTGTTGCATGAGTTACCGTGTTTTTGCACCAACGATCGTTTTTGCGGCGAGTCTCTTCACATGCTTCATTTTCATTCAATTTAATTGATTCATGCACTTATTTCACATGCATGTGTCAACACTTTTCAAATATTCACTCAAAATTGCATCATCCTTCAGATATGCTTGATTTTCACACTCCCCTTTGGCAGATCTGGGTCCCCTTGCCCAAATCTCACACTTCATTGCGTGCATTGTGCAATCTAGGAGCTCAAGTCCTCTACCTTGGCTTATGGAATTATAGAGATCTTGTCATGGGATGGATCCAATTGTGCGATGCGTAGTTCTAGGAGTCAGCCTCCCATCTTGGCCACTAATACTATGCAATGTACAGTATATCTCGAACTTGGACCAAGACTGAACTATGGATTTTGCGGTTCCAGCCATCAAGATTCCCAACTGACTATTGGGACTGCGCAATGTGCAACTCCCATAGTTTTCCATTGACCTTTGTCAATGATAATTTTGCAATCCTTCCCATCATGAGCCTGACTTGTTACTTATTCTTGTCTTGAAGTTGCTTTGGTTTTTAAATTGACATTTTCTTTCCATGAGTCTTCTCTATCCCATAGGCACAATAGTTGTTGAGCATCTCTCTGGCCATTACAGTTAACATGGAATCCAAGAGAGCTGCATCAAAGGAAACCGCTGAGATCAGTACTGGGGAATCAATTGAGCAAATATCAATTGATCTACCAGTTTATGGAGATACTCAGTTGTTCATTAAGAAGGGTTCAACACTGACATGGAAACAAATAAAATATATTTTGCAGAGAAATTCAAGGAATACTTAGAGGACCAACAGGTTTATCTTAGTATTTAGCAGTCATGCTTATACAAGGTTGCATGCAGGTACCTCGCTTTCCCATGTGTGGACATTATTAGCTGGATTGTCTCAGACACAGCTGAACAAACTATGAAATTGAGGAGTTCAACAGGATAGAGCTTTCCACCTTCAGGGCAAAGAAATTTCAGCAGATGTATCATTTACCCAAGCTGGTGAAGCGCGTGGACTCATTTTTCTATGCCACTAATATCTTTGTGAACACTAGAGATATCGTCAAGTGTTGGGTGAAAGAGTTGTCAAATTTTAGACAAACACCCACTCATGTTACCGAATGGAGTCCCTCAAGAAGGCTTATCAATTCTTGATCATCTCTGCCTGCAAATTTTTGGTCATGAGAACAAAGAAACCTTTCCTAAAGGGTGGGTATACGTACTGGACCAGTTGGTGAGTGATGGGAATCTATTCAACTTGTCAGATTTGTTGGCTCATCATTTGAAGATCCTGTTGGCATTATGACACAAGTTTGGCACTATGGCACAGGTGTTGTCCTTGATGGAAACTCACTCAGAGGGCAGATCATAGTTCAGGCTCTCAGAATGAAAGAAAATGACGTATACACAAGTTCCTCTTAACAAAATTGTGTATACACGCGAGTGTACCAATCAAAAGACACGTATACGTATGCATGCACTTTCATGCAAAGAAAAGCACGTACATGTGGGAAAATTTATGGTTGGTCCATGGTAGTTAGTCCGACATATTTGAACCTAAGGTTTTGGTGCTTGGTATTGCAACCAAAGTGTTGAACCCAGGTATTGAGTCCCTAGTATTAAATCTCTATGGTTTTAGACCATGGTTTGAGTAAGGCCTAAGTCTATAAAAAGGGAAGGAGATAATTTGGCAAGGATCAACTAAAGCATTGAATATCTTATGAAGAGCAAGATCTAGAATACTATCATTGGGTTATAGTGCATAACTAGATCTGAATTAAGGAGGAACTTGAGCGCAAGGAGAAGGATAAGTTCTATTGGTGGGTCAAAATCTTAAGGCGGTTTGAAGAGAAGTATCTTTGTGTAACTTTTGATCTATTATATTTGGCGCATGAAATGATGTATAAATATGATAATCTGGGTATAACTAATGTTTGAATAAGTAAAAAGGATAAATTAGCTTTTATAGATCTGTACGCAGGTTCAGCGTAGCAGAGGCGCATATACAATTTGGTTGACTAACTTAAAACAACGTATACGCAGGATGGCCTTGATACAGAAGCGTATGCACGTAGGTTCCACATATTGAAGTAGTGTATATCTCATGAAATATGTTTTAGCTACTTCTATTTATTGTTGCAGTGCTCTGTGTTCATAATTGGTGTTTGGTTACTGGTACTGTTTTCTGGTTATAGCATTCTGAGAAGTTATTGGTACAAAGGAGTTTGGTTAATGCAGATATACTTAATGTTTGATTGATATTCATGGATCCAGTCTGAAAATTTATGAAACGTGGTCCCTAGAAGAGAAGAGTAGGTTGTAGCCTTTTGTAGGTTATCACCTACGTATTAGTACCTCAGCTAGTACAAGAGCTAAGGGGGTTGTAGCTCCCTTCCAGGAGAAGCTGGAGAATGAGAGAAGGTTGTAGCCTTCTGCAGGTAGCAGCCTGCGTACTGGTATAAGACTGCACCAATACAGAAACATTGTGAAAAGAAGTTTCTAATTGAAAGAAGATAGAGGCGAATTGCAACATGTGGTTTTCACCCACATTGGGTTTCCACCTTATATCTTGTGTTCTTATGTGTGATTGCCTGTTCTGTTTTACTATTCCTGGTTACTGTTCATATGGTTTGATGCACAGATTAATGATCAACATCTGAAGAATAATTTAAATTACAAGTCTGCTTATATACATGTGTTTCCTTAACTGAGGTTGCGTACATACGCGGTATTTACTAACTGAAGTAGCATATACAAATCTGATTGTGAAATGAAAAATAATTTACCTAATAATACTGATTCACTCCTCCTCTCAATATTATTTCCAACCATTGGTATCAGGTCAGGTCCTTCAGAAGAAGCTTGATCGCTTGAAGGAAGATCTATCATCATGCAACTATGAAAAAGAAGCATCAATCAGGCCACCAATTTTTGATGGGAGCAACTTCATCTATTGGAAGGTAAGAATCACTGCCTCTCTCAATCTCTTGGTACAAAAGTTTGGGATATTGTGGAAACAGGATACACATTTCCATCAGAAACTCCTATAAATACGGCCAGTAAGAAGCAGTATGAAACAAATGCAAAGGCTGTCAATACTCTATTAGGGAGCTTATCTCAATCAGAATTCGTCAAGGTTATGCAGCTGAAAACCGCAAAAGAAATACGGGACAAGATCATTCTGAGCTATGAAGGAGATGAACAGGTAAAACGAGCAAAACTACAAACTCTCAAAATTCAATATGAAAATCTCAAAATGCACAATGATGAAAGCGTGGCTAACTATTTCCTAT
Organism: Pinus tabuliformis; assembly: GCA_031772625.1. Taxonomy (NCBI): domain Eukaryota; kingdom Viridiplantae; phylum Streptophyta; class Pinopsida; order Pinales; family Pinaceae; genus Pinus; species Pinus tabuliformis. The sequence continues at coordinate 598,765,585 of CM062814.1, read as the reverse complement.
GTATAGATGAGATTGCTAATTGTATGAAAAACTTGGGTGAAGAAATAAAATAAGTTGTTTTGGTTGAAAAGGTTCTAAGATCTTTGTCTCCTAAGTTTGATTCAAAAGTTTCTGCCATAAAAGAAAAACAGAATCTACAGAGTATTACCATGTCACAGCTGCACGAAATTCTAACTGCTTACGAAATGAGAAAAGGGGGACCATCAGACAGGAGAGAAGTTTCATTCAAAGCCTCAATAAAAGGAGATTACAATGAGTCAGGACATATGTCAGAAGAAGAGGAAGAATCAAATTTTGTCAAGAAACTTCAATGGGGAACTGGAAGATTCAGAGGTAAGCTGCCTTTCAAATGCTTTGCTTGTGGAAGAGTTGGTCATTATGCTGCCAAGTGTCCTCATAAAGATAAACTTGACAAAGGTAAGGAACCAGTTAGATGGAATAGAAAACAGAATGTAAGTAAGAAGAGCTATTATATACATGAAGACAGTGATGGATATTCAAATAGTGATGAAGATGAACAACGTAATGATTATAGACTTTTGATGGATTTTAAAGATGATGATTTCTTGGATGCTATAGATGAAGAAGGTCTCTATGAAGAAATTACTAAACTCAAAATTTGTTTAGAGGAAAAGAATATGATTATAGATACTCTAACATTCCAACTTGCTGAAAGAGAAAAACACAATGAAAAGTTAGAATGTGAAATTGTGGGACTTAGAAAAGATATTGAGAAATAAAAAGCTCTTAATCTTAGATTTTCTAAGGGATCTAAAACTTTAGATGAGATTATCAAAGTGCAGCGTTCTCCTCTAATCAAGACAGGTCTTGGATATACTGAAGAAGCATCTCAAGCACAGAAGCAAGCACACAAGCCATCCACCCCCAAAAGTTATCTTGATGCAGCAAGAAAAAGTGAACAGGTTGACAATCGATAGCAAAAGCATAATGCAGATCACCAAGTAAATCAAGGACAATTTGCTTCAAGAATGAACAAATATTACCAGGTAAATCGGGGGAAATCTACTTCAAGGATGAACAAAAGCTTCAACCAATCACAGGTAAATCATTCTCAATTTGACTCAAGAATGAATGTCAATGGAAACTACAATCATTTGGTTGGTAGGTTTGATAATCGCATAAATTTCTTCAATGGCCAATGCTTTTCTTGTCATAACTTTGGTCACAAAGCCCCTCAATGTGTTGCCTACAAGACCATCATGACTAGAGAAGCTCAAAAACAAAGGAGTATGACTGGGATCATGAAAAGGACCTACAATAACTTTTCTGCTCATGAGAATGAAGTAGAATGTTCTATTTGTAACAACTTCAGTCATGAAGATTCTAAATGCAAGAGTAGGTTTCGGAAAACAACTCAGAAGGAGCAAGTTTCATTGAATTCTAAAACACGGAGAAAGAAAGAATCGCAACCAAAAAGATGTGGGATAGCCTTATATGCGGAAGGATAGGAAAATCAGTGGTACATCGATAGTGGATGCTCAAAACATATGACAAGTAATAAAGGAAAACTTCAGTCATATAGTGCCTTAGAAAAGGAAAAGAAGGTCTCATTTGGAAATGAAACCCCTGCACTCATAAAAGGTAAAGGTTCTATGTTTTTGAAAGAAAAGGTCAAGGCTGGAAATGTTATGTATGTTGATGGCTTAAAGCATAACCTATTGAGTGTCAGTCAAATGTGTGATCAAGGAAATGAATTAATATTTCGATCAAATGGATGCATCATTCGTGAGCTTGATACAGGAGAAACAGTGATCAAAGGCATAAAAACTCCAAATAATTTATACATACTCAAGGGAGGACAACAACAATGTTATCTAAGCAAGAATGATCAACACTGGCTATGGCACAGAAGATTAGGGCGTCTAACGTTCTCTCAGATAAGGAAAGCATGCAAATATCAGGTTATTCATGATCTCCCTGACATCATAATTCCGGACAATACAATATGCAAATCATGTCAGTTTGGTAAGCAAACCAAAACTAATTTTCCTGAGAAGGAAGGATTAGCTAGCAGGCCACTTGAACTTGTCCATACTGATGTATGTGGGCCATCTAGGAAAAGGTCACCTCGAGGAGAAGAATATTTTATACCTTTCATTGACAACTTTTCAAGGATGTGTTGGATAAGACTTATGAAGCATAAAGACGAGGCTTTTGATAAATTCAAAGCATTCAAAGCCTTGGTTGAAAACGAGTCAGATCGGAGAATCAAATGCCTCGGGTTTGATCAAGGAGGGGAATTTACCTTGGATGAATTTTCGATTTTTGTGAAGAACATGGAATAAGAAGGGAATTCTCTACTGCAAGGACCCCTCAGAAAAATGGAATAGTGGAAAGGATGAACAGAATGGTTCAACAAATGGCTTGTGCTATGCTTGATGAGTCTGGAACTCCCACAACCTTTTGGGGTGAAGCCGCATTTGCTGCAGTTACTATTCTAAACAAGACAAACATCTGGGTAAACAGCACTCGGACTCCTCATGAACTTTGGTATGGTAAGACTCCCACAGTTAAATACTTCAAATTTTTTGGAAGCAAATGCTACATCAAAAAGACCGATGAAAACCCTGGCAAGTTTGAACCTAGAGCAGATGAAGGCATTCTCCTTGGTTACTCTCCTCATAGCAAAGCATATAATTGTTGCAATAAAAGACTTGGAGAAATGGTTGAAAGTATTGATGTAGTGGTTGATGAAGAAGGGAACACTCCTAGGCAAGTAAAATATAAAGATTTCGAAGATGATGAAGACTATCCTTCAACATCAAATTAGATTCATGATGAATAACAAACCCATGATGCACCAAAAGAACATATAAGAATAGAAGAAAAGACTCCATCCAGGTACGTTCAAAAGAATCACCCAGAAACCCAAATTTTGGGGCAAAAGGAGGCAGGTGTACAAACAAGAAGAACCATTTCAAAAGCTTCAAGTTATCTAGCATTACTCTCCTCCACTGAACCATAAAAAGTAAGAGAGGCATGCAAAGATGAATGCTAGGTAAAGGCCATGGAGGAAGAACCTGAGCAGATTGAAAAGAATAACACTTGGTAGTTGGTTCCTAGACCAAAAGATAAGAATGTCATAGGAACAAAATGGATATTCAAAAATAAGCTGAATGAAAATGGAGATGTGATTAGAAACAAGACCAGACTTGTTTGTAAAGGGTATGCTCAACAAGAAGGCATAGACTTTGAAGAAACTTTTGCACCAGTTGCTAGACTTGAGGCCATAATAATTTTCCTTGCCCTTTCTAGCTTTCAGAAGTTCAAAGTATTTCAAATGGATGTGAAGTCTTCCTTCCTGAATGGAGACTTGGATGAAGAAGTATATATTGAACAACCAGATGGGTTTATTCTTGGAAATGATCCAAAACTTGTATGTAGACTCAAAAAGGCTCTCTATGGCCTTAAACAGGCTCCAAGGGTTTGGTATTATCGGTTGGATAAGTACCTCCATCAACAAAGTTTTATAAAATGATCAACAGATAGCAATCTATATATAAAAATTGACAATGATAAGTTGCTAATACTTGTTGTGTATGTTGATGATATCATCTTTGGTAGCAATGAAGAAGACATGAGTCAAAATTTTGCCTTGGTGATGTAGAAAGAGTTTGAAATGTCCATGGTTGGTGAGCTCACATATTTTCTTGGTTTACAAGTCCAACAAAACAAAGATGGTATTTTTCTATCACAAACCAAGTGTCTCAAGCAAATCTTGAAGAAATATGGGATGGAGGATTCGAAACTAGTGTGCACCCCTATGGTAACAGGATGCAACCTTATTTCAAATGATTAATCAGTAGCAGTACATCAACCAACCTATGGATCCATGATTGGTAGTCTATTCTATCTAACAGGTACCTGACTAGACATTATGCATGCAGTGGGAATAGTTGGAAGGTTTCAGGAAAATCCAAAGGAAAATCATCTTCAGGTAGTTAAGAGAATTTTCAAGTATCTTCAAGGAACTCAAAACTATGGCTTATGGTATCCTAGAGATACAGATCTCACACTTCATGCATATAAAGATGCAGATTGGGCAGGAATCATGGATGATAGAAAAAGTACTAGTGGTGGTGAATTCTTTATGGGTTCCAGATTAGTATCTTGGTTCAGCAAGAAACAAAGTTCAATTGCATTCTCGACAGTTGAAGCAGAATATGTGGCTGCTGCATCTTACTACACACAACTCCTTTGCATGACAGTATTCTAGATCTTTCTCTAGATTCTTCTCCTTGCACTCAGGTTCCTCTTTAATTTAGATCTATTTATGCACTATAACCCAATGACAACATTAGTTTTATGCACAGATTAGTGATCAACATCTGAAGAATAATTTAAATTACAAGTCTTTTTATATACGCCTGTTTCCTTAACTGAAGTTGTGTACATACGCAGTATTTACTAACTGAAGTAGCGTATACAAATCTGATTGTGAAATGAAAAATAATTAACCTAATAATACTGATTCACCCCCCCTCTCCATATTATTTCCAACAGATCCATGTGACTAAGGCTCAGAATCCACCCAAGAATGAGCAAGCAAGGTTTTACATGTCTCCATACTTACTGGATGCAATGTGTACTGAGCAACGGTTCGCAGACACGAGCTGGACATGACCACTGAAAGAGAGTAGTGTCAACATCTATTGCAAGTTGCCTTCTAACTGAAATTATCGAGGAGTGATGGCAAGGATAACTAACCATTTTATCATCTCGTTGTACATGATTTTTTTTTAGCAGTATCCACCTTGCATGTCTCGAGAAGCAATGGAGGAAATAGTTAACATTGTAGATGGGTATGCCTCACCAAGTGGCACCTTCATCATAGTGTTTGGAAAAGAGAAGCATCCACATGTTCTACCAAGGTATTCCACTGACAATATGATCATGCAAGAAGTTTCATATCACCTCTCTATAGGGTTTTCAACAAGACTGCATAGGAAGAAGAAAGCACCATGGCCCCCTCTTCCTTTGCAAATCGGATTATGTGAGATTAATAATTTGAAATATGCAAATTTCAAAGATAAGGAGATAGTGAAATTCAAGTTCAGAACCAAAGACTTTAATCCATATGATCCCCACAATATTTGCAAGGACCACTTTGCGAGGGTGTATTTTCCATGGATCGATGGAACATTTCACTGGCGAGAGGAGGAACCTTGGAGGTAGTGCTATAATGCCTACAGACTTAATGAGTCGGTCACCTTAGCATGAACTTGGAAGGCTTCTCTACAGACAACACTAACCCCGCAAGTAATAACAACAACAATAATCCAGTGAAGGACAAGGGAAAGAGGAAGGTTATTGAGGACCCAGAGGGAGATAAAAGCTACAAGATGAAGGTAAATGCTATCTTGGATAAGGCATATTTGGAAGAAGAAGAAAAGAGGGAGTAGCAAATGAAGAGAGAATAGTGAAGTAACAGAGAAAAGCACAGGTTGCAGGAAGTAGAACTGAAGTTGGAGGAGATGAAGAAGAAGTTTATGGAAGAAGAGGAGATGAGGAAGAGGGAAAGAGAAGAGAAGATGAAACAGGAAGAATAATAAAGGTAAGGCATGATGATAGAGAAAACAACGCCCATACAGGTTGATTATTCAGAAAATATAGCAGTTGAGGAAGTGGGTGAACAAATGCAGGATTAACAGCTTGCTCAGAAGATTGAGCAACTGATTGTAGTGAAAAAAATGGAGATGGAACATGGGCTACATAATGAACATACTGACCTTATGCTGAGAGCACCAGAGGTCATCTCTCAGTATTTGCCACCTCTAGTGTCAAAACCGGTCCCGAGCAAGCAAGGAAATACTATTCTCCTTGATGATGATCCGGTCATGGATGTGTACAATATATCATTTGATGGGTTGAATAATAATATTGTATAGGTGTGGAGGAATCACTTTCCAGATGATCATGTATCACTTGCATTCATCAAGGAAAGGTTGATAGTGTCAGACACTAGGAATCATCCACCTTCCCTTATCAAACCCATCTTGGCCTATGCAAGAGAAGCAAGCTCAAATGTTAAGTACCTGACAGGTGAGAATGAACAATTGAGAAAGACTTTACAGGATTCCAGGAAAGAGGTAGAAAAATTTCGAGCATCAATGTAGAATGCATTTTCTGAAATAGGGGAAATGAGGAAATCGATACTCGCGGAAGTATCAACACTTGAGGGTACAATTCAGAATCTCTACGATGGATCTGTCACCATACATAAAGAATTTGTGTGTGTGCATGACCTAAAATAGCGGAGAAAAGAGTTTGTCCCAACTCTTAAGAACATACATGTTGTCATTACCCATGTACAAGAGTAAACAATGCAGTACAAAGAGGCCTTGCTTGACTTAGTTAAGAAGATGAATCCATAGAAAGAGTTGGAGAAAGAAAACGTGCAGGTGTTGATCCATATTTACAAGAAACTCACCCCATTCATCAACAACATACCCGCCTCATATGTATGGTTGTATAGTAGTTTTGATGTCGTGGAGAGAAAGCACAAGATCCCATCAATCAGTTCCATCACCGATGTTAGACCCAAGAACCATGTTCGGCTAGAGATCGATGAGTACATGGAGCAACTAAGATGAGAGGCCACCAGGGAAGACTTGGAGTTGAACGTGCACAACATGTACAAGTACATCGGTGGTCCTGTCAAGGTCAACACCATGCTACGCATGCTTAAGAATGAGTTGGATATAGGTTCCAAAGCCATATACCTATATTCCATGAAGGCAAGACTCTGCTTTTAGAAAGACTCCATCAAACAATTTAGGGACACCATCATGCAGTATTAAGCTTGACATTAATATGTGACCAAGAAGCACCAAGTGGAGGTTGTCAAGTTGGTCTTTCCCCGAGCTTCGGAATCATAGTGATTTTTCTTGTTAGCGTGTCTCTAGCCTATTTTTTCCCACATGGGTACATGTGGAAAATGTAATATTATTTGTAATATTATTTGTAAGTGTCATTAGTGGAATGTGAAAGGTCATCATGCTATGTAATAATTTATTTGTAAAGAATTTGACGAGTCATGAGGGTAGTCAAAGGGTCACAAAGGAGAATGTCAAGGGTCTCCCCACCCTTTGTTATAAATAGAACCTCATAACTCATAAAGGGGGATTTTGGGATCCAAACCTTTAGCTAGGCTTAGGTTTAGAGAAGGATTGGTAGTATTGTGAAGAGCCTTTGCTTCTCCATAGCATAGAGCGAGTATACTTCTTTGGAGGAGCAGGTGTTCTTGACTTTAATGTTCCACTATTGGGGCTAGTGGTTGTTATTGGTGTATGTATGGATGGAACTTTCACTTATAATAATAATATTAGAGCCAACACACTTTCATGCATATGTTGTTAATGTAGTTGGACTATTCTGGTTGCTTTAGCAATGTATGTTGTTTAACTTACACATTTTCTTGTGAACTACTTTGTATGCCATTGTACAAATCTTGTTGAATGTGTGTTCTTGGATTAACTCATCACTTTAATTTGTGTATTATTCTTCATTTTAGCTTGTGATTTCATTCTTCTCATGTATTCCTTTCACCTTACATACTATTACATGCTTCTAAGAGGAGAACTTCCTTTTCCCCTACATGTGTTAGAACCTTCATGCATCATAGTTGACTCTCTGTAGGGTCACATACTTGCTCTCACCCAAAGTTATCATACTTACCTCTGCACGCTATTGCGGTCAAGGCATTATACTACCACCCACCACTAGTACTCTTACTCCAAACTGTTTCAAGTCTAGATGGGACTTCATATCGGGGAAATCCCCTAAATTTTGGCTGGTCTAGCACCATCAACATGACATGAGCTTCCATTATCTATGTTGGTAATGAAGTTCCATTTTGTAAAAAAGAAAAATATATAGCTAGACCAATTTTGAATACAAATATATGAATTTGGACTTGTATATATGACAACGTGTCCATTGAATTTTCAATCCATGATGTGAATTTGATGTTATATTCTATCAATGTTAAATTACTTTTGTTGAATGTAGTTAGAATTTTTTATTTATTTATTTACAAATTATCAATTTTTCAAGTTAAGCTACTTTTATATTTATATCTTACTCAATGTTGCATGCACTGATGAACTTATAATTACCATGGAGCTTTGCTTAGTTATAATAATAGATGTATCATGTACATGAAAAGAGAATATATATATATATATATATATATATATATATATATATATATATATATGTCTAGGGATATGGATTTAATTTTATTTTAATTTCTAATTTATGGAAAAGAAGACAAAAATGTTAAAGTACGATATACATGTCCTATAGTAAAATCTACAAAAACAGATAAAGGTTTGAGCTTTTACTACTTCAATACTAACATTTAAAGATGAAAAATTTATTGGCAAGTTGCTCGAGTATTATTTAAGATTTTTTTTAAATATATATTTTAGTAATTCCTTTATTTTTCTATCAATATGGCACAATAGGTATGTATGTGAAAATACAAGAAGTGTGTAATATTTTTTTGATACATGTGGGAATAAGAGAACAAAAAGTATGTATGGTGAGAATACAAAGAATAAATATGCATAATGGGAGTGCACAAAGGAAAATGTACACTAGTAAAAATATGAAACATGCATGGTAAGTGTGGTACCAATTGCTACATTAAGTCTTTATCTTAATGTATAACAAAACTTAAAAATTAATTTTAGTCTACCATAGCTCAAATGTATAAAACAATTTCGATATTGAGTCTTTACAAGCTAAATTTTAATATGACGATTTTGTTTAGGTGACAAGTTTCCTCTATGAGCTTCAAACAAATGAATAATATTGAAATTAGCATGTTATACTCACTTACATGTTATATACTTACTAAGGCTGCATATATACAAAGATTGGAGTTGTGAAAAACTTTTGTATATGTGCGTATATGGAAGTTGCACATATACAGAAGTTGCACATATCTTTCATATATGTATAACTTTCATATATGCGCATATTTTCCGTATATGCACAACTTCTGTATATACACATATACATAAGATGAGCATGTATAGAACTTGTGTGCAAATTTTGTAATATGCATATACATTAGTCTCCATATATGCACAAATCCTCTGTATATGCACAACATCCAAATATGTGCATATCTTCTAGAAGATATGCACATATATGAAAGATATATGCATATGTGAAAGTTGCACATATACAAAATATATGCACATATACAGAAGTTGTGTATTTATTGAAGTTGTGCATATATGAAATATATGCACATATAAATAAGTTGTGCATGTACAAAAGTCACCCAACTTTTATATATGTGCATCTTCTGTATTGCATAGCATCCATATATACATAGATATGCACATATCTTCCATATATGCACAACTTTTGTATATATGCTATCTTATATATGCATATATATATATATATATATATATATATATATATATATATATATATATATATATATGCATATAAGGAAGTTTCACATATACATAATTAGTACGTAACTTCCATAGATGAGAACCTTCATATAGACACAACTTTCATATGTGTGCATATCTTCCACATGTGTGAAACTTCTGTATATGTGCATATATGGATGTTGTGCAAATACAAACGATATGCGTTTATACGGAAGTTGTGTATATAAGTAGGTTAAATTTGCGCACATGTATGTGCATATACAGAAGATATATGCATTTATGGAAGTTCCATAAGTAGCGCATCTCTTCCGTATATTCTATAATGTGATACATTCTCCTTTGATATTGAATTGTATGATATATTTTAATGACATTAATATTTACATGATGTATTTTTTTAAATATTACAGTTATATATAAATTATGTTTTTATAATTTAAGTTAAAATTTGATATAAATTTAATAAAATAAAACAAAAATTATTTTATATAATTAAATTTATATTTCAGAATTATTAAATCTATTTTATTTTATTTAGTTTATGATATATATATATATATATATATATATATATATATATATATATACTTACTCAATGTTATATTTAAGGTAATATCATTATTTAAATATTAAATTAATTTTAAACTGTTTGCATAAATTTGTTTATATTATTAGTTTTTAAATTAAAAAAATGTGATTTTGATAAACCAAAAATTTATGTAATATAAATAATCTAAATTTAATGATTATGAAAAATAATTTTTTTTTATTAATAATTTTATGTGTAAAAGGTTTTTAAAGTTATTTATACTATATTATAAACTATATTTTTCAGTAAAATAAAGTATTTAAATTAATTAATAATTATATATATAGGTTTATCAATATTTTTTTTTGTAAGTTGAGTGTTACTTTTTTAAATAATTTTCTAACATAAAGTAAGTTACATCCATATGTTTGAACATTAGGTGGTCTTAACTTGCCCCGAGGGAAAGAAGGTCTCTTGGCCACCTAACCACAAAATATGTCATCGAGAAACCAAAAATAATAAGTCTAACCAACCACACTATATATGTCTGAGAGTCTTTGTTCTTCATATATGTCTAATAGTTTTTGTTCTTCTTATTTTCTAGATACACATAAACATAACATCTAATATGTCGAAATTTTTTAAATTGCTTCATACAAAACTATAGCCAAGGTTGCATTGTCACTACTCATCATCAGTTGAATCCACCAGAGCATGGTCTTTCATAGTAGAACCTGGAAACTTTGTGTGGGGAATACAGGGGATGTGCTGCCCTATGCGGTTGAGCCGACCATTCTCTTGTTGCAGTTGAAGCTGAATCTTTTAAAACTCTTTGGTATAATCTGAATGTCCATTGGAGGACAAATGCATATAAGGTGGAAACTAATCCAAGGCGTTGGCTAGAATTGTTGGGTTTGTGTTATATTCTTGGCCCCAGGGAAAAAAATTTGCACCCTATATTAGGTGAGCGGACCTACCTATTGTTTTGTGTACGGGTTTCACACATGGTTTTGGGAATGATGGCTTTCTGCCCATGGTATTTTGTAGATTCGATCAAGGGAACTATAGTTATGTTCTAATCCATGGTTAATGGATTGGGATTTATGAATGCTTCATCATGTATATATATGTACTGTAACATTGAAAGGAATATAATAAAAAATCAATCTGGTAGTCTCGAATTTGGGATCCAATGGAAAATCTTTGTGTATATCCTTTTCATGGTTTATGTTCTCGCCATTGTTTATGTTCTATGTTTTAAGAATTTGTATGCAGATAATTTCTATAAAGGGCTAAAACCTACAAGAATTTTTTTCATCATCCAAAACAAGTGGACTGTTTGTTTATATTGAGAGGATCTACCACAGGTGTGGCCAGGGTAAGGAATCAAAGTCTAACAATCTTCTAAATCAATTTCAAATCCCTCCTCAATCTTTCATACCTCTTCTTCTCAATCTGCGATAACATGCTTGACCAGATTTGAACTACTTGATTGGTAAGCTTGAGTGGCTTCCTAAATAATACAAGAGGTCGATTTGCGCCCACGCCCAACCCCCTTGGATGATCTGGGTTGACTAGTTTGATAAGGGGAGGCTTTCCTTTTTTTCCCACAACCATTCTTTCCTTTACCAGAGGCTTGAACCATATTTCGTCTCCTACCAAGCAAATGTTGTCTTGTGTCAAGATCTGGAGGTTGACCCAAATAGAGTGGAATCTTAGAAGCATGATGCTTCCAAGGGCATCTCCAGCTCTGTATGCCTATCAAATAAGTTACAAAAGAAGCCAACCACATAAGGAACCAGTTTTGAAGCGTGCTGTCAACCGGCAACCAGCACAACGTTACAAGCCTGCTTCTAACATTGTTTCACGAGTGCCCATTTATGGGCCTAAAATGACTGGAAACACCATCCATAGGCAAAATCCTAGAATTGTCTAGGTGAGTCTCATGATTTATCGATTCAACCAATAGAATAGTGCACTGAAGAAAGAAAGAGCATTTGAGTCGAAAGTTGGCCCTTAACCACAACCCACATACAACCTTGCACCAAAACCAAATGCAATATTCCCTGGTTACAAGAACGAAACTGAATTTCCCATAATTGGGCCTATACTGACAAGATTTAAGCCAACAATTACCTCTTGATTAGGACCCACCCACAATTAGACGATCGAACCAACTACAACCCACCTTATACACTAGGGTTGGATTGACACTGAACATTTCCAACAGAGCCCCCCAAACCACAACCTTATACAAACTGGGGTCGGGCTAGTGTTTACAGACAACCTTGGCTCTATTTTGAACCCTTAAAAATTGAAAATACCCAAGAAGCAAACAAAATTTTCGAGAAACCAAAACCCTTACAGTTCCGTAGTAATCCATGGAGGGAGTGCCTCGATACATAAAGCAGCCCACTAGCCAAACCTTGCATGAGCCCATATGTGACAACCAAATCTCATAGACCAAAGACACAGAAAAATAAAATACTAATGACTCAACACATAACAAAAACCATATTATGTCATGCGTCAGGAACTTATGATTCCAATCTCGCCAAACTAAGTACCATGCATCCCAGAGACCGAAGGGTAGATACATAAATCCATAAATGCATAGGGAGAAAAATTAAGAATGGTGACATACCAGTGGTCGCATCTGAGGCTAGAAGGAGACTGAGGCTGTGATTTCCCTAGAAAAAATAGCCCAGACCAGATCCACAATGAACAAAGGACACAGACCAAATTACACGGTGCACCATAGGGAAAAAACACCTTAACGCCTGTCATAATGGCTCTGCCACCTTCAGGGTTGGAAATAAAACTCTGCATGCACATCGCCATCCCTCCAAGTGTTGCATGCATGTAGAGGGTGTCATAGGTATCTTGAAGATATGGATTAAACTGTGGTTCAGGGCATGCCCATTGGGTCTAGCTCACACCCCAAGTAGGGAGGTTTGTGCCGACTCTCCTCGGGTTGCTAACTATCTTTGTTATATTTCTCAAGAATACCTTGGATGGATAATAGTTCCTCTTCCATGGTGTATGGAGGCCATGCCATCTCTAGAGGTCTACCCGGATGTGAGAAACTCTAACTTGCTAAGAAATGTGTAGCTTTCTTATCTTCTCTTCTGACATGGGAAGTCAAGAGGTAGTCAAATGACGAGAGGAGCTCTCCGACTTCCTGCATCATATGTGAGATAAGCCAAATGTGGCTAATCTTTTCCCATAAAGTTCCCTATTTTAGCTTCTTGACAATGTCCACCACCAATATTGAATCCCCTTCGATCACTATCCTATTATAACCAATTCTTATAGAAATGATAAGGTCATGTATGATCATAGTAAACTTTGTCTCATTGTTACTAGCGTAACCACAATCTGCAGTGAAGACAAGTTTGGTTCTCTTTTGATAATCCCTAAAAAGGCCACCACACCCAACATTCCCTGGGTTACCTTTTAAAGCACCATAAAAGCTTAATTTAATGAAGCCATTCGGGGTCACCATGAAATGTTGGGGTGATGGGGTGGGGGAAGTTGAGACTCTCCAAGAGATTGGGGCTATCATAGTTGCATATAAGTTCAACAGTTTAAGAATTCTTACTTCATGAGGGTCTGCCTGCCAATCATCCAGATGCCATTTGTCTAAGAGAATGGTCTCCCGAATATTCTAAGTTATCCATGTCCAGATTACTTCTTGAGGGGTTTGTATATCTTTAAATATTCTGCTATTTCTTTCTTTCCAAATGGCCCACACTAGGAAGCCCAAAGCTAATTCCCATGCTCGATTTAAAACTGGGCTCGAAAAAATTCCTTTGCACCATAGGAGTATGGACTCCTTGATGCTATGTGGATCCTTGTCCAAGTGGCCAAACAGATCCCCTAGTTGATGCCATTTTTGGATTGCAAAGGGGCAAGTGTTTAACAGATGTTCTAGGTTCTCATTGTGTTGGCCGCATAGGAAGCAAAATGAAGGACCCTATAATCCTCTCTTTTGGAGTTGATCCCAAGTAAGTATTCTCCCTCGACACACCAATCATAAAAAGTGAGCTATTTTTTTACACAATCAACTTGTCCAAATCTTCATCCATAGGATACACTGATGATTTTGGGGTTCTTCTGCTCTGAGCCTCTATGCTTCCTTAATATTGAATGAACTCCTAGTTGAGTAACCCCACCAAAGAATGTCCTCGCCCTCCTTTTATTTTATTTTTCTGATTGAATTTCTTTATCCATAGTTTTCCATCACTCCGAGCGAGGTGGGTTTGGCCAATACATTAACTCTTTCCAGTTTCTCGAGCTAGATCTTAGTTGAGAGACCTTCCAGAATTGGTTAACTATGTAGTAAGTCTTGCTATTTGTGTAGAGGAAGATGTCCCCTAGATCTAGATGACTGAATAATTTTTCTCTCTAATGTCAAGTGTCCTGCCATTATTAAGTTGTATGTCCATTTCCAATTTCCCAGAAAAAAATGTTGATTGATAAGGTCCCTATTCCCTCCAGCCAAGTTCCAAATTGAATATCCATAGGGGGGATCCCTATATCTAAGGATATATTTTGTTTTAATCGATATACCATATTTTCGGGTCAAAATTTTCTTCCATAAGTCTTGTCCCCCTTTTATCCACCTCCACCAAATCTTGGCTCCCATAACTTGGTTCAGGATAAAGGGGTCCCTAAGACCTAAGACTCCAGCCATATTAGGAAGAATGAGAGTGTTCCAAGATACCAAAGCCCATTTATTTAATTTCTCGGCACCTTCCATTATTATTTATTCAAGATATTGACCATAGTTGAACAACAGGTTTTAGGAGTGGCCATACTAGAGAGCTGGTATGTAGGAATAGACTAAATTACTACTTTTAAGAGGATAATTTTGTTAGCTAGATTGAGAGCTTTGAACACCCAACCACTAAGTTTTGATTGGATTTTAAGGAGGAAGTCTTGCCAACAAGAGGTCTTTAAAGAATTATATGCTAAAGGCATTCCCATATACTTCATAGGTAAATACCCAATACCAAACCCCAATAGTCGGCCTAGGAAAGTTTGAATAATCCTTGTATTATTAAAAAAGAAGATATTAGATTTCTCATTATTAATCAAGGTACCCGCGGCCATTACAAAATCCTGAAGAATTTCATCTATTTTTCAGGCTTCTCTGAAGGAAACTTGAAAAAATAACATGATTTCATCTACAAATTATTTTTTGGTGATGGATAAGTCATTGCCCCATGGTCGAAGACCCTTTGATTTGAGAGGTACAAACTATCAATTTCAAGAATCTACCCAATCCTTGAGAAACCAGGATGAAGTGGAAAGGGGAGATCGGATCTCCCTACGTGAGGCCTCGAGAGGGATTGAAGGTGTGAGAGGGAGAATTGTTGAGCATGATAGAGAAAATTAGGGAGGAAACAAGGGAGAAGATTCAATTCACCCGTCACTGGTCAAATCCAAACAACTTCAAGATACTAACCAAATAGGACCAGTTGAGGCGGTCATAGGCTTTGGATAAGTCCAATTTGATCATCATAGCAGTGGATTTAAGATTCCTTAGCGAATTAACCATCTCTTGAGAGGTAATGATGCCATCGAGGATATTGTGACCTTCCATGAAGCTAGATTGTTCCAGGGATATAAGGGCTAGAAATAGAGGCTTTAGATGCTTGACTATAATAGTAGAAATAATCTTATAGATAACATTGCATAAAGTGATGGGTCTAAGGCCCTGGGGATCCTCAGATTTGTTTTTTTTAGGAATTAAAGCAATAAAATTTCAATTAAGACTCAGACATACCTTCTAGTTATGATTGGATTCCTCCACCACCTCAAGTATATCATTTCCAATAAAGTTCAATGCTACTTTATAAAATTCCATCGTGAACCCATCGGATCTAGGAGCTTTGTTCTTGGCCATTCCTTTGAAAACATCCTCTATTTCCTCCAGAGTCAAAACATGCATTAGGGCCATGTTAATAAATTTAGGCTTCTGCGATCCATATTAATTTTGAGAAGAATCTTCGGTGAAAATTACATAGAGATATTTTTGTCGACGCATTTCGAACCAACCAGTGTGGTTCGTCGTCAGGACAAGTTGAATGAGCAGATCTTGCTATGCATTATAAATAGATCAGGCAGAATATCCAATGACCAAATTTCCAGATCAGGTAATGGCTAAAATGATAATAGCTAGATTTGACGAGGGAACTGCTAGTATGACTATGAAAGGTATAAACATAATCTATTCAAATAAGCTAATTAATTTTCTTATTAAAATAAACATAAATGGATAATTTTAGAATTATAAATATATATTATAATCATAAAAGAATTAAAGTAATAAAGAATAGTTAATTATATTTTAAATAAATATAAGCTAATTATATTTTAAATAAAATATAAGTTAAAGGGACATTTAAGTCTTAATATAAATTGAGTAAATTAATTAATTAATTAATTAATTAGTTATCAAGGATGTTATATAAATATTAGTTAGTTGCATGAGTTAAAAATAGAATAATCTATAAATAGTTAAATATATATAAAATAAATAGATTAGTTCCATATTCATAGTCAAAGAGTATCCCGATGTAAAAATATTAGAGAATTACAATATTAATTAATAGTTTATTAAGGGTAAAAATTAGTATATTAGTTTTAAATTAATTATAAAATAAATAAATAAATAAAAATAAAAATAAAATATTAACTTTAATTTTATAGTCAAAGAGTTTAAATATTTAAATATTAAAGAATTCAAGTATTAAAAAAATAAAAAATTACAATATTAAAAAATAAATAATAAAATAAAATAAAATTTTAATTTTAATTTAATAGTCAAAGAGTTTAAATATATAAATATTAGAGAATTCATGTATTAGAAAAATATTATATATATATATATATATATATATATATACTTAAGGGAGAAAATGACTAGGAGGAGAGGGCTGGTACCCAGCAACTACTGATCTTCCAGCCATCCTCTCTATTGAGATTGTTATGCTTTTTCTCAATCTCAAGGGCTTCCTTAAATTTTCAGTGATGGAATTGCGACACTCTAGCAATCACACTAGCTTCTTCGATGCAGACATGATGATTGGCTTTCTCCACATGCTCTGCTAAAGCGGAAGACTTGGTTCTCATATACTTGAGGTCAGCTACATGCTCACTAATCCTTTGGTTAATGGAGTGACCAGTATCACCGATATATGGGGTCCCAGAAGAACAAGGAATAATATAAACACCTTTCATGTCCTTGGGGTCAATAGGATCCTTCACAGATCTGAGGGACTTACGAATGGTGTTAAGAGGTCTAAAGGTTGCGGGGACATTATGCTTCTTAAGAATCCTTGCAATCCTATCTGTGGTTCCTTGAACATATGGAAGATGGACACCAGGAATCCGTTCCGTAGGTTCTCTTCTGGATAACAAATTCTTAGTTGCTTTGAGGAAAGCCTTTTGTCCTAAATGTCTACTATAACTATTGTCAACAAAGACATTAAGAATATGGGACTTCTCCTCCTCGAAGTTCCTTTCATCCGAGATCCTTAAGGCACGAGTCACCAGGGTGTTGAGAACCCCCGACTTCTGAGCTGGGAAATGGTGGGAACTAGCATGAAGATACTGCTCCGTATGAGTTTTCTTGCAAAACACTCGGTGGGAGAGGGAACCATCCTTATTCTTAGAGACAAGAATATCAAGGAACGGGAGGCAACCATCGACTTCTTGTTCCATAGTGAACTTGATGGCCAAGGATTGATTATTGAGATGATCGAAGAAGAGATCTAACTCCTCTTGGCCATGTTCTGTTCCTGGATGATTAGCCGAGGGATGTGTTGAGTGATTCTCGAAATAACGTTCAATCAGTCCTAGGTCGGTTCCAAAAGAAGGGTCTAAAAATGATTAACCACTAGATCTTCCATATCGTCATGTTGAACCAATCAGTTCCCCAATCCATCATTAAGAGAGAATATTCGATTACGTTCTCTGTGTTGGATCATTGCTTTATGGAAAACCTTGTGTTTCACTCTCCTTCTCTAAGCCATTGGATTTTGGACTTTTGTTTCCACGGGATTTATTTTTGTTTCCTTCTTTCTTCCAACTAGTTCAACAAGTGACCTTCAGTCTCAACCAAGCTCTCTGATCTTCCTTCTAAAATTATTTTTTGTTCAAATTATTGCATTTTCCCTTGGAGTTTCTTTTACTCTTTTTGAATGTTACCAAAATCTTCTTGGTTTCGTTTCTTAATATGGGACTTAACATTTTTAACTTTGAGCTTAAATGTGTGCATGTGATTTTGGCCCTACACAATGCTTCCATTCCACTAGCATTCAACTTTCTGCATAAATAATGGATCTCGTAACCAAAAGGACTCAAAGTGGAAGGGTCAATTTTGGGGCCCGATTTAGATCAATCTCCATCCTAATCGGCGAATGATTCGATCCCATGTCCGAAAGAATGGATGCTTAAAAAATAATATCTCTATTTATAACCTATTTCGAAATAAGAAATCGGTCCAAGCGCGACGCTACTTGATGAGCTTCCCCCCTTCTGTTATTCCCAGCGAATACCATTGATTGTAGGTATATCCACTAGGTACAATTCCACAATTTTGTCTCAGAATCCTTCCATATCTGCATCCGTCTGACAAAGCCCTCCCTTTTTTACCTTTAGTGAGGCTATTACATTGAAATCTCCACCAAGAATCTAGAGCTCCTCCTCATACAACCTTTTTAGTTTTCCTAAGTTCTAGAGGAAAACCCCTTTTTCTCTTGGAATATGAAGCCCATAAACCCCAATCATAAAATCCCAATCTCTGGTCCCAATATGGGGTAATTTACCTAATAAAATCCTAGGAATGTGGACCCAATCTTCTAATATCACTTCCATCGTATTCCAAAGTATAGCTAGCCCACCATCACTACCATTGGAATCATGGGATATCACTTCATATTGAAGTTTCGGGCTCATTGCAATCTCTTTCAAACTATATTCCGTGATTTTCATTTCCTATATATTCATGATACTCAAATGATCTTTTCTAATGTGGTATTTCAAATACCGTTGCTTGCCTCTACTGTTGAGGCCTCACACATTCTAGGATGTAATGATAATTGAGAAGGTTTATTAAGATGGTGGGAAAGTCCGAATAGTGTTACCAACCTTCCCGAATTAACTAGCAAGTCACCCACAATCTCTATGGATTCTTGCAAGTTATTGCACCCTCTTTTCTTGCCTCCTTTCCCTACTATAATTGATTATGTTCCTCGTCCTTGTTGATATTCCAAATGATCTCGTTGATTGTTTGCTATGGGTCCCTGTTTGGCTTGGAATCGCTAAAAGGTCTCGCACTATAGTTTCTTTTTCTCTTTAGGGATAAATCGTTCATCCAAGTGCCTCCATTTATTTAGCAATCTATTTCCATATTTGCGTATTTCGCTTACGTTACCTGGGCTTCTTTCTCCTAGTGTTCCTCTTCAAATTTTGGCTTAGGTTTTTGTTCACCCTTGGGATGAGTCTTACGGTTTTCTTGGTTGGTTGGGCCACTCGATTCATTGATACTCTACTCATCCTCTACTAGGGTTTCAAAGTGATTTCTTTGGTTCCACCCTTTCTTCTGTTGTGGGTGCATCGACGTTGAGGGGGATTTTGCATTCCTTTTATTTTTTTGGACACCCTGAAAACCTTCGGTGTCCTCCCGATCTTTTGTTGGATATTTGGCTTTTGACAAGCCCGTCGTATCTACTCAATTTAGAGGGAATTCCTTGTAAAGGTTCCCATATTCATGGCACCATCTGCATTGAAAATGGATGTGTTCATAATCCAGTGGTTGTTGCCGTAACTCATCTTGATATTCCAACTCTATGAATTCTGGGAGAGGTTCTGTAATGTTCATATACACACAAATTTGTGCATATGAGGTATACCTTCCTCTCCTAGTTGAGTTTGTCACTTTAACAAAGCTCCTAATAAAATTTCCTATACCTTCCAGTATCTTTGCATCCTAAAAATCCACTGGGAGTCCAAATAATCAAACCCAAACTGGGGCGACCTTGAATTTCTCTTAATCTAGATTGTAGCATGCCTCCCAATGTGGCATGAAGAGTCCAGTATTGTAGTAGAAATAGGGTCTTTTCTCGAAGGTCATTTCCTTATCTTTGAGGCTAGTGAAGATCACTGTGAAGAACCCTCGAGCACCTAGCTTCAGATCTATATGTCCTTTTGGCTACCATTTTAACTGTATCCATTTTACGAGATCTCATTCAGATTACCATTTTCCAATGAACTTATAGATCAAGACATGATCTTTCATAAACTTCTGATACGTCTCCAATTTATTGTTAGGAATTACAAATATGGGTTTCTTGATTGCTCTTGGCATACATTGTCCCCGAAATCGGTTTTGCCACTGTGCCCCCAACATTGGGGTTCCTTTGACTTCCCCGCCTGCTTCGCTAGTTGTCGCAACTACTCCTCGTGAGCTTGATTCTCATGCCCCTATACTTCTCTAGGAAGGGATATCTCTCCTCCCCACGTATTTTCCCATCCTTGCCATTAAAATCCACAGAGAAGGTGTTCGTTCTACGGTGACCAAACTTACCAATCAAACGAGAACTATTACTACAAAATGAAAACTCTAGCTAAAAAAACCCCCAAGAAACATGAAAAATAGGTTGAAAACGAAAAGTGTTGATCTTGGAATAACATTTATTTTTTTCAAAGTAAATTTTCAACATTTTTTAAAAATGGTTGTAAAAACCACTTTTTTTGTGCAAAAGACACCCTCAAAAACAAAAAGTTTTGATTCTGGAATAACGTTGTTTCATTTTTTTTCTTTTTTTCAACATTTTTTAATAATGACGTTAAAGATCAAATATCATGACTCCAAAATCTTTAAATTTCCAACGTTTTCAATCATGACATTAAAGATAAAATATCACGTCTTTGAAAAACATTAAAATTCCAACAAATTATAGTCATGGTGCTAAAGAAAAAATACTTATAATTGTTTTCAACCATAGCATTAAAGATAAAATATCATGACTTAGAAAACATTAAAATCTTGACAATTTTCAACCATGGAATTAAAACCAAAGATTATGACTATAAAAAAAATCTTAAGTTTTCAAAATATTTCAAGCATGACATTATATAAAAAATTATGACTAAAAAAACTTAAAAAATGAACACCTGAATGAAAGAGTTATTATACCACGAGTAATTTATTTTTTAAATGTTAAATGTATAGCGATTTTAAAATCTTAGCCTAAGACAACTTGATATATTGCAAAAGAAAATAAAAAATCAATCATCAAATTGACACGCAGTGTAGGTGAACTCGACCGATTGTAAAAAAAACTTAAAGACCAACCATGAAATTGACACATTATGGGGCAAACTCTATTCATTATAATGAAAATTTTAAAATCAGCTATCAAATTGCACATAATGGGATCAGGTTGCTAATTGAGCATCAACACGGACCCTAGAGAACAAAAAAAAAATAAAGAAAAAAAAAAAAAAGAAATAAATACATAAATAAATAAAATAAAAAATACAAAAGGAAAAAAATTCAAACATGGAAAAAACAATAAAAAAACACACAAAAAATTTAAAAAAATTATAACAAATAAAAAATAAATAAATGAATATTAAAGACATGACCAAAAAAAAATATATCAAAAAATGGGAAAATAATTAAAAAAAGACATAATTCAAGAAAAATAAATAAATAAATAATAAAAGTATTTTTTAAAAATTAAAATAAATAAATAAATAAAGGAAAAAATAAATTAATAAATTAAAACAATTTTACCGAAAAAAATGAAAATTACAAAAATAATAAATAAATTTAAATTTAAAAGAATAAAATAAAATATATATTAAAAAAAATTACAAATCAAAAATAACAAAAAATAAATTAAAAAGAAAAATTATAAACTAAAAAAAAGATTAAAACAATTTAAATTAAAAATAAAATCAAAAAATCAAAAAAATTTGGCCCGAGGGCAGCCTAGGTCAATTCCAGGAATCGACCTATGTTGCCCTCGACCATTATTGCCTAGGCCATAGGTTCTCAGGACTTGGTTGGCACAATGCCGCCCCGCGGCCATGGGCAGCGATGGTCGAACTCAACTTTGGTCGCCTAGGGTCACGGGTCTTGGGCCTGGTCGGGGCGGTGCCATACAGTGGCCACCCACACCAAACCAGAGGCCCCACGGCCCTGGACAGCCATCTTTGAGCTCGGTCTTAGCCAAAAAGCATCATAGGGCCTCGGGCTTGGCCAGGGTGGTGCTGCACAACACCCACTCCGGCTAGGCCCGAGTCCCTGCGGGGCCGACGGTGGCCTAGGTCAATTCTCAGAATCAACTTGGCCACCCACAGCCGCCACTAGGTAGCCCTGGGTGGTAGCCTGCCAAGGGGCTAATTTTTTTTGAATTTTATTTTTATTTTTAATTTCAATTGTTTTAATTTGTCTTTTTATTATTTTTTAATTTAATTGTTTTGATTTTTTATTTTAATTTTTTTTTAAACTATTTTAATTATAAAAAAAAAAAAAAAAAAACATTTTCTATTTATTTATTCTTTTTAATTATGTGGTTGTTTTAATGTTTTTACTCTATTTTTTTTCTTGAATTATGTTTTTTTTTATATTTCTTTTTTTTTTTCATATTTTTAATTTTTTATTTATTGTTTAAATTTTTTAATTTTTATAAGTTAATTTTTTTTTTTTTACATTTTTATAGTTTTTCTGTCATATTTCTATGCTTTTTATATTTGATTTTTTTTGTCATGTTTTTTTTAATGTTTTATTACTCTTTATTTCATTATATTTATTATTCTATTTTTTGTTTTTATTTATTTTTATTTATTTTTTATTTTTACATATTAATTTTATTTTATTTTTATATTTTTATGGTTTTATTAATTTATTTTTTATATTGGATCTTTTTGTTATGTTTTTATTTTTATTTTTATGGCTTATTACCAACATCAAAATCAACAACATTTAAAAAAAATGTCCATACTTAATATATTAAAAAATTTAAAGTGAAAAGTAAGCTCTCTAAATGAAATGGGTTGATGTTGCATCAACACTTTTCAAAATCAATATGAAAATCACTAACATTTAAAAAAAATATTCATACTTAATACCTAAAAAAATTAATGTGTCAAAAATAAATCCTCTAAAAAAATGTGTTGATGTTATATCAACACTTTTCAAATTCCGCATGAAAATCACTAACATTTAAAAAAAACTGTTACATAAGAAAATTTAAAGTGTCAAAAATATACTCCAAAAAAATTGTATATCATGAATAACCACATTTTAAAATCGGGTGTTTTAAGGTGTATTATGAATAACCACTTTTTAAAATCGGGTGGTTTTTTTCTACCTCAAAAAAAGAAGTGTTTTTTTTGCTACCTCAAAAAAAGGTGTTTTTTTTTTGTGTTTTTTGCTACCGCAAAAAAGGGGTAATCGATATTTTTCTCATTTGATAAGTAACTATGTTTGTATATAGAGATATTTTTCTCATTTGATAAATAACTATGTTTGAATATAGAAGTTACAGTGAAAGTGATTCAAAGATTGCTAAGATGGATCTAGGTTGGTTTAATTATTAATTTTTTTCGTTTCATTTTTATTTTTATATAATTTCACTAAGTCAAAATGTTTTAATTAATATTTTGATTTTTATGTAAAAATGACACTCTTCGATACTGGGATGGAGAGTGTCTCTGGTCCAAAAATGTAATTAAATTATATATATATATATATATATAGTATAAATGTGAAATGGTGGTTTTTTGGCATTTGGTATTCATGAGCCATGGTATGGTATGATTAATAATATCTATGATAAAACGGTGCTAGTATCCATGGTTAAAAATCTTGTTATATTGTAATTATTATTTTGATTGTGAAATAAGAGATGGTTTTTGGGCATGTGGTGTTGATGAGCCATCATATTGTCCAATGGTGTGGTATGTTTAATAATGTCCATGGTAAAGTGGGTGTGAAAATTCGTAGTTAAAAATCTTGTTATATATTAAGTTTTTATGTGCATATTAATCAAATTTAAAATATGGTTACAAAATTAAATCTTGTTATAAATTAAGTTTTTATGTGCATATTAATCAAATTTAAAATATGGTTACGAAATTAAATCTTGTTATATATTAAGTTTTTATGTGCCTATTAATGAAATTTAAAATATGGTTACAAACTTATTATTTTAATTCATATGGTAAAACGGATCTTAATTTATAGTTAATTGGATATATTTTAATGTCATAGAGGTGTAGATATATCTCAAAAGTAATTATCTTTTTTTTCTTTTAGATTTAATAAAAAATGTTATAAAATTAAATTCAAATAAAATATTTATAAAATATTTTGATTGTGAAATGAGAGATGTTTTATGGGCATGTTGTATGTATGAGCCTTGGCATTATCCCATGGTATTATCCCAAATACTATTTACAAGTTAATAATATCTATGGCAAACATATTATTATATTGTAAGGTTATTGTAAGTAATAAAGTTTTGATGTGCTTATTAATTAAATTTAAATATGGTTACAGAATTATTATTCTATTTTATAAGGTAAAACAGATCTTAACTTATTGTTAACGCTAATAAGTATATTTTAATTTAATATATATAATATGATTTTATTTTATATAAAGAATTATTCATAATTGGTAACAAAATGAATTTTACTATTTTTATTATTTTTAACTTTTTGAGTACACTGAGCCATGGTATTATCCCAAAGACTATTTACATGTTAATAATATCTATGGCAAACATATTATTATATTGTAAGATTATTGTAAGTATTAAAGTTTTGATGTGCTTATTAATTATATTTAAATATTAAATCATTATTCTATTTTATAAGGTAAAACAGATCTTATTGTTAACGCTAATAAGTTATATATTTTAATTTAATAGTTACATATTTTAATTTAATATATAATATGATTTTATTTTACATAAAGAATTATTCATAATTGGTAATAAATTGAATTATATATTTTAATTTAATAGTTACATATTTTAATTTAATATATAATATGATTTTATTTTACATAAAGAATTATTCATAATTGGTAATAAATTGAATTTTATTATTTTTAACTTCTTAAGTACACTACAGCATCTTCCTCATATTGGGCTTTATATTACTTTGAAGGGACATGCAAATGTTTACCAATCCTTTATATATAATAAATTGGACTTATTATTATAAATTCAACATATTCAATGTATTAAGATGGCATGTGACAATGTTTATAAACTTTCTTACATTACACCTACACATCACTCCTATACTGGGTATATTGGGCTTTATATTACTTTCAAGGGACATGCAAATGTTTACCAATCCTTTATATATAATAAATTGGACATATTATTATAAATTCAACATATTAAGACAACATGTGACAATGTTTATAAACTTTCTTACATTACACCTACACATCACTCCTATACTAGGTTGTAGAGCACCTCTTGGCACAATTATTGTTATTTTTTCTAATTTTTAACCCCTTTTTCATTATAGATGTTTAATTATTCTAAGTTTTGGAATTTTTGAATGAGACTTTTGGTCAAATCTTGATTTTTTTTGTTTAAATTGGGTTTGGGTTTTTCTATACATATGTATTCAAACCTTAAAAACCCTTGGAGCACTCTAAATGTGGAGAGTTCGAGAGTTCAAAACATAAACTTGTAATTCCATCGTTGGAGAATTAAATTTGAAGTTTTTGGCTATACATATGTATTCAAACCTTAGAAAACCCCTGGAGCACTCTAATCGTGGAGATTTCAAAACTTAAACTTGTAATTCCATGGAAAATTATTAAATTGAAAAATATGCTAGAAAAAGCTCTGAAATGTATAATGTCATTTCTTATTTAATACTTTGCATAATAATTTCATAATTGTATAAATCACTATTAAAATTGACCTTATATTTACATGATACCATTTATTTTTTTCAAAAAAATCTAACTTAATTTTATTATCAGAAATAAAACCACTCTCGAGAATATATAGATCTCATAGATCTATCCAAAAATTATCAAGAAATATGTAGATCTCATAGATCTCTCTAAAAATCGTCAAAAAAGTTATGTTATTTGTTATTTAATATTTTTTTATATTAATTTCATAATTCTATAAGTCACTATTAAAATTGAACATGTATTTACATGAAACCATTTATTTATTTTCCAAAAAAAACCAGCTTAATTTTATAATGAAAAATAAAACCACACTGTGGAGATACATGCCCAACCTGGGTATATCTCGTAGATCTATCCAAAAATTGTCACAAGGTCATCAGAAAATTGTTGCCGAAGATAAATATCCAGGTTGTCTATCAAATTATAGACGCATATAATGGCCTGATACAAAAACGAAAACAGCATTTGAAAACATATAAATGCTGTTTTAGATTGAAATACATGCAAATTCTTTAAACAGTTATAGCAAAAAATCTGAATATGTGGTTTATCTAGTGCATAATACCATTTTTGAATATCTATATATAATAATTAGATAATTATATTAAATAAATCTGAACAAGTAAAGATAAGACTCAAAAATACAAACTAATTAACATTTAAAATGTGAGAGAAGATTGATACGAATATAACATCATCTTTTGTTTATAATTACACGATAAAATTTATATTAGAAAAATTAATGTCAAAATTATTAATAAGAAAATGACTACCAAAACAATGACCAACCGATTTTTTTTTATTTCCAAGTCACCACATGAGACGGGACCAACACCAGTAATGGAATGAACTGATTGGTGGTTGGTTGTTATTCGTCGTAGGCATTTCTATATTGGCCCCAGGGTGGATGGGGGCGTCGTTGACCTTTTTCTAAATTTAATTGAATCACTGAGATTTAATGTAGGTGAATATCTCTAGAATATGCTCAGCGTGAGTCTAAGATCGATGGTTATGGAGGGAGGAAGAGTGAATCGATGATTTTTTTTTTTTTAGTTTTGTGGTCGCGACTTATTTGAAACATGGCCCCGTCCTTTCGTTTCCATCTCTGTGTTTTCCCACATTCGGTCACTTGTGCTTTCGTTTTCTATTAGATCAGAGCTTACATAACACAAAGCGGATTCATACTCAAAGACTTAGATGGCAATAGTAGAGAATAATTCACAGAGACAGACAAATGGAGAAACAACAAGATTACTCAACCAGAAACAGCGGAATAGATAAAACAATCACCGAAGAACAGAAATCACTTAGCATTACATAACAGGCTTGGGCCTTGGATTGCTTTCTTTGGCCAGAGAAATTACAAATTTATAGAGGCAGAAGAAGGATCTAGAATCCTGTATGTAAATCAAATGGAGATCTAGAATGATCTAGAAACTAATGGCAGTGTAGAAAGATCTAGAATCCTGGAGATCTAAAAAGATCTGATCTAGAAGGATCTAGAATCCTACGTGAATTTGGCTTCACACTTAACATTCTCCCACTTGAAGTCAAATAAGATCCATCAAGTCACACCGAGTCCTACCATGCCTCTACATAACTCATGTTTATTTCGTGGTAGAATCTTAGTGAGCATATCAGCAAGGTTCCTATCTGTATGGATCTTTTCCAAGGATAACTGTTCTTCCCCCAACACATGCCGGATCCAATGGTACCTTAAGTCAATGTACTTGTCCTCTTTTATTTCTATCTCTCCTAGGAATCACTGCATCCACAACATCTCTTTACAAGCTTCCGTTGCAGCTATGTACTTGCTTCTGTTGTAGAGAGGGCTACTATTCTTTGTAGTGTTGACACTCAAGATATTGTTGCACCTGCAAATGTATACAAATAACCTATAGTGGACTTTTTGGTATTCATATCTCTAGCCATATCTGCGTCTCTAAATCCTTCAAGCACAGTCTCATCATGACCAAAACATAAAAAATAATGACTAATACCCTTGAGATACCTCAACATTCATTTTATTGCTTGCTAATGTTGTTTGCCTGGATTGGCAAGGAACCTACTCACTACTCCCACTGAATATGCAATGTGTGGTCATGTGCATACCATGGCATACATCAAACTGCCAACTGCTGAAGCATAAGGAATCTTGCTCATCTCTTCTTTCTCCTTGACATCACTAGGACATAATTCAGTATTCAGCTTGAAGTGGGCTGCAAGGGGTGCACCAAGTGGCTTGGCATCCTTCATATTAAACCTATCAAGGGCCTTCTTGATATATTTTTCTTTTGACAGCCACAACCTTTTGTTTTTCTTGTCAAGCATAATCTGCATGCCCAATATCTGTTGTGTTGGTCCCAAATCCTTCATTGCAAATTTGCTACCCAAATATTTCTTCAATCTATTAATCTTATTCTTATCATGCCCAACAATCAACATGACATCCACATATAACAATAATATGATATACTTTCCTTCGTTATACCTTTTGATATAGACACAATGGTCAGCTTCCAACCTCTGAAAACCATGTTCCAACATGAATGAATCAAATTTCTGGTACCATTGTCGAGGTCCCTGTTTCAACCCATAGAGACTCTTTTTCAACCTACAAACAAGGCCTTCTTTGCCTTTTCCTATGAAGCCTTCTAGCTGCTCCATATAAATTTCTTCGTCCAATTCACCATGAAGGAATGCAGTTTTTACATCTAATTGTTCGCATTTTAGGTCTAAAGCAGCAACTAGACCAAGAATGACTCTAATGGATGACATTTTAACAAAAAGTGAGAAAATTTCAGTGAAGTCAATACCTTCTTTTTGGGGAAAACCTTTCACCACCAGCCTTGCTTTATACCTCTCCTTCTTTTTGTCACCTTCATGCTTAATCCTATAAACCCATTTGTTTTATAGAACCTTTTTACTTTCTGGGAGGTTTACCAACTCCCAAATTTTATTTTCCTGCAAAGAGTTCATTTCTTCTTCCATTGCTTTCTTCCATTCTTTACTGTGCTTGACTTTACAAACTTCCTGAAAGCAATTAGGTTCACCTTCATCAGTCAACAAAATATAGTTTAAAGGAGGATACCTTTGTGAAGGGTTATGAGGCCTAGAAGATCTATGAACCAATTTTGGTGGTGCATTATCAGGTTGAATCTCCTGTAAAGGTTCCTGCAAGATTTCTTGTTGTTCATCATTTTCCACTTATTGTTCTTCATGCTCCTAAATTTGTTGTTCATTTTCTTGTATTGGTGGTATGTTTTCCTGCTGCTCTTCAAACCTGTCAATAATCTTCTTGACCTCCAACTCACCTACAGTCCTCTTGAACATTTCTGACTCATTAACATCCCTACTTTTAATAATTTTATGTTTGACTGGTTGCCATAGACGATAACCAAAATCTTCATCCGCATATCCCAAAAAAATGCATTTCATAGATTTATCATCTGGCTTAGTTCTATTTTCTTTGGGAATATGTACGAATGCTTCACATCCAAAGATTTTCAAGTGAGAATAAT
Source organism: Pinus tabuliformis (assembly GCA_031772625.1). Lineage (NCBI taxonomy): Eukaryota > Viridiplantae > Streptophyta > Pinopsida > Pinales > Pinaceae > Pinus > Pinus tabuliformis. The sequence goes on along the minus strand of CM062814.1, from coordinate 598,736,122 downwards.
TCAAATTCTTACCAATCCAGACTTCTTTAGGGATACCTCCATCCGAGGCTGTAGTTGGAGATCTATTTATGAGGTAGCAAGCGGTCCTGACTGCTTCAGCCCAAAAATTCTTCTCCAAACCAGAATTGGACAACATAATCGTACCTTTTCCATAATGGTGTGATTCATCCTTTCTGCGACACCATTCTGTTGAGGAGTACTAGGCACAGTGTTCTCATGCTTTATGCCAAACCTGTTACAATATTCCTTAAATGCATTTGAGCAATATTCTCCATCATTATCTATTCTTAAACACTTCACCAATTTGTTAGTCTCTCTTTCAACAACAACATGGAATTTTTGAAATATTTCAAACACTTCAATTTTATTTTTCATAGGATATGCCCAAACCTTCCTGGATGCATCATCTATCAATGTTACAAAATATGATGCTCCTCCTAATGATTTGATGTTAACAGACCCAAACACATCTGAGTGTACCAATTCTAACACATTTTTCTTTTTTTTATGGCCACCTCTAAGGAATGAAACCCTTCTTTGTCTACCATATATACAATGCTCACAAAGATTAAGATTGTAGGATTTCAAACTTGGCAATAAACTTTTACCAACAAGGATTTTTAAGCCCTTCTCGCTCATGTGACCCAAACACTTATGCCATAGATCCACTGAATTTCCTTTTTTTATGACAGCAACCAAATCTGGTTTTCCTATCAGTGTCTTCAATGTGTATAATGTTCCTGTTTTGGGTCTTTTGGCCATGACCAATGCACATTTGCTAATTTTCTAGCCTCCTTTTCCAAAGCTTGTCGAATAGCCTTCATCATCTAGTCATCGCATAGAGATTAAACTCATGTGCATTTCTGATACATCCCTAACCTGTTTCAACAATATATCTTGTCCATATTTCATCTTGATCTGGACATCTCCCACTCCAACAATACTGCAAAAATGATTATTCCCCAAATGCACTCTACCATAATCATCACGATTATATGAAACAAAACTATCATTGCATGGGGTTACATGGTGAGATTCCCCAGAGTCAAGGATCCAATCAAAGTTATTGCTAGATGTATATACACACGCATCCTCTACTGAAACAGTAAACAACACATCACCATCTGTGGCTACAGTAGTAGTCTCACCTTCGTTTGTGCTGGATGACTTGTGATTTTTACTGGACAGTCTCTGATCCTTTTGTCCTTCTTTTCAGAATCAACATTCTTTCTTCTTGTGCCTGGGTTTACCACAATGAAAGCAGATGATTCTGCCTCTCCTTGATTTTGATCGGCCTTTCGATCTTGATCGCCCTTGCCGGCCTCGATCCATTTTCCTACCACTATCAGCTAGAGCTAAAGCCTCTCCTCCCTCGTTTTCCACAATTGACTTGCGTCGCAGCTCCTCATTCATTAAACTACTACTGACATCATCAAACTTCAGGGTCCCTGTATTTGTTGAGGTGCTCATAGCTACAATTAAATTTTCCCAATTGTCTGGTATAGGACACATCAGAAATATGGCTCTAATTTCATCATCTAAAATGATTTTAACAGAAGCAAGCTGATTAGTAATAATATTAAATACATTCAAGTGCTCAGCAACTAAAGCACCCTCCTTCATTTTGAGATTATAAAGTTTCTTCATCAAGAACACTTTGTTTGATGTTGTGTTCTTCTCATATAGATCATGGAGCTTCTTCCATAATCCTTCAGCCGTCTTTTCTCTGGACACACTAAAATAAACATTCTTTGCTAAATATTGGTGGACTGTTGCAATTGCCTTTCTATCTAGCTTACTCCACTCTGCATTTGTCATCGATGAGGGTTTCTTTGTTGTGCCCTCAATCAGCAAACACTGATCCTTTAAAATCAGTGTATCCTCCATCTGTGATTTCCATAGGGCAAAATTAGCCCCACTCAAGTTCTCCATATCTGTAACTGTTGTCTCCATTTTCAATCAAATTCATACCCCAAAAAAGAAAAAACTCCACTTAAAAATAAAACTTTAATTATTATTCTTTAAAATTTAGTAATAATGACCTTCCTCCCTTTAAAATACCATTTTCAAAATTCCTACTCCTGTTTTTAAATATACTCTTCAAAATTCCAACATATAATTATATATGTTTCATAATAAATATAAAAACATATATAATGTTTTAACCTTTTCACATTTCACACATAAATATGTTGGTTTGAGAAAAAACTTGACGTAGACGTGAAAATTTGATGTAAAAAAAACTTACGAACACCACGTTTCAACTCCAAACTCCATGGATCTCCACATTTCAAACTCCAGCAACATGTTTCAACATAAATCCACGACCTTGTTTTTCTTGTAACAACTGCCTTTTAGTTCCAGCGTTCCTCAGCTATTTCCTAGACAAATCCTTCAACAGCTACAAGGGTAATAACCAACGTTTTAATGAATGCTGCCAAAGCAAGGCGATGGCACTAAGCGGCTTGCACAGTGGATATTCAACCCTAGCTCTGATATCAGTTGTTAGACCAGAGCATACATAACACACACCGGATTCATACTCAGAGACTTAGACTATAATAGCAAAGAATAATTTAAGAGACAGACAAATGGAGAAACAATAAGATTACTCAGTCAGAAACAGCAGAATAGATAAAACAATCACTAGAGAATATAAATCACTTAGCATTACATAACAAGCTTGGGCCTTGGCTTGCTTTCCTTAGCTAGAGAAATTACAAATTTATAGAGGCAGAAGAAGGATCTAGAATCCTGTATGTGATTCAGATGCAGACCTAGAATGATCTAGATGAAGACCTAGAATGATCTAGAAGCTAATGGCAATGTAGAAAGATCTAGAATCCTGGAGATCTAGAAAGACTTGATCATCTAGCAGTGCTTTTCCGATGATCATGTTCGCAGTGTTATGCATATGCTTGCTTAAACGACGATCAATTTGCATCCCCTGCATATGGATCTCTTTATCAATGCCTAGTTTGCATGCCCATAAATGCAGTGACAGCTTTGAAGAATAGTTTGCTCTGCTGCAAAGTATCGCTTCCACCGAAAGGAGAAGCGACGCGCCTAATCTGCAAGAACCCGCTGTAAAATGCGTCCAGGCTGTAAAGGCCAAAGATGCAAAATTAGTTACGTCTCAGGTGTTGTAGCAACCTTCATTCGAGTGGGAATAATTTTTACCATGTGCAAATAGAACTTGCAATGACGACTCAAAGACCAGTGACTGGGACCTGAAGGGGAGAGAGCGTGAGTAGGAGTGAGTCTCGCCAGAGGCGAGTCTGGACAGCGATCGAAGCTTCGACAATACATAAACTTATTGATATTATACGCCTATCATGAAAAATAGGAGTTGTATAGAAAAACCCTTAATCAATATCAATGATTTACATAGTTATTACAATGAAATGTATATAAGTTCAAAACTTTGACAACAGAAGTTAGCACGATTGAGTTTACACAAATTGGTATAGAGGTAAAACCCTCATAATCCATGACTCGGTTAGACCCAAGCTATATTAAGGGATTCCATCATAATAATTCATACATAGCCACAACCGTGAGGAATAGAGGAAAATAGCACAAACAACACTAAGTGTCAACTAAGCCGAATGGAAAACAATGAATTCACTACCTAAGGAATTCAGTCTCAACAAGAAGTAGGCAACCAACCCAAGGAAAAGATATTTGGAGTTAGAAGTAAACCCATTGCAACCCAATTTCACTAGCAGAATGAAGGTCCAGGCAAAAGTATCACTCGTCAGACATCGAACCAGAAAACAAGTTAGTTAACGAGAAGAATCATTTTAGACATAAGTAAAAATTAACAAAGAAAAATTTTACAATCTGGGTTGTTGTTTAACGTTTCGGTGTCGCCATAATCACCGCAAGAGCATATTAAAACCTGTTAATTCTAAACTTTTCTGCACAATCCCAAAACTTTACCTCTGTGAGCCAGAGCAGGGAGGATACCTTGGTTTTCGTGGCCACTATTGCCCTGCCTCGATGTCATCCATTGATGAATGGAAGAAATCTGCGAGAAAACCCTACATTCAACCAAGCAAATGTAAATTACTTTGGCGTTATCTCAACCTGAAACTGCATTAAGGTGTTGTAAGGAGTAGGAACCCTACATGTAAAGATTCTAGCCATTGCTCAGAGAAACCATCGCTTTGTTGCAGAGAACCCTCAACCCTAACCTCATCGCAAGAATTCCCATCAGACGCAGACTTTGTGGACGAGGTTGTTACCTCAACCGTCTCGCTGGAAGCCTAACCGTCATATCAATACCCTACGATCGCACGGTGAGCAACTATACAGTTTTCTAGGAGACGGGAAGCTTCCAGAAACAACGATTGTGTATCATAAATGGGTTAACAAAGTATGGTACTGTGCTAGGCAGCGTGGAAACACCAGACTAGATCAAATAAACCTCGAGGATTTTATTCTGGGTAAGGTATTAATTAAACAGTAAGAATTATATTAAAACAAGACAACTATCCGTAGCATGTTATATGTAGGTGTTAAATGTACATATGAGTATGATGATGGACAGCATAGAGCTATGATCATATTTCCTTCGGACCTTCAATATAATTATATAAATGTTAAAATGAGAATCCTTAACCTTACCATAATACAACCTCCAAGCAGTGTATGAAATTATAAACTTTCACATGGTAGGAATACTTTGGACTGTAAAAAATAATATTATTTGTGGTATTTTTTTGTTTAATGGTAATAATTGTTACAGAGAACTAAGAGAATTGTGTAACATTTTTGTTTTTTTTAATTTTAAAATTTGAGACATAAGGAATAGAGAACCGAAAGAACTCTGTAACATTTGAATGGTTTGTCATATTTGTAGAATCCATCACACATGTATCTGAAACGCTAAATTTAGGCCAGTGATAATATTTTTGAGATCGTATATTTTAGAATGCGAAACTCATTACCAATAGAGAACCAAGAGAACTGTGTATCATTTTTATGCTTTTTAATCTTTATAAAATTTATTAATGGAGTTAGGGTAGTGATAATATTTTTGAAATCGTAAATTTTATATGGTTTTAATCTTTATAAAATTTATTAATGGCGTTAGGGTAGTGATAATATTTTTGAAATCGTAAATTTTAAAATGTGAAGCTGATAACCATTAGAGAACTGAGAGAAATGTGTAACATTTTTATTGTTTTCAAATCTTTATAAAATTTATTAATAGCATGCAGCAAATTAATTATAATATTTTGTAGGAAATTTTATTTTTATGAAATTTATATATAACTTTCTAGAGGTCATATGGGTGTATCGTTAATATTTAGAAAATATTATAATAATAAAGTTGGATATAATATGAGATTTTATATAAATAAAAATTTATAATATATTTAACCATTGTTTTTATTTTATATATAATATTTAAATTACAGAATTAAATATGTTCAAATAATAACAAATTTAGTTTTTATTTATTAATTTGTTTTTAAAAGTCTTGAAAACTTATTCTAAAATATATAATAATAATATGTTATTATTTTTAATTTTAAAGTGATAATGTGAATTTTTTAACGAATAAAATAAGAGATTTGCGCAAAGCAAAAACGTTATATACTTTTTTTTCTTAAATTTGAATTTATAACTTTTTCAAAAAAATATTAAATTTATCTTGAAAAAATATAAATAAAATTTTATTAAATAATAATGACGTTATAAAAAAACTTTGTTAATGGATAATAATCGTTATAATGAAATTAATATTGATTTATTATATTTCAAGAAGGTAATTAATTATGAAATATATTTTTTTATTTTTTTATTAAATTTTTTTAAATTGTTTTGATATGAAATTGTTTGTATATGAAATATTAACCATGGTTGACAAATATTTCCGCAATACAAAAATAAATCATCGTCAACCATGGTGAACCATAGTTCATCGTCATATTGTCACAAATATTGTCTCAATATGTAAATCAACCATTATCAAGCATGTTTATTTTAGCACTTATAATATTTATTATATGGTTTATATACCTTGTTTATAATATTTGTCTTAGGGTTTATTATAGGATATTTTCAATATGAAAATAAATCATGGTCAACCATGGTCCAATGTCGCATTGTGACAAATATTTTCTCAATTGAAAATCAATGTATTCAACAGTGGTCGAACATTGCATTGTGACAAAGGTTGTCTCGACGTTAAAATAAATCATGGTCAACCATGGTCCAATGTTGCGATTTGATAAGGGATGTTTCAATATGAAAATCAATAATGGTCAACCATGGTCCAATGTCATAGTGTAACAAGGGTTGTCTCAATATGTAAATCAACTATGGTTAACCATGTACTAATGTCGCATTATGACAAAGATTGTCTTAATATGAAAATCAACCATGGTCAATCACAGTCAACCATGGTGAATAACCACGGTCACATTGTGACAATGATTACCTCTCGGTCCAACTTCACACTGTGACAACCATGGTCAAGCATGGTCCAACGTTGCATTGTAAAAAAGAGTGTCTCAATATGAAAATCAACCATAGTCAACCATGGTCAACCATTGTCCAACGTCACATTGTGACAAAGGTTGTCTTTATATGAAAATCAATCATGGTCATCCATAGTCCAATGTCACATTCTGACAAATATTGTGTCAATTTGAAAATCAACCACAGTCAACCATGTTTATTTTAGGGTTTATAATATTTATCTTAAGGTTTATATACCTTGGGTTTATAATCCCTAGGGTGTTTAGTATTAATGCCTTGGGATTATTATTCCTTTAATTTTATAATATTTATATTAGGGTTTATATACCTTGGATTTATAATATTAATCCCTTAGGTTTATAATACCTTAAGATTTTAGAATTAATCCCTCAGCTTTATAATATCAATTCCTTGGGTTTATCAATCTAACAGTTCATATTCCTAGGGTATAATATTATTCATAAGTTTTATAATATTAATATTAGTCCCTTGGGTTTAATATTATTCCCTTAGGTTTATAATCATGGTAATCCATGTGCAATGATGATCTAATGTCACATTGTAACAAAGATTGTGTCAATATGAAAATCAACCATGGTCAGCCATGGTCAAATGTCGCATTATGACAAATATTGTCTCAATATGAAAATTAACCATGGTAAAACATGGTCAACCATTTTTATTTTTGGGTTTATAGTATTTATCTTAGGGTTTATATACAGAGGGTTTATATAATATTAATCATTTGGGATTTTCCATTAGGTTTAATATTACTCCCTTGGGTTTATAATATTAAACCATTGGGTTTATAAATATAAGGGTTCATTTCATAGGGTGTAATATTATTCATAGGGCTTATAATATAATTCCTTGGGTTTAATATAAATCCATTAGGTTAGTCAACCATGGAACCAAGGTCCAACATCACATCTTGACAAAGAATTTCTCAATGTGAAAATAAACCATGGTCCAACGTTTCAATGTGAAGAACATTATCTCGATATGAAAATCAATCATGTTGAACCATGACCAACCATCGTCCAATGTCTTTTTGTGACAAAGATTGTCTCAATATGAAAATGAACCACAGTTAACCAGGGTTAATCATGTCTATTTTAGGGTTTATAATAGTTATCTTAGGGTTCATATACATTGAATTTATAATAGTAATCGCATCGGTTTATACTATAAATCCCTTGTGTTTATCAATTGAGGTGTTCATGTCCCTTGGGTTTATCAATCTAATGGTCTAACGTCACATTGTGATAACCATGGTCATCAATGGTTCATATTCATAACCTATAATATTATTCCTAGGGTATAATATTATCAATTTAAGGGTTCATATTAGGAGGGTATGATATTATTCATAAAGTTTGTAATATTAATCCTAGGGTTTACTATAAATCCCTTGGGTTTATAATCATCGTCAACCATGTGAAACCATGGTCCAATGTTACATTGTGACAAGGCTTGTTTCAATATGAAAATCAACCTTGGTCAACCATGGTCCAATGTCACATTGTGACAAGGATTGTCTCAATATGTAATTCAACAATGGTTAATCATGTACCAATGTCGTATTATGACAAAGATTGTCTCAATATGAAAATAAACCATGGTAAACCATGGCCAATCATGGTCACATTGTGACAATTATTGTCACCATGTTTGATTTCATAAAACATTGCCAATCATTGTCAACCTTGGTCAACCATGGTAAAAAATGTTTTATAAAATCAAACATGGTCATCCATAGTCAATCATGGTCAACCATTGTCGAATGTCGCATTGTCGCAAACACTGTGTTGATATGAAAACCAACCATGGTTAAGCATTGTCAACCATGGTCCAACGTTGCATTGTGACAAGGATTTTCTCAATATGAAAATTAACCATTGTCAAGAACGTTTATTTGAGTGTTTATGATATTTATCTTTGAGTTTATATACCTTAGGTTTATAATATTAATCCCTTGGGTTTAATATTATTCCCTTGCATTCATAATCCCTTGGGGTTTTAGTATTAATCCCTTGGGTTTATAATATCAATCCCTTAGGTTTATTATTCCCTTGGGTTTATAATACCAATCATGGTCAACCATGATCAATCATATCCAACCATGATCAACCATGGTTGAATGTCGCATTGTGACAATGATTGTCCCAATATGAAAATCAACCATGGTTAACCACAGTCCAACATCACATTGTGACAATCATTGTCTCAATATGAAAATCAATCATGGTCAAGTGTTGTCAACTATGGTTCGACAATGCATTGTGACAAGGATTGTCTCAATATGGAAATAAACCATGGTTAACCATGTTTATTTGAGGCTTTATAATATTTATCTTTAGGTTTATATACCTTGGGTTTATAACTTTTATCCCTTTAGTTTATTATTCCCTTGGGTTTCCAATCTTAATCGCTTGGGTTTATTAATTTAAGGGTTCATATTCCTAGGCTTTAATATTATTCCCTTGGGATTTTAGTATTAATCCCTTGGGTTTACAATATCAATCATGGTCAACCATGTTCCAATGTCGCATTGTACCAAATATTGTCTCAATATGAGAATAAACCATGGTCAACCTGTTGACACGGCAAATTTTCGTGTGCCAACAAAGGGAAACCAACCCGATCGCAGACCCCGATTAGATCTGCTTTCGTTTGGAATGGCTAGTTCCGACGGGTTTTAAAGGACCCCGTAAATTGTTATAGGTGTTGAAAGGTTTCTCCAGGAGGAAGACTTCCATTAAATCAAAAAAAGAATTAGCTAACATATATGTATCAGATCCTACCTATACTAATTCTAACTACTTATGCTAGTCCTGACTATTCCAATCTATCATGTAGGAGCATAACAAAAGAGATTAAACATCATATATAGATTCCAAGTCCAAAATGAATCAATTATTGGTTCACAGATGAACAAGGATGTATTAAATCTTAATTGCAATATAATTACTTATACAGGAATACACATTCCTTTCTATACAAATAAAACTTGCAACTAATGTTTAACAAGGTTTTGAATCAGCAACTGCTCATGAATTAACCATGGTAACAAGTCATATTTGAATAACCAAGACCAATCATGAACTATATGTTATCAATATGCACAAAACAAAACACATTTATATTTATGCTAGCAACAACACCCTGATTCTAAACACATGAAAGAAGAGGAAAATAAATCTGAAAAAAGGCTCCTTCTTGACCCAAACAGTCTTCTTTATTAGCACAATAAATCAAAAGTTGTTCTACCCAAAAAAAAAGTACTCCTCCTATCTCTGGAGGTAATATTTACGTAGAAACAGACTAATGCTCTGTCTTCCCCTTGACTTTCCACCTTCCTCCCCTTTTCAATATACAAATCAAATTATACAGACATAGAACGGTCGGTGAAACCACTAACACGTCGAGGTCACATTTGCTAGAGCATTCTATTTCCTGGGGGAAATGAATGGATGCCGATGGAAAGTAGAATGAATGTGTTTCATCTCCTCATGATGAAACCCGGGACAACATCACTTTCGGAATACATGGGTAACGCATGGAAACCCGACCATGAACGCCTAAGTCCGAATCTTAAATAGAGTACACCTGCATATATGTATTCTTCAGATCCACTCATGCATCTTTTACCCATAGCCATTCTTGATGCTTACACATCCACTCTCCGACCTCACTTGCCTTCTCTTGCTCCTCACCTATAGAAATAATCAACATCAGCTATGCTTATGAAAATATGATAGAAATGCCTAAAAACACAAATCTTGCTCTCAATAAAACTTTTATAAAATCAAAAGGAACAAGTGTGAAAGAATCGGTGCCTGGTTTAGCCAAGGTTGCAATGCGATCAAGTCGCAATAGCACATCGCAGCGGGCAGTCACATGCAACATCACCCCTGGTCCCGCCAATTGCGATTTGTGATTGGCCGGACCCGAAAAAATATATGTGTTGCGTTTAGTAATCTCGGTGGGTTCGCCATATCGCATCACGTTTATGTATAAACATTGGGTTTCGCCAATTTCAATTTGTGATTAGGGAGTGGACCCGAAATCATATGTGTTATGCTTAATAGTCCCATCAGGTCCACTGTATCACATCGCACCTTATGTATAAGCCTTAGGCTCCACAGATTGCGATTTACGATAGGGGAAGTGAACTCGAAAAATATATGTGTTATGTTTAATAATTCTAGTGGGTCCGGTGTATCGCAGTGCGCCTTATGTATTAGCGTTGAAAGTTCTGAATGCGATATCCGATGCGATTGAAGACTTGATAGCATCGCAGTAACTCATGGGAGATAGACCTTAGCCATTTGCTAATGTGAAAAGTGATATGCGATGGAGGAGTGGTCAAGCGATTACGATAAGCGATGAAGGCATGCATCGAGAGATGTGTAAAGACTGAGGAAGCACAAAAAAGGGTAAGTTATGCATATTTGTATAGTATTTCTATTATCAAAGCATTGATATACAAATAATGATGTGATAGAAGGTTTTGACGGTTGAAAAATTCTTGATGAAGGATATGAATGAAGGGCTAGACTGGGTTATAAATGAATCATGTCACAGATATTTATTCAAGGGGGTCTTAACCATTAAGAATTGAAGATTTGACTCGACACAGAGTTAAAATCCCTGGGATAAAAATAGATCATTCGGAGAGTTATCATTCAGAGAAATGAAAGATCAAACTTCTAGGGGACCCATTCAAATTTGCTACTATAGTAGGTTTTAATAGGGTGGTGGTTGTGGCCACAACAAATGGCAAACCACTGGGCGAACCAGTTATCTCTGTTACCAAATAAACTTTGGATCAATAGAACATTAGGGTATTAAGATAAACTTGAAATGCAAACTGTATAGACGGATAGGCATGGGTTCCACTTAAGCATTAATAGCTTTAGGCAGGATAAAGACAAATAGCTTCTACTTACTGATAGGGTTTTGACAGGCATTCTCCAATGGTCGTATTATGGGATTTATTGACCTTCTTTTACCTGTTTTCTACTTTCAAAATCCTTTCAAGGCCATCACCGGTCTGTTAATACCTATTTACATGTGTACCTCAGCTCTTTATCACTCATCAAACTTGATGTAGATATGTTTATCTGCACTTTATGTAAGAATTTTAGTGCTATACTTTCATATGATTGAATGGGGTGTAGTCATGGATCATGCCATATTTTTAAACTGCTTAAGAAAGGTTGGGCTTGCTGTGTCAACCAGTACTCTAAGTCCAGCAATAGTCCCTACTCCAACCGGCTTCCTAAACAACCTGTCCTTCCAGATTGGCACAAGGACTCAAAATTTCATTTTCTTTTACATAAGTCCTTCCAGTTTCAGGCACAAGGACTAGAGCACAATTAAATTTGCCACAGGATATACGACAACGAGCTTAGCCCATGAGAGGAGGTTTACTTGTAGATGACAGATATTGGAAATTTTAGTGTGGTGGACGGAACTAATGGAGAATGACTGCAAACCTCATAGACAAGTATAGGCTAGGTCTAGATGGGATTTTAAAAATGTAGTGTTCCGCCATGCCAGTCCAGCTATGGTTACACATTTTTCATTTTATAAAGATGCCCCTACATGCTCCGAGTATCTAGGTTATCAACAGATCCTACCTAGTTCCCAACAGATGCCAATGAGTGGCTTTGATTTGAATTTCACCGCTGATTTTCCAATTCTCATATGCTCATTGAAAGTTTGCTTGATTTGTAAGGTAACAATGAATTTAGGACTGGAAAACTCATTAGCAGGTTACTAAGGTAGGCAAAAAGCTGAAGGTGGGGAATAAGGGCAATCTAAAAAGAGTTATAAAGGTGAAAATGATACTGAAGGACCGAAATCAATTGGCTGAAAAGGACTGAAATTCAAAACATAAGGAAAATAAACTTTACGAAAAAACAAGAACAGATGGGCTAAAAATATAACTTAAGCTAACAGCAAAAAATAAAATGAATCCTAACCTACTTAGGTAACCACCATGTGGTGGTTACTGGAAGTATCTCTTAACATGTTGGCCATTAACAGGGAGTTTTCAGTTTCTCCCTGTAAAGTTTTCAATCTGTAAGTTCCCTGACCAATTTTTTCCTCAACTTGGAACGAGCCGAGCCATAAGTGTTGGAATTACGTGTGCTTACCTTTTGGCTCACACAACTTGTCCCATTTCAAGACTAGCTCTCCTACTTTGTAATCTTTATCTCCTGCCAAATGGTGATCAAACCATCTCTTCACAATCATTTGGTGATTTCTAAATTTATTTCTGGCTTTATCTCTCAATTCCTCCAACCTCACCAGTTGGTTGATCCTTTTTTGAAGTAAGGCTGAAGGGGTCCCTCTCGAGGCTTGGGAGAGTTGTAAAGATGGAAGGGTAACATTAGAAGGCAATATGGCTTCTTGTCCATAGACGAGGAAGTATGGGGAGTTTCCTAATTCTACTTTTTGGGTGACCCTATCGGCCCAAAGGGTGTTTGTTAGAGCGTTGTGTCAATTCCTCTAGTTGTCGGCGACAGATTTATGGATTATGCAGATGAGGTTTTTATTTGAGGACTCTGCAACTCCATTTCCCTGGGGGTAATAGTTTGATGCATACCTTATGCGAATTGATTTATCAATAGAAAATTCAATCAATTTTAGTGATGAAAAATAAGAAGAATTATCAAATATGAGAGCATCATGGATGCCAAACCTGTTTATAATAAATTTCTCAATAAAAGATATTACCTCGTCTTTGTTAACCTTCCGAAGCAAGATGGCTTCGGTCCATCTAGTGAAGTAGTCAGTTCCCGTGAGTATACACCTATACTGCTGTGAAGAGTTCGAAGTAATCTCTCCTATGATATCTAGGCTCCACTGCTGGAACAGGTGATAAATCATAACAGGCCTGAGGGGAACGACTGGCTTTATTTCTCGTCTTGAGGAACTTTGACATACCTTGCATTTCCAAGCATAGGCATGCGAGTCTCTGAACACTGTGGGCCAATAATATCCAGCTCTTAATATTTTGTGAGCAGTGGTCTCTCCTCCATAGTGACCACCTGCTGGGCCGTCATGCATTTCTTTCAAGGCATGATCGGCATCATCCTTTTCCAAACACCTCATCCAAACTCCATCATAATTTTTTCTGTATAATGTGTCATTGGCCAAGTGATACTAATTAGATTTCAATTTGATCACTCTCCTTGGTGATGCATCCATGTGCTCAGGACATGATCACCATGTTAAATAAAAGCGTATGTCATAATACCATGACTCAGGGTCCAAAGCGATTTCTAACGTTTCACGCTCACACATCAACGTCTCATTAATCCATAGGGGCTCCTCCCTAAATTCTACTTGTGCATTCTGTATGCTCTGCACTTCTGGTTCTTTGAACGCCCCTCCTTTATCCACCAAGGCTTCTGTCACGAGCTCACACAATCCCTGCCCTCAAACTATATTTTTCGGCTTAATCTCAAGGTCGTATTCTTGAAGGCAAGTTATCCAATTCCCTCTCTGTTCACCCATTTCTTTCTGCACAAAGAGGGCTCTTATAGCAGGGTGGGGAACGATTACTTTAGTCATGGCCTTTAATAAATAAGGGTGGAAATGTTTTACAGCTTTAAAAACCGCAAAACATTGTTTCTCCATGTCTAGGTAGTTCAATTCTGCTCCCTAAAGATTAGAGCTCATATAAGAAATAGGGACTTCATTGCCATCATCATTTTTTTGGGTGAGGATTGCGGCATATGAAACATCAGAAGCGAAAGTGTACAAGAAGATCTCCTTGTCGAAATTGGGGCTGACCAAAGCAGGAGCTTCTGCGATGGTCGCCTTAATTCGCTGAAACGATTTCTGAGCTTCATCGCTCCACCTATACAAAACGTATTTCTTCATCAGTAGCTGCATGGGATGAACTATTTCTATGAAACGTGAAATGAATTTCCTAACGAAATTAATTTCCCCAAAGAAAGATTGCATTTCCCTTTTATTTGCAGGCGGTTGTATTCTCATGATGGTCTCTATTCTTTCAGGATCAATAACAATCCCTTCTTTAGAGAGGATATGACCCAGTAGTTTCCCTTTTGTAACTGCAAAGACGCTCTTCTTGGGATTCAACGATATTCTGTATCTTCAACATCTTTTGAAAATTTGTTTCAGGTGATAAATATGATCCCTTTTGCGATACGAATACACAGTAATGTCATCCATGTACACTACTACTGATCTGTTAATCAATCCTCAAAAAGCTATGTCCATAGCTCTCTGAAATGTGGCGCCCGCATTAATAAGTCCAAACGGAATTTTACGGTATGCGTAAGTGCCCCATTTAGTGTTGAAGGTTGTCTTAAGCTGATCTCCATTCGATACCAACATTTTATTATGTCCCGAAAAACCATCTAATAGGGACAACATTTCAGACCCAGAAACGCACTGAAGAATGTGTCCCATAAAAGGGACAGGATAGTTATCTTTCTGTGATGCTTTGTTCAGGTTTCTGAAATCGATACATAACCTGATGTCTCCATTTTTCTTTCTTACTGGCATGAGATGGGCTACCCAGTGGGTGTGCCTGATAGGAAAAATGATTTTTGCATCTAACATTTTGTTTAATTCTTTCTTCACCAACGGTTCCAGGCTTGGATGCATCTTGCAAAGCTTTTGTTGGTATGGCCTAACATCCTTCTCCAATGGAATCACATGTTGCATAACGCTAGTATCGAAGGTTTTTAAGTCGCCATATGTCCATGCAAAGACGTCCTTGTACTCTTTAAACAGCTTAACAAATGCAGGCTTTTCTCGTGGAGAGCATCCCAAGCCCAATTAACAATTTTTGGGTCTTCTTTGGTTCCAAGGTTGACCAATTCATACTTCATGGATGAGCTATGCGTTTTGCAGTTAGTCGGCTTCTTAAATTTATCATGCAGGTCATACAAGTGCTCCATCTTGACAACTGACTTGGGAATTATATTGAGCTGCTCCTTTTCCTCATCTTCATTCCCATTCATAAGCTTGTCATGCTCTTTTTCATCAATGACTGCATTTTTGAATGTTTTTTTCGCCAAGCAGGAACTCAAGGATTTTCTCATCACCTTCGAACACCTACCAATTCGAGATGTTATCAGGCATGGATGGCCTGAAAATCAATTCAACGTAACATTTATTCTTGTTTAGTCTAAGATCAGGCAAAATTTTCGCAGCCATACCAACCATCAGATTGGCATCGTGGTTTTGCCCTCGAGGTATGTATGTGATATTAAATGAATGAAAATTGTCAATTAAGCTCCATAACTCATGTTGGTATCTTACCAGGTGTGGCGAATTGTAGTGTATCCTTTTCCTTACCTGGTCCACAATTATCTGTGAGTCACCAAAAAATTTAAGATTTCTCACCTTCATATCAATGGCCTTTTTCAGGCCTTGCAGCAAGCCTTCATATTCTACCGTGTTGTTGGTGCACACGAACTCCAACCGGCTAACCATCAGATGTTGGTTCCCTTACGGGTCAATGAGAATGCTCCCAGCACCTGCACCTTCAAGGAAGTTAGAGCCATCAAAATAGAGTGTCCAAAATATAGAATCTAATGTTACATATAATGACCTACTTCCTACGAAATTAGTTCTATCATCTACTATATTACGGGGTGGCTCATTAGTTGGACTACCAGGAATAGCTTCCAACTGTGTGTTTATTCCAGTTTTTTCAATTGTCTCTGCATGGTATTCTCCAACACAGGTTTCTGTGGCACAAACATCAAAACTATAATTTCCAAGGATAGAGTTGGTAAACATTACAGGTTCATTGGGGTCGTTTAGTTTGTCACTACATACTTCATGTATCTTTCTCGATCAACTCTCAGAATATCACCTTTTCCGTTCTGAGGCAACAAAAGATGGGACCAATTAGTTGAGAAATACCCATTCAAATTTGTTAACCAGTCCCTACTAAGAAGCATTCCATATGCCTCAGGTATGTCGACTACCACTATGTCAATGACTTGTGTGTACTTTTGTTTGGCAGCGATCTGAATCATCACATCTTTCAATTCTCCAATTACTTTCACATTCGTTCTATCCAGATGCATAACTCGAGTTCTAGTTTTCTCGGGCATTGCATGAAGTGTTTTAGTAATAGCGTAAGGCGTAACAGTGGATGAGGCACCAGAATCTACCAGGAAATTGTATACGTTCATGTTGAAAATTTCAAATGTGATAAGGAAAGGTGGAGTCATGGATTTTGATTTCCTTCCTATCATGGTTGCACTGACATCTTGAGGCATTCGATTCATTTTTGACAAAGTGGCTTCCATGGCTGATGGCGTTTGGGCTGTACTGGGGGTACTAACAGGTCTGGATGCCGACTTCTTGGTTTGGCTACTCGGATTGGTGGGAGATTTGCAATTCCATTCATTCATAGATTTCAAAAGCAGATATCTTTGTTGTGTTAACTTTTACAAATCGAAGTATGTGATATTAGCTTGAGATTTCTTAAGATCATCCACAATGTTGTAATCAATGTTATAAACAGGGTAGGGCAGAGTAAACATACCTGTTTTTCCATTCTTAGGTGGAAATTTACCATTTTGAGTCACCTTCGTTGAAGTTTGAGATGCATTATTTTTCTATGGACAGTTCACAACTGGAGTACTCTTGTAATCACCACTAGGTCTACCCTTCTCAACAGGGACTTTGGGAGAGGATGCCTTCAATGGGTGAACATCTTTATTTGCCTGGTCTATAGGCTTCATCATGCCTGCAAGTGGCCCTTTACTTCATGTGTGGATTTTTGCCGTACTATCTCCTTCGTCATCATCATTCTCATTTGTATAGAAATCCCACAATACATTGAATTGAGATTCCTTGTCCGAGGGCTCTTCTACTCGGTACTCTTCCTCATCTTCTTGTTTTGGCTCCAGCTCTACTATAGGTTCTTCTTTGGTAATAAGCGATCCGATAAGAGCCATCTCTTCCATATTTAAATTCCCTTCATTGGCTATGGTAGGTAATGCAAGTTGACCATGACCACCTTCTGTCTTCTTACGATAGAAAGGTTTGAAGGGTTTTCTATTGTTATAATCTCCTCCATTCCCACTTATACTCTCTCCAGAATTCCTTTTCATATCGATGACTGTGTTCATCATTTTCTTAATGATCTGATGCAAACCTTCCACATCAGTGGTATCCTTTTCTTTGATCTCAACCACTTTTTTATCACTCCCATTATTCTTCTTGGATGACTAAGAGGCTTTCTTTCCTTCGGTTGTATGATGACATGCTATGATACTGATCATTCCATTCTCCACTTTTACTACTTCATTGATAGCACCCTGTAAGGTTTGTGCGTTACTCCACTTGACCCACATCGCAGTAGGGACAGGAAGAGAAATGATATAGAATTCCATGAGCACCTCATCAGTAGGTCTAGCATTAGCCAGGATGTTGTTGAGAAAAGTGTTGAACCGGATGTTAAAATCCTTGACCTTCTCTTTGGTTTCCATTTTCAAATGGGATAGTTCTAAAACTAAGGTCGTAGGTGTTTTTTCATCTCCAAAATTTTCTAAAACGACCTGTTGAAAGGCACCCCATGAGGTGATCGACCCTATTCTCAAGCTAAAGTACCATGTGGAGGCCTCACCAATCAAAGTAAAATGGAATAAGAGACATACTACATCTTCATCGGCTACCCCAACATGTGCACAGCTAGGAAGAAACAGTGAATATGGTTATTAGTAGTGTCTCTCTGCTCAGGGTTGAATTTAGGCAATACTCTTTCTGCATTCTTGGGTAAGGCATGTTGCTGCAGAGGTACCGCTACGACATCCTGAGCGAGCCAGGGAGGGAGTGCTCCCAAAGGTGGTGGGGGTTGATTCCCACTTGAAGGAGGCGGTAGAAGCGGATTCCCACTTAGAGGGGGAATGTTAGCCATATTATGGATAGGGAGGTTCTAGTTGAAGGTTTCTTCGAGGCATTCTTTGTTATGATTTTCCAAATCAAGCCAGGGATTAACTTTAGAGTGGGAATCCTCAGGAATTTCTTCCCAAGGAGTGTTGATACTTTGCAAGGACTCTAGCACAATATCTTCAAGAGAAGGGGTTGCAAATGTCTCTTCGCTTATGGGAAAGGCCCTTGGATTTCTTTTAGTTGTTGGAGGTAAAGAGTGAAAGATGGGGAGCTGAGAGAGGGAACGAGCGTAAGCCCGAGTAAGTACTCTGACTGGAGGTTCCTGAGTGATAGGATACTCCCACAATATCTCTTCTTTGGGTGACCCAAACACGAGACTTAGAGGGATCTCTGCTTCTTCGAAATGAGGCTCTTCCAAATGACTAGAATGATCTTTTCGACCTTTACGATCCATACATTAATATTTTTGAATCCATGTGAGACATTTATAGATGAAATCATGAAAAGCTGTGGACGGTGGTTTAGGCCCTCCTTGTAGCGCCAATTTTGTTGACAAGGTGAATTTTTGTGTGCCAGCAAAGGGGAACCAACCTGATCGTAGACCCTGATTAGATCTGCTTTCATTTGGAATGGCTAGTTCTGACATGTTTTAAAGGACCCCGTAAACCATTATAGGTGTTGAAAGATTGCTTCCGGAGGAAGAATTCCATTAAATCAACAAAAGAAACAACTAACCTATATGTATCAGATCCTATCTATACTAATTCTAACTACTTGTGCTAGTCAGGTAATTATTCTAATCTATCCTACAGGGGCATAACAGAAGAGATTAAACATCATATATAGATTCCAAGTCCAAAATGAATCAATTATTTGTTCACACATGAACAAGGATGTATTAAATCTTAATTGCAATATAATTACTTATACAGGAATACACATTACTTTCCATACAAATAAAACTTGCAAATGATGTTTAATGAGGTTTCGAATCAGTAATCGCTCATGAATTAACCATGGTAACAAATCATATTTGAATAACCAAGACCAGTCATGAACTGTCTATTATCAATATGCACAAAACAAAACACATTCATATTTATGCCAACAACAACACCCTAATTCTAAACACATGAAAGAAGAGGAAAATAAATCTAAAAAAGGCTCCTTCTACCCAAATAGTCTTCTTTATTAGCACAATAAATCAAAAGTTGTTCTGCCCAAAAAAAAAGTCCTCCTCCTATCTCTGGAGGTATTATTTATGTAGAAACAGATTGACCATCCGTCTTCCCCTCAACTTTCAACCTTTCTCCCCTTTTCAATATACAAATCAAAATATACAGATGTAGAACGGTCTGCTGGAGCATTCTATTTCTTGGGGGGAATGAATGGATGCTAATGGAAAGTAGAATGACTGCGTATCATCTCCTCATGATGAAACCCCGGACAACATCACTTTCAGAATACACAGGTAACGCATGGAAACCCGACCATGAATGCCTAAGGCCGGATCTTAATTAGAGTACACCTACATATATGTATTCTTCGGATTCACTGATGCATCTTTTACCTGTAGCCATTCTTGATGCTTACGCATCCTCTCTTCAACCTCGCTTGCCTTCTCTTGGTCTTTGCCTGCAGAAATAATCAACATCAGCTATGCTTATGAAAATATGATAGAAATGCCTAAAAACACAAATCTTGCCCTAAATAAAATTATAAAATCAAAAGGAAAAAGTGTGAAAGAATTGGCGCATGGTTCAGCCAAGGTTGCGATGTGATCAAGTTGCAATCACACATCGCAGTGGGCAGTCACATGCAACATCACCCCTGGTCTCGCCGATTGCGATTGGTGAATGGACGAGCCCGAAAAAATATATGTGTTGCATTTAATAATCCCGGTGGGTCGGCCATATTGCATCGCATTTATGTATAAATGTTGGGTTTCAACGATTGCAATTTGTGATTGGGGAGCGGACCCGAAATCATATGTGTCATGCTTAATAGTCCCGTCGGGTCCACCGTATCACATTGCGCCTTATGTATAAGCCTTGGGCTCTGCCAATTGCGATTTGCAATAGGGGAAGAAGACCCAAAAAATATATGTGTTATGTTTAATAATTCCGACGGGTCCGGTGTATCATGGTGCACCTTATGTATTAATGTTGAAAGTGCCAATTGCGATATCCGATGCGATCAGAGACTTGATAGCATCGCGGTAACTCATGGGAGATAGACCTTAGCCCTTTGCCAATGCGAAAAGTGATATGCCATGGAGGAGTGGTCAAGCGATTGTGATAAGCGATGAAGGCATGCATCGAGAGATGTGTAAAGACCAAGGAAGCGAGAAAAAGGGTAAGTTATGCATATTTGTATAGTATTTCTATTATCAAACCATTGATATAGAAATAAGGATGCGATAGAAGGTTTTGAGGGTGGAAAACGTCCTGACGAAGGATATGAATGAAGGGCTAGACTGGGTTATAAATGAATCATACCGCAGAGATTTATTCAGGGGGTCTTAACCATTAAGAATCAAAGATTTGACTCGGCCCAAATTTAAAATCCCTGGGATAAAAACAGATCATTCGGAGAAATGAAAGATCAAACTTCTAGGGGACCCATTCAAATTTACTACCAGAGCAGGTTTTAAGAGGGTGCTGGTTATAGCCACAACACAACCATAGTTTAATGTCACATTGTGACAAATATTCTCTCGATTTGAAAATTAATGATGGTCACCCATGGTCCAATGTCACATTGTGACAAGGATTGTCTCAATATGAAAATCAACTATGGTCAACCATGTTTATTTTAGTATTTATAATATTTAGTTTTTATTTTAGTGGTCAACCATGGTTAACCTTTGTCAACCATGGTCAACCATGTTTTATAAAATCAAACATGGTCATCCATGGTCAATCATGGTCAACCATGGCTGAACGTCATATTTTCACAAAGATTGTGGTGATACGAAAATCAACCATGGTTAAGCATGGTCAGTCATGGTTCAATGTTGCATTGTAACAAGGATTACCTCAATATGAAAATCAACCATGGTCAACCATGTTTATTTTAGTGTTTATAATATTTATCTTAGGGATTATATACCTTGGGTTTATAATATTATTCCCTTGGGTTTAATATTATTCCCTTAGGTTCATAATCCCTTGGGGTTCTACTATTAGTCCCTTCGGTTTATAATATCAATCACTTGGATTTATTATTCCCTTGGGTTTATAATATCAATCATGGTGAGCAATGGCCCAATGTTGCAATGTGACAAAGGTCAATCATGATCAATCATGGCCCAATGTCACATTGTGACAAGGATTGTCTCAATATGGAAATCAACCATGTTTATTATAGGGTTTATAATATTTATCTTAGGGTTTATATACCTTGGGTTTATATTTTTTATCCCTTGAGTTTATAATATCAATCTCTTTTGTTTATTAATCTAAGGATTCATATTCCTAGGGTTTAATATTATTCCCTTAGGTTTATAATCCCTTGAGTTTTCAATATAAATCCCTAGGGTTTATTATTCCATTGGGTTTATAATATCAATCATGGTCAACCATGTTTATTTTAGTGTTTATAATATTTATCATAGGGTTTATATACTTTGGGTTTAGAATATTGTCACCTTGGGTTTAATATTATTCAACCATGGTCAAACGTCTCATTTTCGCAAAGACTATGTTGATATGAATATCAACCATGGTTAAGCATCATCAACCATGGTCCAACATCGCATTATGACAAGGATTGTCTCAATATGAAAATCAACCATAGTCAACAATGGTCAACAATGTTTATTTGAGTGTTTATAATATTTATCTTAGGGTTTATATACCATGGGTTTATAATATTAGTCCCTTTCATTTAATATTATTCCCTTACATTCATAGCCCTTGGGGATTTAGTATTAATCCCTTTGGTTTATTATTCCCTTTGGTTTATAATATCAATCCCTTAGGTTTATTATTCCCTTGGGTTTATAATATCAAACATGGTAAACCATGATAAATCATAGCCAATCATGGTAACCCATGGTCATATGTTGCATTGTGACAGTGATTGTCTCAATATGAAAATCAACCATGATCAACCATGGCCCAACATCACATTGTCACAAACATTTTCTCGATATGAAAATCAATCATGGTCAAGCATGGTCAACTGTGGTCTGACATTGCATTATGACAACGATTGTCTCAATATGGAAATCAACCATGGTTAGCCATGTTTATTTTAGGGTTTATACTACTTATCTTAATTTTTATATACCTTGGGTTCATGATTTGTATCCCTTCGGTTTATTATTCTGTTGGGTTTATAATCTCAATCCCTTAGGTTGTTAATATAAGGGTTCATATTCCTAGGATTTAATATTATTCCCTTAGGTATATAATCCCTCGGGTTTTATTTTTAATCCTTAGGGTTTATTATTCCGTTGGGTTTACAATATTAATCATGATCAACCATGGTGCAACGTCGTATTTTGACAAAGGTTCTCTTGATTTGAAAATCAATGATGGTCAAGCATGCTCAACCATGGTCCAATGTCACATTATGACAAGCATTGTGTCCATATAAAAATCAACCAGGGTCAACCATATTTTTTCTAGTGTTTATAATATTTAGTGTTTATTTTAGTGGCCAACCATGGTCAACCTTTGTCAACCATGGTCAACCATGTTTTATAAAATCAAACATGGTCATACATGGTCAATCATGGCCAAGAATGGTCAAATGTTGCATTATCACAAATATTTTGGTGATATGAAAATCAATCATAGTTAAGCATGATCAACCATGGTCCAATGTTGCATTGTGACAAGGATTGCCTCAATATGAAAATTAACCATGGTCAACCATGTTCAAATATGTTTATTTTAGTGTTTTTAATATTTATATTAGGTTTCATATAACTTGGGTTTATAGTATTAGTACCTTGGGTTTAATATTATTCCCTTGGGTTAATAATCCCTTGGGGTTTTAGTATTAATCCATTGGGTTTATTATTCCCTTAGGTTTATAATATCAATCATGGTCAACCATGGTCAATCATAGCCAACTAGGGTCAACCATGGTCGAACGACGCATTGTGAAAATTATTGTCTCAATATAAAAATCAACCATGGTCCAATGTCGCATTGTGATAAAGGTCAATCATGGTCAACCATGGTCCAACATTGCATTGTGACAAGGATTGTCTTAATATGGAAATCAACCATGTTTATTTTAGGGTTTATAATATTTATCTTAGGGTTTATATACCTTCGGTTTATATTTTTTATCCCTTAGGTTTATAATATCAATCTCTTGGGTTTATTAAGCTAGGGATTCAGATTCCTAGGGATTAATATTATTCTTTTAGGTTTATAATCCCTTGTACCTTTAGTAATAATTAAACATAGTTTAATTGTAATTATTAATTGTTAATTATAATTAATAATCATAATCATAATTATTAATTAATATTATAAGTATTAATAACTATAATATTTTCTTTCTTTGGTCAAGTAAGAGTGGAGCCTTCAATTAACCAAAAAAAAAGATTACATATGGTACATGTCTTTACAAGTGTAAAAACCAACAAAAGACAGACTCGTTGATGATAAACAAACACTAGGGTCAAAAAAACCCAAAACATTACACACAAAAACAAAATTAGACCCCTGGTCATTATTCCTAAGTGTTTAGACTATTGATCTTTCCCCAAACCTTATCACTCAATTCTTATCGCTCAATCTCCTCAATTATTATCGCTTAATCTCTATCGTCGATCTTACCTTCAATTGGATGGTTGATAATCTCTCTGATCAATAGAGTTTCACGGTGAACCTGCACCGTAGATCAAAACCCATTTGATCCGACGGTCCTCAATGATATCACATTGGAAACTTGTGTGACACTTACCCACTTCACGGAGCTGATATAGATTATAAACCTTGGTCTATAATACTTCGGGTCTGCTCTTAGACTTAACCTCCAACCATTTTAAAACCAAATATCCCTCCGATAATGAAGGCCATCAAATCCTATGACCTGCGGCCCTTCAACTAGCACATTTTTTACCAAATGCTCAACCCCTGTAGTTAGCTATGACATAAGCATTGACTATGGTATCGACGGTTAGGATTTATTGTAGCACTTCAACCAGGCTCAAGGACTTCCACTCTCTCCTACTCCCGCTAGTCTTCCTCCTACTCATTATTCATGGTCTGGAAGTACTCCATGTCTTTGGTTGCCTGTCGTTGACAATCATCACGCAGTTTACCAGAGGGCATAGAATCCCAGTCATACCGAATATAGCTTTCCTTACATAGCACTCTTTCATTCGCTAGACGATCAGCTAACATATTGGCTCTTCTTTGCACATGAACGAAGCTGATGGTTCTCAGGGTTCGCAAGTGGGAATGAATGCGCTGAAAGACCTACGAGAGCCTCCAATGTTTTGACACTTTTCCAGGTGTTGTTCCCTTACACATTTTATTGGCCACATTAATGAGCAATTCAGAGTCAGCTTCAATGATGGCGTTGTGTAAATTTGACTCCATCAGGATTTCCAGGCCCTGCTCTAAGGCCATGAGCTCCACCATGTTATTAGTGCTAGTCCCCAAATTACTGTGAAAGATATCATTTATGCACCCCTGCTCATCTCTTATGACATCGCCAAATCCAGCCATTCCTGGGTTGCCCTTAGATGCCCCGTCTATATTGATTTTCCAAAAAACATGCAGATGAGGCTGCCAAATATCTTTACCAGTAGTTGTTTTTCTCACACCCTTGACAGCACCTTGGGGAACCAGAGAATAGAGACCCAACTGCAACAGTATGCGAGCATCCTGGGCTGAAGGAGGGTCCTCAGGAATTTTCCACATAAGGGCTCCTATTGTATCTTTGAGTTGTCGTAAAATTTGGACAATGATGTTCTGGGTCGAGCCTGTTTTGTTCTTGAAATTCCTGCCATTGCGTTCTTTCTAGACATCCCAGATAATAAATCCTGGAACAAGAGTCTAGGCCTTATTAATGATTTCATTACCTGAGAAGTCTTTCCTCCAATTCTTCAAAGTGTTGGTGATGCTAAGTCTGTCCTTCTCAGTTTGCCTGAAGATTGAGGCCGCCCAATCCCACAAGGTAGAGGTGAAGGGGCTGAGGTTTAGTAAATGTTCCATTGTCTCCTCTTGTAAGCCACATAGATGGAATTTGGATGGGCCAACAAAGCCCCTTTTTATAAGATTCTCCCATGTGAGAATTTTCTTTTGGTGAACCAACCACATAAACAACTTGATTTTCATCCATTGCGAGTTTTGCCAAAGGTCATTCCAAACCTGATCAGGGTTTGGATAATCTAAACCTAGGGCCATGCATTTAGATTCTTTGAGGTTGAAGGTGCCTTCGGTGTTTCGACCCCATCTTAGTTGGTCATACAAGGATGACACCAAAATCTTCCTCTGCTCCAAGTCAAGAGCAAGAGAATCCGCTTGGGCCTTCAAAGGATTCTCTTCACTATAACCAAGATCCTTCCACATTCTCCATTTACCATTGTTCCTTACCTGATCCCAGAAGTCACTTACCATAAGTAAACCTTTGTTGTTAGTGTCATTTTTGAGAGCGATTAGTTCTTCCATAAAAATATTTGGTTCCTGGTTCCAGTTATCCTCCCAAAACCATGCAAGGTTCCCATCTCGAATCTCCAAGAAACTATGCTTATGGCAAATGGCTCTATTCTCCCAAGCAAGGTTCCAAATGTGGGAGCCCTTGATGAGCCCTGACATTTGGATATGATCCCTCTCTTGCCAATTATTTGCATATTTCTGCTTCCAAAGCTTGGTCCAAGGGGTGGTCGATTCCTTGAGCCACCTCCACCAAAGTTTGGCTCCCGAAACTCTGCTAAGGATTTCAGGGTCATGAAGCCCCAAACCACCATGGGCCTCTGTTGGGTCCCTATAATACTAGTTATTACCCCATTACTATTGTAGTTATACCCATTATTTATATTGTTGTGCCCCTATTACCCCCATATTATTATTTCTCTGCCCCATAGAATCCCTCTATTGTTATTTTTGTGGCTTTATATTATAATTGTTAGGTCGGCTGGATTATATTGTGACTCCTTAGACTCCTATATATAGAAAGGAGGTTTTGTCATTTGTATCATCCAAGAAATGTTCATTTATGTAATGTAAAGGAGGTTGCCCCCTCGAAGAGGCTGAATTCTAAGGCGTTGATCTATCTTTTCTATCTTTTCTTGAGCTGGTTTCATAACATTTGGTATCAGAGCTTTGGATTCTAGGGTTTTGCTGCTCCAAACAGGTCATCGTGGCATTTTCGCTATAACATTTTTTCTGTGACGTTTCAGAAGTCGCCAAAAAAACACATTTGAGAAGAATTGGTGCTGAACCTTGAGTCCGAATTTTAGAGATTTTCGCTCGATATTTTTGGAGATATGATCTGAGGAAGTTGGTCTTTTTGCAGACTCCTGAATTACATTCAAAACAGGTGACCTGGGGAAAATCGTCATAACTTTCTCTCTGAGGATCGGATTGAAATTTCGTAAAAAGGTATAGAAAGAGGATAGACTTTAGTTTCTTGTGGGTGTTTTTTAGATCCAAAGGTCGAAACAGTGACTCGCGGCACGTCGTAAAAGTTAGCTCTACTGAACTAGTCTATAATCAAGTCACTGTGGGAGATTTCGCATAACTCTTCCTTGGAGAATCCAATTTGGGTCAGACTTGTGGCATTGGAAAGAGGACACAAAGAGCTACTACAGGTCACAAGTTCAGAACTAGATGACTGGAAAGTACAGAGATACATCAGAGGCAATATCGAGCTCCTACAAAGTGAAAAAAGGTGTGTAGATTTTTTTAAATTTTTGCTTAAGATTGGTTTGAAAATTTATTTTGAAGGAATTCAAAGGGCATAGTAGAGCATTATTATCGGTAACTGATGCCCCGAGGAAAGAAAATGCAAACACCTAGTAAGGACCTGAAAGCTCTAGCATGACTCATGAAGAAGAGGAAGAAATGCTACATGATATATCAAAATTACAAGAACAAGTGCAACAAATGTCACGCTCACAAAAGTTAACAGATGCTAAGATAAATGGCGTGGAAGCTAAGATAAATGGCGTGGAAGCTAAGATGAATGGCATGGAAGCTAAGATGGACAATTTGAAGATAGATTTGAACACAAATTTGAAGACAGGCATGGCAGATTTGAAGACAGATTTGACTAATTTTCTACAAGAAATACTTACTAATGGTGAAAAGGTAGTAAAGGAAACTCATGATGAGAACAAAAGAAATGTTAATCATGATTCCATAGACGCTAATGTTGGATCGAAGAATCACCACATTCCAAAAATCGATATGAGGAAGTTTGATGGCAAGGATCCCGCCACATGGATATTACAGATGGAGCAATTCTTCGATCTCAATAATGTGCAAAACACACAAAAGGTACGTATGGCAACTTTATATTTGGAACCAAATCAGTTTGTATGGTATCAATGGCTTTGTTCTCGTAAACAATTTATCACTTGGGCAATTTTTACGGAAGAATTGATAGCACATTATGAGGATACAAAAAGCAACACTTTTTTTAGCCAATTGATAAGTCTCAAACAAAAGGGTTCAATAATGGAGCACATTGAGGAGTTCCAAAAATTGAACATAAGGGTAAAAGATATTCCAGAGGAGCATAGGATTGATGTGTTCATAGGGTCTTTAAAGGATAATATCCAACATGATGTGCGCCTTTGGGAACCTGATTCATTAGAGAAGGCATTCAGGTTAGCAAGAAAAATGGAAAGCAAAATTATGGCAACTAGGAAGCATACCATTCACAACTATAAAGATGGAAGTGTTGTTGCCCATAGTCTTCCACAACCTACAAGGTTGACACCACAACAATTGGAAGAAAAAAGAGCAAAAGGGCTTTGTTACAATTGTGATAGCAAATACACAAAAGGTCATAAGTGTGCTGAGAAGAAATTATTCTACATAGATTGTGAAGAGGAAGAAGAAAAGGAGCAAGAAAGGTCAAAAGAAGAGGATATATTCCAGGAACAAAGCCTAGATGAAGAACAAATAAATCCGACCATATCTTGTAATGCATTGGCGGGAATTACCACTCCTCAAACCATCAAGATAGAAGGACAAATCAAGAAGAAAAAGGTAATAGTGTTGATTGATTCAGGAAGCACCCACAATTTTATTCATTGTAGGGTAGCAAAAGAATTGAATTGCTTCCTATATCCAGCACCAGAGTGTCAAGTGATGATTGCAAATGGAGGAACAATAAATTGTTCTGGAAAGTGCCATAATATCAAGCTATCCATGGGAGAATATGTATTGACTAGCCCAATGCTTTCCATTCCAATGGGAGGTGCTGATGTTGTACTAGGAGTCCAATGGCTACAATCCTTGGGTACAATAGCTTTTAATTTTCAAGAACTTTTCATGAAATTTTCTGTGGAAGGAAAGGAAGTTGAATTAAGGGGTATTGCAGGGAAACCAGGAAAGATAATCAGCTCTAATGGCATGACAAAGCTTCTAAAAAAGGAGCAAAGAGGTGTAATTGCACAATTATGTTCGCTAGATGTTTCCACATTGGAATCATCTATTTCTCCAGATCTCCAAAAAGTCCTGGACAATCATTCCAAGGTATTTGAGACTCCCAAAGGTCTCCCACCTATGCGTGATCATGATCATGCTATTCATCTGATTCCAGGAAGTGTTCCTCCAAACATCAGGCCGTACAGATATCCATATGTCCAAAAAAGTGAAATTGAACGTATGGTTGCAGAAATGCTAGAGGCTGGTATAATTCAACCGAGTCAAAGTTCTTTCTCAGCTCCAGTAGTATTGGTGCACAAGAAGGATGGATCATGGCGCATGTGTCCAGATTATAGGGAGCTCAACAAGCTCACTATTAAAGATAAGTTCCCCATTCCTGTCATTGATGAATTACTGGATGAATTGCATGGATCAATTTACTTCACCAAGTTGGATCTTCGTTCGGGATATCATCAAATCAGAATGAAGATTGAAGACATTCTGAAAACGGCATTTAGAACTCATGAGGGTCATTATGAATTTTTGGTCATGCCTTTTGGCCTTACCAATGCACCTTCAACATTTCAAGGTTTGATGAATTCAATTTTCAAACCATTCCTTAGAAAATTTGTGTTAGTATTTTTTGATGATATACTAATCTACAGCAAGTCTTGGAAGGATCATGTTGAACATGTTGACAAGGTGCTACAACTATTGGAGGAGAAACAATTATATGCAAAAAGATCCAAATGTTTCTTTGGAGTCCAGGAGGTGGAATATTTGGGTCATATTGTATCTCATGAAGGAGTTAAGGTAGACCCTAGCAAAATTAAAGCCATTAAGGAATGGAAAATCCCCACATCCATAAAGCATCTGCGAGGATTTCTTGGGTTGACAGGGTATTATCGCAAGTTTGTTAAGAATTATGGGAGAATAGCAGCACCTCTAACAACATTATTGAAGAAAGATTCATTTTCATGGACTCCGGAAGCAACAAAGGCCTTTAAACATCTTAAAGAGGCAATGTGCCAAGCACCGGTCTTAGCTACACCGGACTTCACAAAAACCTTTATTGTGGAATGTGATGCTTCAGGAAATGGAATTGGTGTTGTTCTAATGCAAGATGAAAGACCCATTGCTTTTGAAAGTCGTCCAATCAAGGGAAAGTTTTTAAGCAAAGCTATTTATGAGAAGGAAATGTTGGCAATACTCCATGCACTTAAGAAATGGCGACCCTACCTAATGGGAAGACACTTCAAGGTAAAAACGGATCATGATAGCCTTAAATACTTTTTAGAACAAAGATTATCCTCTGAAGAGCAACAAAAGTGGGTCACAAAGATGTTGGGTTATGACTTTGAAATCATCTACAAAAAAGGGAAGCAAAATGTGGTGGCAGATGCACTCTCAAGAAAGGATGAGGATGTGGAAGCATTGTTGTGTGCCATTTCTATTATCCAACCAGATTGGATAAACGAAGCAAGGAGGAATGGAAGAATGACAAAGAAGTGTGGGCACTTATTCGAAAGCTACAACAAGATTCCAGTACTTCTGATACATTTAGCTGGCAAAATGATTCGTTATGGTACAAAGATCGCTTATACCTCTGTAAGAATTCCCAGCTAAAACAAAAGATTCTTATGGAATTGCACACTTCTCCCTTAGGAGGGCACTCAGGATTTTTAAAAACTTACCACAGGGTTAAGAAGGAATTTTTTTGGGATGGCCTTAAATCAGATATTCAAAAGTTTGTGGCTGAATGTTTGGTTTTCCAACAAAATAAAGTTGAAAAAATTAAGACACTAGGTCTATTACAACCTTTATCCATTCCAAGCCAACGTTGGGAGGAGGTTTCAATGGATTTTATCACAGGTTTACCCAAGTCTGAGGGAAAGAGTGTCATCATGGTGGTAGTTGACAGACTTACCAAGTATGCACACTTTTGTGCATTATCACATCCATTTAAAGCCAGTACAGTTTCTACTGCATTTATGGAAACAGTTCAAAAGCTACATGGAAACCCAAAGATTATTGTAAGTGACAGAGATCCCATTTTCACTGGAAATTTTTGGACAGAATTATTTTCTTGTCTGGTACTCAGTTAGCTCATAGCTCATCTTATCATCCTCAATCTGATGGGCAAACTGAGATAGTAAACAAATGTTTGGAAGGATATCTTCGTTGCTTTGTATCTGATAAACAGACACAATGGGTCAAATGGTTGCCTCTGGCTGAATGGTGGTATAACACTTCCTTCCATACAGCAACAAAAATGACCCCATTTATGGCACTTTATGGGTACCAACCACCATCAATCACATCATATTTAAGAGAAAATTCTAAGGTTCAAGCAGTGGAACATCACATCGAACATCAACAACAAGTCCTCCAACTCTTAAAGGATAACCTCGTGTTGGCACAAAATAGAATGAAACAACAGGCAGATCAACATCGCAGTGAAAGAAGTTTTGATGTAGGTGATTGGGTATTCCTACGGCTACAACCATATAAGCAAATGTCCCTAAAGCAAGCTAAGAAGGATAATAAATTATCACCAAAGTATTATGGTCCGTACAAGGTGTTGGAAAAGATTGGTACTATGGCATACAAATTGGAGCTTCCTGCAGCTTCTCGATTGCACCCAGTTTTCCATGTTTCATGTTTAAAGAAGGTTATAGGCGACAAGCTCCCAGTTCAAACAATATTGCCAGAACTTGACGAGGAAGGAAAAATTATATTGGAACCGGAAGCAGTCACAGAAACAAGAACTCGACAGCTACGAAATCGATCAATTTCAAAGTATCTTATCAAGTGGAAGAACTTATCCGCTGAAGATTCCACATGGGAAGATGAGAATTTTATGCAGAAGTATCCAGAACTACTCAAGCGTTGAGGACAACACTTTTTTGAAGGAGAGGGGCATGTTGGGTCCCTATAATACTAGTGATTACCCCATTACTATTGTAGTTATACCCATTATTATATTGTTGTGCCCCTATTACCCCCATATTATTATTTCTCTGCCCCATAGAATCCCTCTATTGTTATTTTTGTGGCTTTATATTATTATTGTTAGGTCGGCTGGATTATATTGTGACTCCTTAGACTCCTATATATAGAAAGGAGGTTTTGTCATTTGTATCATCCAAGAAATGTTCATTTATCTAATGTAAAGGAGGTTGCCCCCTCGAAGAGGCTGAATTCTAAGGTGTTGATCTATCTTTTCTATCTTTTCTTGAGCTGGTTTCATAACAGCCTTAGGTTTGTAGAGCTTGTAACAAGCTACCAAATCCCACTTCTTTTTCTCTTCCCATTTGCCCTAAATAAAATCTCGTTGAATACTCCTGATTTTTTGCATAACTCCTTTAGGAGCAGGAAGAGCTAAAAACATGAAAATGGGTACAGCTTACAGGACAGCCTTAGTTAGCACAAGACACCTCGCCAAATTCAAATACTTGTAGGTCCATTTCCAAACTTTGTCCTGAAGTTTATTAGTTACCGGCTCCCACACTCCCTTGCTCAGAGGTTTGTCAATAAGAGGCATTCCAAGGTACTTGGAAGGTAATTGATCCCTTTGAAACCCAAGAATTCTAGTGAGGTTCCTCTGAATAGCAATGTCTGTGTTAAAAAAGAACACATTTGATTTGTGAAGGCTTACCTCTGTACCAGTGGACAATGCAAAGTCATTCATGATTTCTTTGAAATCTCTGGCTTCCTTGACCGTAGGAATGTCCTACAGCATTATGTCATCAAAAAAATATTGATGAGTAGAAGCAACACCATCCTGAGTAAGTTGCAGACTCTGGATTCTTCGTTCAAAATTTTCCATTTCGATCGCTCTGCCTATCCCTTCCATCGTGAGAACAAAGAGGAAGGGGGAGAGCAGATCCCCTTGTCTAAGACCCCTAAAAGGCATAAAGTTTCTACAGGGAGAGCCATTAAGTAGAATGGAGAAGCTGGTCATGGACACAAGGTCCATGATCCCTATTATCCAGTTGTGGTCAAAGCCATAAGCTCTTAGCACTACCCTAATGTAAGACCAACTTAGTTTATCATATGATTTCGCTAGGTCAAGTTGCATGATCATACCAGCTTGCTTATTGCTCTTAAGAGAGTGTACCACCTCGTGAGCTTGTATGATGTTGTTGATAATATATCTTCCTTCCACATATCTAATTTGCTCCTCTGAGACAAGAGCAGGAAGAAGAGGCTTGAGTCTATTAACGATCACTTTGGAAACAATTTTGTACACTACATTACATAAGGCTATGGGTCTGAATCTCTCTGGTCTCATAGCTTTTCCCTGCTTTGGAATCAAATCTATGAAAGAGGCATTAAGAGCTTTCAAAATAGTTTTAGATATTCTAGAGTCTTCCACAACATCAAGGATATCTTGTTTGACTGTTTTCCAGCAAGCTTTGAAGAAGTCCACATTGAAGCCATCAGGTCGAGGAACTTTCCCATTTTGCATCTCATTGATAACTTCACTAACCTCCTCTTCAGACATTGGCCTGTTAATATTGTGGTTGTCATCCCTGGTTACAAGCTTAGGAATGAACTTGGTGAATTTGTTAATGAATCAAGATCTGTCGACGAGAGGCTCCTCTGCTATGCTAAGGAAGTGTTGAACTAGGACAGATTCCATTTCCTTGTGAGAGACGAGCTCTTTCCCTTGAGAATCTTTAAGTTTTGAAATTATGTTATGAGATCTGTGATCCAAGGTTGATCTATGAAAAAACTTCATGTTTCTTTCTCCTTCTCTAATCCACTACACCCTCGATTTCTGTCTCCAGAAAATCTCCTCTTGCATGCACCGATCATGCCATTCGTTCTGAAGAAAGTCAGCCTGAATTTTTCGTTCGTTGGTAAAACCTTCTGAGATGATGATCTGATTAATCTCCTGGAGTTTCTTCTCAAATTCTCTTTTGGATTTAAAAATATTACCAAACTCTTTTTTGTTCCAATCTTTAAGCCTAGATTTGATGTGTTTAAGTCTCTGCTGCAACATGAAAATTTTAGTGCCTTGAACGGGAATATCTTCTACCCACCATTTGTCAATATTGCTGGTGAAGTTAGGGTGAGAGAGCCAAACATTTTCAAACCTAAAAGGTCTGTTCCTCGATGTACCCATGAAAGTAGCTTCAAGTTGGATAGGCTAGTGGTCCGAGCCTTTGAAGGGAAGGATTGAAGCTGATATATCAAGTCCTTTAAGAAAGAGGTCCTCTGAGATTATGAATCTATCTAGTCTAGAGGCGACTTGAGAAGCCCCTCCCCTTTATTATTCCAAGTAAATGTGCCATTCACTGTTTTAGTGTCCATTAGCCCCATGTTATTCATGAAGTTCTGGAAGGCAATGGAATCTCTGCCTAGTTTTTTGGTACTCCCTTTTTTCTCTATAAGAGATCTGATCATATTGAGATCTCCAACCAGAATGTAGGGCATATCAAGATATCTCTCTCTCAGCTTCTCAAGGGAGGTGAGAAGCTTAAGTTTGTCTTCTAGTTTTTGAGGACCGTAGACATTAGTGATCATGTAGATCTCCTTATCACCCAAAGGTTGAATCACCAGTGATAGATAGTTCCTAGAAGCTTCAACATCCAGGATTCCAAGTTTTTGAGGATCCCATAGAGTAAGAAT
The DNA here is from genome assembly GCA_031772625.1 of Pinus tabuliformis. NCBI lineage: Eukaryota > Viridiplantae > Streptophyta > Pinopsida > Pinales > Pinaceae > Pinus > Pinus tabuliformis. Next base: position 598,701,518 of record CM062814.1, on the reverse strand, counting down.
CCCATCCACTGAGTTATCCACTTTAAGCTCGAGATACTCATACTTTATTAACCATTTGCTGTGTATCTCTCTGATCTTGTCCATCGAACATTTTGTTTCTTGAATAAAAACCATATCTAATTTTTCCACTTTCATTCTACTGCTAAGAGTTCTTTGTTTCCTTTTACTTCCTAGACCCATAATGTTCCAGGTTGTAAGCTTCATTAAGAAAGGTTTGTAAAGGAGTAACTGGTAAGATCCCTCATCTTACTTGAGTTAATCATAAGTTTCCCACATTTGGTCAGAAGCTCATTCTGTTTTTTCTTCCTCTTTTCCTACCCGGGTTCTTGGAAGAATGCATCGATGTATCCTCCATCGTTTTCGCTCCCATATTCTCCTGGTTATCCTGGTTTCTTTTGACTCCAAAACACTTCATTTGTGATCTCCAGAGGAAGAGTTGTTGAACCCTGGAAAACTCCTCTTTTGGTAGAGAATCTACCCCTTTGGTGATTCCCTGCTCCAGAAACTTTTCTAGATCTAGATTCTCCCTCTCTAGAATCTCCTGCAGTTCATGGTCTTCCGTTCCAGCCTCACTTGGGGTCATCTCATGGTCCCTACTCAGCTCCAAAATGCTTGGCGTATCATCCTTTTGTTTGTTGTTTTCTGGTATATCCTCCATATTAGTATCACTTTCCTTCTTAGTGGGAATATTCTCTGATTCCTGGTTTGTCTCGTTGTTTTCGACTTCTTCTTCTAAGATCTTGAAACTATTGTGACTAGGTTGTCCATCTTCATTAATATTCTTTTGGTACCACTTGCCTCCTTTTCCTTTACCCCCAACCTTAGTAAAACCTTCGGGATCCTTACCTGTAGTGGCTTTCATATTGCTCTCCAGCTTGTTCAATGGGCAGTCCTTGTATAGGTGCCCGTGCTCATGGCACTTACGGCACCTAAATGGGACATGTTCATAGTCCACCGCCTGCACCCATTCCTCATCATACACTTCTAAAATGATTGCATCCAGAAGTGCCCCAGATAAGTCCATTTCCACACATATCTGGGCGAAGGAAGTGTATTTTCCTCTTAGAGTAGCATCTGAGATCTTGATAAAATGCCCTAGCTTGTTGCCGATAGCCTCTAGAGACTCCAGCAGCCAATAATCTAAAGGAAGGGAATAGAGTCTTATCCATACCAGCACCGAGGTGAAATTTTCTTATTCTGGGACAAAGTTCATTACCCATGGTCTCATATAAAGGCCTGCAGAAGCGTAAAAATAGGGTCCTCCCTCGAACACTCTGTCTTTATCCTCTAATCTTGTGAACACCACCGTGAAGAAGCCCTTGGACCCAAGGTGAAGGTCAATTTCCCCCTTTGGTTTCCAGTGGTTCCTTATCCATGCTTGCAAAGCCTTCTCCATCGGCCAAATCCCCATAAATTTACAGATAATAGCATACTCCGACATGTGGTCTCTGTGTACCTGCAGTGCTGGGTCACTTAAAACGACTCGAGGAATAGTGGTTGACTTGGGTTTACAGACCCTTGATGTACTCATAGGAGCAACTTTCGGACTACTAACCTCTGTCCTCTTCTCCTTACTAGCTTCCTCATGATTCTCTTCATGTCCTTGAGGTCTGATCATTTCCAATTTTTCTGTATTCTTAGCCTATGTTACCACCTCCGTTGGTTTCTTGAAGCGATGCGATCCAACTCCCTTGCTTATGTCCGCAACCACTTGACATCCCCCTCCTTCGTGCCCCACCATGGTAACCAGAGACAAAACCCTCTGTTTGCCTTTTAGGATTCGGCTCAAAACCCTTCTCCGAATCATTCTTAATAATTATAATTATTAATTATTATTATAATTTTAATAATTAATAATTAATAATGTCTGTTTGGGTAGCTCAATTGGCAATGGCTATGGAAATGAAGTCTCACCAAACAAGAAGTATTGGGTTCAAATCTTGTGCTATCCCCCATCAGGGTGAGAAGTTCGACATGATGAAGATGTAGTCCTACCAAAGTTACAAAAAAATAATAGTTATTAATTATTAAGTATAATTATAATTACTACTTATAATAATAACATTTATTTACCATATGAATGACAAAAATCTTAAATCTAAAATTATTATTCTTACTAAATTATTATTATTAATTATTTATAAATTATTAATTAATTTTTTTATTATGGTTTGTTTATTATAATATTTTTTAATGATTTATTATTATTAATTATTAATTATCAATCATTTATTAATAATAATATTTAATCTTATTTAATGTTAACAATCAATTAACAATAATATTTAATATTTTCTCATTAATATTTAACAATAATAATCTTTAATGAAGAATAATATTTAATCTTTATTTATTTTTTAATTAAAGATTATTATAATTATTTTAAAATAATTATTTTTATTAAGATTATTATTATTATTAATTAATTAATATTATCACTATTATTATTATTATTATTATTATTTATTATTAATTAATTTATATTACATAATTTAAAATTTAATAATATTAAATAAAATTTAATTCACCGTAGGCATTTCTCTATCGGTCCCCGGTGTATGGGGAATCATTGACCCTTTTTTTAATTTAATTGAACGGTTGGGATTTAATGTAGGCACATATCTCCAGAATATGCTTCATCTGATATCTGCGGCTATGGCGCGAGGGAGAGTGAATCGATGAATTTTTTTTTAGTTTTGTGGCCGTGATTTATTTGAAACATGGCCTTGTCCCTTCGTTTCTGTCTTTGCATTTGCACCCATTCGGTCGATTGCGCCTTCGTTTGCCTCATGCGTACGATCACGGAATTCGCATGTGGCTTTTGGCGATGCATATCCTGGCTACTTGCTTAAACAATGATCAATTTGCATCCCCTGCCTATCTTTCTCTTTATTAATGCTCCGTTTTCATCCCCATACATATAGTGACAGCTTTGCAGATCTCTTTGCTCTTCTGCAACGTATCTTTTCCACCGAAAGGAGGAGCCGCGGGTCTAATCTACAAGAGCCCGCTGCAAAATGCATCGAGGCAGTAAAGGCCGAAGATGCAAAAGTTATTACGTCTCAGATTCTGGTGTGGCCTTGATTTGAGTGGGAAGATTTTTACCCCATGGGAATAGAACCTACGATGTCAACTCAAAGACTGACAATCGGGACCTAAAGGGGAGAGAGTCTGAGCAGGAGCGAGTCTGGACAGCGATCCAAGCTTATTTCTGTTATACTTATTGCTATTATAAGTCTATCATCATCCATAAGAGTTGTAGAGAAAAACCCTTAAACAATAGGAATGATTTACATAGTTATGGCAGTGAAATCTATATAAGCTCAACACTTTGACAACAAAAGTTAACACGGTTGAGTTTACACAAATTTGCAGAGAGGTAAAACACTCATAAACCTTGACTGGGTTGGACCCAAGCTGTATTAAGGGGTTCCATCATAATAATGCATGCATGTCCACCACCGTGACGAACAGAGAAAAATAGCACAAACAACACTCAAGTTTCGGCTAGGCCGAATGGAAAACAATGAATTCATGATCAGAGGTATGCACCCTCAACAATAAGTAGGGAACCAACATGAGAAAAAGAGATTTGACGTTAGAAGTAAACCTGTTGCAACCCACATTCACCTGCAGAGTGAAGGTCTGAGAAGAAGTCTTACCTGTCGGACACTGAACTAGGAAACAAGTTAGTTAACAAGAAGAATCATCTCAGACATAAGTAAAATTTAACAAAGAAAAACTTTACAACCTGCGTTGTTGTCCGACGTTTCGATGTCGCCATAATCAGTGCAAGAGCATAGTAAAACCTGTCATTTCTAAAATTTTCTACACAATCCCAAAACTTTATCTCTGTGAGCCAGAGCAACGAGGATACCTTGGTTTCCGTGGCCATTGTTGCTCTATCTCGATGTCAGCCATTGATGAATGGAAGAACTCCATGAACGAACCCTACATTCAACCAAGCAACTGTAAATTAGTCCCGCTTTATCTCAACTTGAAACTGCATTAAGGAGTTGTAAGCAGTAGGAAACCCTACCTCTAAAGATTCCAACCATTTCTGAGAGAAACCCTCGCACCGTTGCAGAGTTCCCTCAACCCTAAACTCATCGCAAGAATGGCCATCGGACGCGGAGCTTGTGGGGGAGGTGGTTACCTCCACCGTCTCGCCGGAAGCCTGACTGTCAGATCAATACCCTACGATCGCATGGCGAGCAACTATACAAGTGTCTAGGGGACGGCAAGCTTCCTGAAACAACCATCGTTTAACGAAGTATGGTAATATGCTAGGTAGCGTGGCAACGCAAGTTAGATCAAATAAACTTCGAGGATTTTATTCCAGGTAAGGTATTAATTAAACAGTAAGAATTATATTAAAACAAGACAAATCTTTGTAGCATGTTATAACTAGGTATTAAATGTGCATATGAGTATGGTGATGGAAAACATAGAGCTATAATCATATTTCCTTCGGACCTTTGTTATAATTATATATACGTTAAAATTATAAGAATCGTTAACCTTACCATAATAAAACCTCAAAGCAGCGTATGCAAGTAACAATATTCATATGGTAGGAATGGTATGGATGGTAAAAAAAATAAAAAAATGTGGTATTGTTTTTGTTCAATGGTAATAATTGTTACAGAGAATTAAGTAAGAGAATTGTCTAACAATTTTGTGGTTTAAATTTTAAAATTTGAAACTCATAAGGAATATAGAACTGAAATAACTGTGTATCATTTCTATGGTTTGTCATTTTTATAGGATCCATCGCGCATGTATCCGAAATGCTAAATTTAGGCCAACTCATAACCAATAGAGAAGAACTGTTTAACATCTTTATGGTTTTTAATCTTTATAAAATTTATTAATGGCGTTAGGGTAGAGATAATATTTTTGAAATCGTAAATTTAAAAATGCGAAACTGATAACCAATCGAGAACTGAGAAAACTGTCTAATATTTTTATGGTTTTCACATCTCTATAAAATTTATTAATCGCCTGCTGTAATTTAATAATAATATTTTGTAGGAAATTTTATTCCTATAAAATTTATATATAATTTTTTAGACGTCATATGGGTGTATCGTTAATATTTATAAAATATTATAATAATAAAGTTGGATGTATTATCAGATTTTATATAAATGAAAATTTATAATATATTTAAGAGTGGTTTCTATTTTATATATAATATTTAAATTAGAGAATTAGATACGTTGAAATAATAATAAGTTAAGTTTCTATTTATTAATGTGTTTTTAAAAGTTTTGAAAATTTATTCTAAAATATATGTATATATATTGTTAGTTGTTTTTAGATATGGTAAATTATGGTTCATTGTCGTATAGTCACAAATATTGTCTAATTATGTAAATCAACTTTGGTCAACCATGTTTATTTTAGCGTTTATAATATTTATCATAGGGTTTATATACCTTGGTTTATCATATTTATCTTAGGGTTTATCATAGTCTTTTTTCAATATGAAAATCTATCATGGTCAACCATGGTCCAATGTCGCATTGTGACAAATATTGTCTCAATATGTAAATCAACCATATTCAACCATGGTTGAACGTTGCATTGGGACAAAGATTATCTTGACATTAAAATCAATTGTGGTCAACCATTGTCCAATGTTGCATTGTGACAAGGATTGTCTCAATATGAAAATCAATTATGGTCAACCATGGTCTACTGTCACATTGTAACAAGGGTTGTCTCAATATGTAAATAAACCAAGGTCAACCATATACCAATTTCGCATTATGAAAAGATCGTCTCAATATGAAAATCAACCATGGTCAATCATGGTTAAACATGGTGAATAATCATGGCGACATTGTGACAATGATTATCTCTTGGTTCAACATCACATCATGACAACCATGGTGATCCATGGTCAAGCATGGTCCAACGTCGCATTGTGACAAAGAATGTCTCAATATGAAAATCAACCATGGTCAACTATCGTCCAATGTCACATTATGAAAAAGGTTGTCTTTATATGAAAATCAATCATTGTCAACCATTGTCCAATGTCACATGCTAATAAAGATTGTGTCAATTTGGAAATCAACCATGGTCAACCATGTTTATTTTATAGTTTATAATATTTATCTTGGGGTTTATATACCTTGGGTTTATAATCCTTTGGGTTTATTATTCCTCTAGGTTTAGATTTATTATACCTTGAATTATAATATTAATCCATTAGGTTTATAATACCTTAGGGTTTTAAAATTAATCTCTTGGTTTTATAATGTTAATTCCTTGGTTTTATCAATCTAACAATTCATATTCCTAGGGTATAATATTATTCATAAGGTTTATAATATTAATATTAGTCCCTTGGGTTTAATATAATTCCCTTGGGTTCATAATCCCTTGGGGTTTTAGTATTAATCCCTTGGGTTTATAATATCAATCACTTAGGTTTATAATATTAGTCATGGCCAACCATGGTCAATCATAGCAAACCATGGTCAACCATGGTCAAACGTCACATTGTGACAATTATTGTCTCAATATAAAAATCAACCATGGTTCAATGTCACATTCTAACAAAGGTCAATCATGGTCAACCATGGTCCAATGTTGCATTGGGACAAAGATTGTCTTAATGTGGAAATCAAGCATGTTTATTTTAGGGTTTATAATATTTATCTTAGGGTTTATTATTCCATTAGGTTTATAATATCAATCTCTTGGGTTTATTAATCTAAGGATTCATATTCCTAGGGTTTAATATTATTCTCTTAGGTTTATAATCCCTTGGGATTTTAGTAATAATTAAACATATTTTAATTATAATTAATTAATTATTAATTGTTAATTATAATTATTAATAATTCTAATTATTAATAATTATAATTATAATTATAATTATAATTATTGATAATTATAATAATTAATTATTAATTATTAATTATTAATATATTGGAAAAAAGGCATTTCATCTTGGTATTTGAAAAACATGTTTACCTTGTACTCTGCAAATGACATTACCGTGATTCCTGTGCCGCTTTCCTTCTCTAGACCCTCTGAAGCCTATGTTGTACCCTAACGTCACCGCTAGTTTGAGAAGGCTCATGATGGGGCCTCCTAGAGGAGGGGGATCTACCCCCTCCTTCAAATATGTTCTCACCGGCACATCCCACCCCTCTGTTGCCCCTACATGTAACACAAAGGAAAACAACCAGAACAATCGGCCCTAGGTGCCCAGTGGCAGTTGCGTATGAGAGGTTGTTGATTACTAAAGGAGACCAAGAACCCCAAAGTGGTGATCCCCAATAGCCTTCTGAAACAATTCTGCTAGTTCACGTAGGATCATGCAATCATATGTAAATTCATGGGTATTTGGCCTAGAGAAGCTGATATTCTGCATCGGATCTAGCTTAAGCGGAAAAGAAAAGCCCCATTTGATCTCTGTCTATGTGCAAAAGGTTTCTTCACAGTCATCTTTCAAGATCTGGAAGATTGGAAGCGAATCTTGGACAATGGCCCTTATTTCATGAATAATGTGGGTCTTTTTATGAGACACTGGGAACCCTGTCATAACCCAAATTAAGAAAAATTCTTAGCTGATCTAATTGAGGTTTGGTTGTATTCTCTCCCAATGGACTTTTGGCAGCGCGATATCCTAGAATTAATTGGAAATTCTATAGGATACTTTGTGCAAGTCTCTAATATCACACTACACAAAATATTTTCCTCATATGCTTGGATTTGTGTGTATATGAACATTTCCGAGCCTCTCCCGAAATCTGTGGAAATAGAATACCAAGATGAGATTTAGTCCCAGTTGTTGGAATATGAGCACGTCTTGTTTAGGTGTAGTCCTTTCCATGAATACAAACACTTTTTTGGGATTTCCCGCACCAAGCCCCGGCTCCAGTAGCAGCTCCCCCCCCCCCGGAAAACTTCTAGGAAGTTTAGTAGCGACATCCCCCCAACAAGCAAAGCTTCCCCGTATTCCATCCCAAAAAACACTTCACATGCAACTCCAAGTCGAGTGGTTGAACCATTGCAAGTGGCCCCCAGCGGCCCCTCAAGCAACATTCAGGCAACCCTGCCTAGCCCAACAAGAAATGATTTCGCTATCTTAGAAGATCCATCAGATCATGACACATAAGTTGCATCTAGAGTTGCACCCCTAACTCGAGCAAAAATGGAAATAGAATAGGGTCTGAACAACTCCATAAATAAATAACCGAGCAAATGGAAAACCACGGATGTCCAAGACAACAGTAAGTAAATTCAACAAGTCCTCACCCATGTTCGGCAAGGTTTGGCACACAATGAGAAACTGGATTAGCTCAACTTAGATGATCGAGTAATGGTTTCCTATCTCTAATGTTGGGAAAAAGATGGAACATTGGATATCCCTCAAGATCATTTGGACCAATTCCATTAAATCTTAAAGGACTAGGAGAAACGTCAAGCCATGGAAAAACATTCTCCTCAAATTGCTCTTGTCATCAAGGAAGAAGATACACCCATGTGATGGACCGACCCTAGCTCGAGCACCCAGAAGAGGGGAAAAAGGCCAACCCATGAAGTCATATGGTAAGAGGAACAATCTTAGTTAAATCAGGGTAAACTAATGTCCTGATAGAGTATTATCAGCGGTCTCTCCCCTCCCCCCTCAATGACATTGCTATCATGGAATATAAGAGGCCTCAACTCTAAAGGAAAGTTGAGGTACCTAAAATATCGAATCCAGGCAGAGAAATCAAATATAGTAATCCTACAGGAAACCAAAATGATGTAGGATAAACTTAAGGAAATTGTTAGAAGAAGTAGGTTAGTGGTGGAGTGTATGGCTCTAGACATGAGGGGTAGTACAGGGGGTCTGGGTATGTTGTGGGACCCTCTATCTATTTCCTTCGAGTAGTGGATCGCCAATCCCCACACTCTTTAAGGACAATTTGAATGCATTGGCTCATCAAACAAGATCTAGTTGAGTAGGGTTTACGAAGCCACATTACCAAGGATGAAAGCAGGTTTTTTCCACAGTCTTCGATACTTAAAGGAACTTTTGGGGGAAACCAACTCGATAGTGGTTGGGGACTTCAATCTTATCAAGGTGTTGGGTGAGAATAAGGGTGGCATTCGGCGCCTGGATCCGATCTCCTAGGATTTTCAATCCACCATACAAGATCTAGGAATGGAAGACATTGACTTCAAGAACATATCCTTCACTTGGAACAATCAATGCAGTGGTAAGTATCAAATATCCTCAAAACTTGATCATTTTCTTCTTTCAGATAATATCCTCCAGCAGGACCTATTTTTTCAGTCTGAGATTCTCCCATGCCTTAGATCAGACCATTGGCCAATTTGTTTAGAGATTGATCTATGCATGGCACCCTAGAATCGGTCATTCCATTTTGAAGCTTTCTAGCTCAAAAAACAAGAATTCTTGGCTAAAATGGAGGATTGATGGATAGAAATAAGGATAACTAGTCGCAACCCAATGGAAATGTTTTGGGTAAATCTGAAGGAAATAAAAGGAAAAATGAAATAATGGAACAAAATAGACTTTGGTGATATTCACTAGGAAAAGAGGAGACTTGAATACAAAATGCAATCTCTCCAACAGTGGATCATCTTGGAAGGGAGATTTGACGGCCTCATAGCCTAGAAATGTTAGCTCTTAAATGACTTAGAGCAACAAAGGAAACAAGATGAGATTTTGTGGAAGCAAAGTTGAGGGTTTAGTGGCTCAGGGAGGGTGAGTGGAATATGAAAATTTTCCACTAAGCCATGTTGAAACACTACCAATTCAACTGTATCTTCTCCCTTAACAACTTAGACAGCCAAAGGCTGGTGCAACACAACAATATTTCTGAAGAACTATTAACTCATTTCCAAACCTTGTTCACTGAACCAGACATGGACAAGAGGGAGGAAATCTCCAGGATCTAGCAACATATTCCTAAATTAATAACGAAAGATTAAAATGAAACTCTTATGCGAGAAATCTCCTTAGTAATAATGGAGGAACTAGTAAAGGCTCTCCCATCAAGTAAAGCCCTAGGCTCCGATGAATTCACCTCTGAGTTCTTTAAACCGAGTTGGAAATTCATAGGAGGAGATATTCTAGAACTAGCAAAGTATTCTCGATGCACTCAGTGTCTATGGTCGGGCCTGAACGCGATAATATTTATGCTCGTTGAAGGCTTCGGTGCTGGATCCGATTTGCTTTTCTCCTATTGCGTTGTGCAATGTGCTCTACAAGGTTCTCTTAAGAATCTTAGTACACTGGCTCAAACCTTTGTTAAAAACAAACATTGGTTCGAAGCAGTCAAACTTTGCAGAAGGATGACAAATCATGGATGGATCTTGGTAGCTCATGAGGTAGCACATTCACTGACCTCTTCTTTGACCCCAGGTATTCTCATTAAATTCGATCTTTCAAAATCTATGATCGGTTGAATTAGGGTTATCTATTGTCCATGCTTGTTGTGTTTGGGTTTTCCCCCTCTTTTTTTAGGTGGATCCAGTCAATGATTTTGACCTTGTTCCTCTCCATTTTGGTGAATGGAGTGCCCTCTCGGACCTTTTGAGGTTCCCGAGGGCTAAGGCAAGGCAACCCCATTTCACCATTCCTCTTTCTCATTGCTGCATAAGGTTTGGAAGGTTAATCAAGGTGACGATTGAATCACGTAGCCTCACAAGTATCAGGATCTCACAAGAATCTCCTCTCACCCATCAGAAATTTTTTGATGACAATATGCTCTATGGGAAACCCACCTTAACAGAGGCTAAGAATCTAGTATCTATCTTAGAGATTTTCTAGCAGGCTTCTGGTATTAGGTCAATGGCGATAAATTAGATATATTAATTTTCAACACTCATCCTCAAGTGAAAAACCATCTGAAAATAACTCTCATATTGATTACAAGCTCACTCCCCAACACCTACGTTGGAGTCACTTTGGTGTGCAATTATCTGAAGGTCTCCCACTAGAAGTAGTTGTTGTCTCACATTGATAAAAAGCTCTCTAGTTGGACCTACAGGGTTCTTAACTCGGCAGGACAAATTTTTCTCTTGAGGGAAGTCCTACAGTCCATTCCCTTCTATCAATTATTAGACCTTCTGGCCCCTTAGAGAATTTATAAAGAGCTAACATCCAAATTCTGGAAATTCCTCTCGGCTAGCCCATAGATCGGTCATAAATGGACCCTGGTGGCTTGGAACAACTTATGCAAACCAAAGATCCATGGAGGCCTATGTTAGGGCCCTATAATACTAATGATTCCCCCATTACTATTGTAACTGTAGCCCTTATTATTATTGGCGTGCCCCTATTCTCCCCATATTGTTATTATTGTGCCCCATAGAAGCCTGTTATTATTATTGTTGTGCCCTTGTATTATTATTTTTATGTTGGCTTTGATTATATTCTGACCCCTTAGACTCTTATATATAGAAAGGAGGTTTTTTCATTTGTATCATCTAAGAATTATTCATTTGTGTAATGTAAAGGAGGTTGCCCCCTTGAAGAGGCTAATTCTGAAGTTTTTGATCTATCTTTTCTATCTTTTTGTGAGTTGGTTTCTTAACATTTGGTATTAGAGATTTGGATTCCAGGGTTTTGTTGATCCAAAAAATTCATCATGTAATTTTTGCTATAACTTTATCTCTATGAAGTTTCAGAAGCTAAAAGAAACTCCATTTGATTTGAAATCATTCTAAACCTCAAGTCCAAATTTTAGATCTTGTCTCACTATAGTTTCAGAGATATGATTTAGGGAAGTTAGGGTTTTTGTAGACTCCCAAATTACATTCCAAATAGGTGACCTTGGAAAAATCATCATAACTTTCTCTCTGAGCATTAGATTGAAATTTCGTAAGAAGTTATAGAAAGAGGACACACTAGCATTTTCTGTGTATCTTTTTCAGATCTGATGGTTGAAACAGTGACACGTGGCACGTCGTACAAGTTATCTCTACTGAAATAATAAATAATCAGGTCATCTTGGAAGATTGGGCATAACTCTTTATTGGAGAATCCAATTTTGATCAGACTCGTGGCATTGGAAATAAGACTCATATTGAAAATGAAATTAACTCAGAAAAATATATAAAGCACACATAATAAACCAGACACCAAAGAATGGCGGAAAAGGCTTCAGCCTCAGGTATTCTGTCTCACATTTTCATTCCTTAAAATAATTGAATATAGTGTTACAAATAAATAGATGAGAGACAGTGTTCTCAAGATAGTGCGTGCTATCTTAGACACCTTTGGTTGAGATAATTTCTCCTTTGGTTGAGACAATTTCTCACCAGACACACACCAATATAGGAGTTACCTAAACTAACTCCTATCTTAGAGGAACAACCCAAGAGTTAGGCACAAATTCCTAACTTGGAATATTTAATTTATTTATTTATTTTTGGATTTATTATTGTTTTGTGAGAGAGGCTAACATTCCCCCCCTCAATGATAAATCCAAAATAAGAACGAGGAACCATCTTCCAAGTTCTCATGTTGATCCTAAAAAACATTGTCTGAAAAACCGCCAAATCTGGATGCTGAAGAAACTACAATATGAAGAGACTGAGTCATCTACATGACTGATTCATCTTGGAAGGACGCTTGACAACTCCATCATGTGCCAAGCCGCAAAAGGATCCAACTATCCTTTGCTTGAAAACAACATCCGGTGTCCACTGACACAATTTGATGAATGCCCACTGGCATATTTGCTAATGATGATCGCCCACTAGCTGAAGATGTCGAAAAACAACTCAATGTTGCTTTTGCTATGATGAAAGTTGCTCACTTCTGCTTTGGCTGTCGATCGCCCACTGGTGAATTTGTTGATGCTCACTGCTGAAGCAAAATGCCCACTGGCTGCTTCATTGATGTTGTCGAGACTTTCAGTCTGACAACCACTTGTCAATTTCATTGACATTTTCCCCCCTTTGTCAGCTGAAAGGAGAGACAATCTTCTCCAAAATATATTTGAACTCCCCCCCTTCAGGTGTAGGAGAGTTTCACTGTTGTACTCCCTCGTTCAACTGCATGAGAGTACCATCATCGGTTCACTGCTAGCTACACTATGTGTGATTGTAGTCGGTTGTAGAACTGAGACAATCTTTTGACTGTGGATGACCATTCCCAAGGATCGATCCATTCATAATGTATCTTCAATCTGGCTGATTTTTGTTGGTTGCAACATTTTTCTGAGGAATGATTGGGCTTGCCACAATGGCGACAAGGATGGAGATCAAAACACTGATCTTCCATATGACTGGTTCTTTGACAATGAGAACATTTCGGTTGGACATTAACTTCAGGTTGCGTGCAATTCTGTTTGTCTGCAACTTTCTTAGAACCTGCTGAGGTGAGTTGTGCAAGAAATCCTGCACTGACGAACTTAATTGGCTTGGAATAATCTGGGATATGTAAGTTGGTGTCATCAGTGACATATCCTAAGCCTCGTCGATTCTTGTTATTTTGAATTTCTTCCCAGGGCTTGATGATGGGTTTGGAAGAAATTTGAGCTGGAACAACTTCAACACTTGAAGTTGTTGGGATGAATGACTTATCATCTGGATGGTTCAAAGACTTAAAAGTATCACTCTTTTCTTGCAATTCATTCCGTTGAAGTTGCGACTCAAGTTGAAGAAACTCAATGGTTTCATGTGTTTTTCGTAGATGCCGTGAAAGATTAGCAAGAGTTTCTTTGCTGATGTGCACCATGTCTTCATCATTGGAGATGATCAAACTGTGAAGAATGTTTAACAACTGAATATGTTGTGCCATCTGAACTTTCTTACTTGAAATCAGCCTCTCTTGTCGGAGATGTCGTGCTTTGAACTGTTCCACTTGATTTTTTTACTTGAATGATAGGCTCGCTTGCTATGGGACTTGAATGGCATGCTCGCTTGATTTTTTGCTTATTGCACTTGCTGGGAACACTTGCTAGAGTTGTAGAACTTTCTTATTTAGACTCTAGAATTCATGCTCGCTTGATGACAATCGCGTTTGTGTGAACGCACACTTTCCTTACTTGATGACTTCACGCTCACTTGAATGAATAGCCACGCTCGCTTGATGTTGATCTCAACTTGCTTTATTGGTGTTAGAGTGGAACTTGCTTGGTTGCTTTGATCGTTGCTGTAATGAACTTCACTCTGGCTCGCTTGAAGGTTTGAAATTTGTACTATTTTGACGCAAATTTCTTGAATGAATACTCACGCTCGCTTGCAGGAGATGTGAACTTGTTGCTTGTTTGCGTTAGAGTTAAAATTCGTGCATTCACTTAATTCTGCTTAAAGGAAGGGTGTTGAACACTGTCGAAAATGCACCCAAAAAATGCTTAATGATTTTAATTACTCACTACAATGAATTCAATTTGACTCAATTCAAGACTTGGGTGTCGGTTTCAACCGAGAATGCACCCTTACAATTCAATGTGATTTGAGTTTGATTACAAGTGCAATAATGTTGATGTAGACTGTGCGTTGAAACGTTGAAGTTTACAGATTCATTAACTTGATTGTAGTGATGTAGACATTGCTTTCAAATGTTGGAGTTTGTAGATTCATGAACTTGATTGTATTGAGTGAATTTGTTTGTCGCGGTAGAATGCTGATGTTGAAAACTTTGATTATTTGTTGTATGTGTTGAGCTTAATTATCCTTCCTTGAAGCTATTTTGCTACAAGTGTTGTGCTTGCTTGCATTGAACTTTATGTGTGTCAAATGAGATATTTTATGTGTCAAAACTAGACACAAATCATAAGCAACAACATGAAGCCATAAAAACACTCGCCATCACAAATACACATGGTGTACCTAAGATCCCCTTATTCAATTTCGGGCGGATCTAGGACACAATCACCACAAATAATATGTCTTTATTGAGTATTAAGGTCATCAATCTTTCATCTTTTACAACATTGCCACTGAAGCTTTCTCAAACAATGAGAATCTGACACTCACAAATTTTGGAAGAAAATGCTTTCAAAAACCTGACTCAACCTCCTACATCAATGAACTTTCCTTTGAAAAATTTATCACTCCAAAGATTTCAAAACATCACCCTTATTACTCCCAAAAAAATTACATTAAAAAAAATACACGGAGCACGGCTATATGTTTGGAGAACTTTTAATGAGAAAAATTCCAATGACTCTCAAAAAATCTAAAAGATAGCCTACGGCTATTGGTTTGTAGTCATTTTCTAGATTTCTGAGAAATATGGAAAGACCATGTCGTGTAATTCCTCTCTCCTTCCATTCAATTCAACTTCAGTTGCAGTTCGGATTCATACGAAGGCCGTCTTCCTACTTCAAAAAATTTACATCGAAAAGACATCTCCAAAGCTGAGCCGAATCCAAACATGAGTTCATCTCTGTCAATGCTTGTCCCATTACCCCGGTAACACGTCCTAAATCTTTTGAGGTCAAAACAATATGCCCATAGCATTACGGATGAAAAGTCAAAGCACAATGAAAGGTGATCTCAAATGTCTTAACAATTTTACAGACAATACTAATTTAGCAGAATAAGCATCTGAGAATTCCCCACATCTCATTCAAAGTTGTAGTGAATTGTCAAAACTCCCCTCTAAAGCTGGATATGAGATTTTATAGAAGGGCCTTTTAAGCTTCAATTTCCAAAATTTCTCTTCTACAGAGATGAAAAGTTTCTTCAATATATTGGGGTTAATGCACAGTTCACCACTGCCTTGCAACCACCACTTTTCAGCCATTCCTAGTCTGAGCTTCAAGTCTTGCATCATACATCTCAGGAAGACAGATATTTCTGAATTGTATGCAATCCACTTTCGCCATAATATGAACAGAAAAATCTTGACAGGTTCAAAGTTCTACACAAAGAAAGCTTTGGAATCACCACAGAGGAGTTAAAGTTCACAAACATTGCAGAGACTTTATAATTTCATTCTAGAAATGGTGGATACAAATGCTTTACAAATCAAGCTCTGAAGATGGAGAGAGATTAGTTCAAGTTCTGAATTTGAATTTTCTTCTATAAACCTTTGGTAAGAGGCTTGAAATCCAAACATCCCTTTGTTGATGAGTTAAGATTAAAGATTTTCAGGGCACCTCTCGAAGTTTGGTAAGCCACAAAGGCCTTGGAACACGTTCAGAAGTAATTTTAAACTGACAAAAATTTGGAATTAGGGCCTCAACAACCTCAAAATTTGCCCAAACTAAGAGTTTAGAACGTGAAATTTCGAGATTACAGAATGCGTGGATTACAGCTGCAAAACTGTGAAATAAGCTCAAAAAGATAAATTACAGCTTTAAAAGAGTGAAAGCTACAAAACTGGGGACAAAGAACCGTAGTAAGTGAAATATGAATCAAAGCTCCATACTGTGGAAAATATTCGTTTAATGCATATCAAAAACAGTGAAAACTAGCTCATACCTCAAACAGTGAAATTTAGCACAAAATCGTGCCACAAAATTCTGCAAGGAAATTCATTGTCTTTTTGTGCACAGAATTTGTCCAATTTGGGGAAATGACCCACGATCAACAATGGGAACCGCTTTAGCTGATAATGAACTCGGCCAGCTTCAGGGATTAATAAATTAGGCTTTATACAATATGTGATGGCTCCTTCATTGGAGAAGAAATGCAGCCCACGTCCTATACTCTTCGGCTCTTGCAGGGTCGTGTGATGTTGGTTCCCATTCAATGTTCACAGAAATGGGACCTTTGCTCCAGCGCTTTACCACAACGCTCCACAATATTGACAAGGGCTCACTCAACAAAATCGAACACCCGACCTAATTTCACCGCAGCTTTGATACCACATATTGAAAATGAAATTAACTCAGAAAAATATATAAAGCACACATAATAAACCAGACACCAAAGAATGGCGGAAAAGGCTTCAGCCTCAGGTATTCTGTCTCACATTTTCATTCCTTAAAATAATTGAATATAGTGTTACAAATAAATAGATGAGAGACATCGTTCTCAAGATAGTGCGTGCTATCTTAGACACCTTTGGTTGAGATAATTTCTCCTTTGGTTGAGACAATTTCTCACCAGACACACACCAATATAGGAGTTACCTAAACTAACTCCTATCTTAGAGGAACAACCCAAGAGTTAGACACAAATTCCTAACTTGGAATATTTAATTTATTTATTTATTTTTGGATTTATAATTGTTTTGTGAGAGAGGCTAACAACTCAAAGGGCTACTGCAAGAAGTAATTTTAGACCTTAGAGATCCGCAGTTACAGAGATACAACAAATTCAAGATTGAGCTTCTACAAAGTGAACAAAAGTGTGTAGTATTTTTAAAATTTTGCATAAGTCTGGGTTGAAAAACTAGTTTGAAGTTCAAAGGGCATAGTGAAGCATAATTATCATTAATTGATGCCCCAAAGAAACAAAATGGAAACACCTAGTAAGCAACTTGAAATCTCTAGCATGACTTCTGAATAAGAGGAAGAAATGCAACATGATATATCTAAATTATGAGACCAAGTAAAACAAATTTCACTCTCACAAAAGGTAACATAAGCTAAGATTGATGGTTTAAAGAAAGGCATGAAAGCTAAGATAAATGGTGTGGAATATAAGATGAATGGCATGGAAGTTAACATGGATGGTGTGGAAGCTAAGATGAATTAAATGGATGCTAAGATGGATGGTATATAAGCAAAATTGAAAGGCAACATAGAAGATTTGATGATAGATTTGACTAAGTTGCTACAAAAAATGCTTACTAATGGTGAAAGGTTAGTAAAGGAAACTCATGATGAGAACAAAAGAAATGTTAATCATGATTTCGTAGACTCTAACATTGGATTGAAGACCCACCATGTTTCAAATATTGATATGAGGAAATTATGGAAAGGATAACGTAACATGCATACTACAGATGGAACAATATCTCGATCTTCATAATGTGCAAAACACACAAAAGGTACGCATTGCAACTTTATATTTGGAACCAAATAAATTTGTATGGTATCAATGGATTTTCTCTCGTAAACAAATTGTCACTTGGGCAATTTTTATGAAAGAAATAATAACACATTACGAGGATAAAAAAAGCAACACTTTTTTTAACCAATTGATAAACCTCAAACAAAAGGGTTCAATGATCGAGCACATTGACGACTTCCAAAAATTGAATATAAGGGTAAAAGATATTCTAGAGGAGCATAAGATTGATGTGTTCATAGGGACTTTAAAGGATAACATCCAACATGAGGTTCACCTTTGGGGACCTAACTCATTGGAGAAGGCATTCAGGTTGGCAAGAAAAATGTAAAGCAAAGTTATGGCAACAAGGAAGCCTACCACACACAACTATAAGGATGGAAGTGTTGTTTCCCCTAGCCTTCCAAAACCTACAAGGTTGACACCCAAAAATTGGAAGAAAAAAGAGCGAAAGGGCTTTGTTATAGTTGTGATAACAAATAATCTAAAGGTCACAAGTGTGCTCAGAAGAAAATATTTTACATAGATTGTGAAGAGGAGGAAGAAAAAGAACAAGAAACATCAAAAGAAGAGGATATACACCAGGAAAAAACCCTATAGAAAGAAGAAATGAATCCGACCATATCTTGTAATGCATTGGTTGGAATTACCACTTTTCAAACTATCAAGATAGAAGGACATATCAAGAAGGAAAAAGTAATAGTGTTGATTGATTCAAGCAGTACCCATAATTTTATTCATTGTAGGATATCCAAGGAATTTAATTACTTCCTATATCTAGCATCAGAGTGTCAAGTGATGGTTGCAAGTGTAGGAACCATAAATTTCTCTAAAAAGTGCCATAATATCAAGATATCCATGGGCGAATATGCATTGAATAGCCTAATGCTTTCCATTCCAATGGGCAGTGCTGATGTTGTACTAGGAGACCAATGGCTACAATGCTTGGGTACAATTGTTAGGTCCCTATAATACTAGTGATTAACCCATTACTATTGTAGTTGTATCCCTTATTAATATTGTTGTGCCCCTATTGTCCCCATATTGTTATTACTGTGCCCCACAGAATCCCTCTATTGTTATTTTTGTGGCTTTATATTATTATTGTTAGGTCGGCTAGGTTATATTGTGACTCCTTAGACTCCTATATATAGAAAGGAGGTTTTTTCATTTGAATCATCCAAGAATTGTTTATTTGTGTAATGTAAAGGAGGTTTCCCCCTCGAAGAGGCTGAATTCTAAGGCGTTCAACTATCTTTTCTACCTTTTGTGAGCTAGTTTCAAACATTTGGTATCAGAGCTTTGGATTCTAGGGTTTCACTGCTCCAAATAGGTCATCATGACATTTTCGCTATAACCTTTTTTCTGCGATGTTTCAGAAGCTAAAAAAATCCCATTTGAGAAGAAATCGCACTGAACCTCAGGCCTGAATTTTAGAGCTTTTTGCACTATATTTGTGGAGATATGATCTGAGGAAGTTGGTCTTTTTGCAGACTCTTGAATTACATTCCAAACAGGTGCCCTGGGGAAAATCATCATAACTTTCTCTCTGAGCATCAGATTGAAATTTCGTAAGAAGGTACAGAAAGAGGACGGATTGTAGCTTCTTGTGTATATTTTACAGAGCCAAAGGTCAAAACAATGACTCGTGGCACATCGTACAAGTTCGCTCTTCTGAACTAGTCTATAATTAGGTCACTATGGGATATTTGGCATAACTCTTCCATGGAGAATCCAATTTGGATCGCACTGGTGGCATTGGAGAAAGGATGTATAGGGCTACCACAAATCGCAATTTCAAAACTGGATGATCTGAAATTACAGAGATACATCAGATTCAATTTCAAGCACCTACAAAGTGAAAAAAGGTGTGTAGTTTTTTTTTAATTTTTGCATAAACTTGTTTTGAAAAATTAGTTTGAAGGAATTCAAAGGGCATAGTAAAGAATTAATATCGGTAATTGATGCCCTGAGGAAAGAAAATGCAAACACCTAGTAAGCAACCTAAAAGCTCTAGCATGACTCATGAAGAAGAGGAAGAAATGCAACATGATATATCAAAATTACGAGACCAAGTGAAACAAGTGTCACTTGCACAAAAAGTAATAGAATCTAAGATGGATGGTTTAAAGAAAGATGTAGAAACTAAGATGGATGGTTTAAAGAAAGTCGTAGAAGCTAAAATGGATTGTTTAAAGATAGGCATGGAAGATTTGAAGATAGATTTGACAAAGTTTCTACAAGAAATGCTTAATAATGGTGAAAGGGTAGTAAAGGAAACTCATGATGAGAACAAAAGAAATGTTAATCATGATTTCATAGACTCTAATGTTGGATCGAAGACCCACCATATTCCAAAAATCGATATGAGGAAGTTTGATGGCAAGGATCCTGCAACATGGATATTACAGATGGAGCAATTTTTCAATCTCAATAATGTGCAAAACACACAAAAGGTATATATTGCAACTTTATATTTGGAACCAAATCAGTTTGTATGGTATCAATGGCTTTGCTCTTGTAAAAAAATTATCACTTGGGAAATTTTTACGGAAGAATTGACGGCACATTATGAGGATACAAAAAGCAACACTTTTTTTAGCCAATTGATAAGTCTCAAACAAAAGGGTTCAATAATGGAGCACATTGAGGAGTTCCAAAAATTGAACATAAGGGTAAAAAATATTCCAGAGGAGCATAGGATTGATGTGTTCATAGGGACTTTAAAGGATAATATCCAACATGATGTTCGCCTTTGGGAACCTGATTCATTAGAGAAGGCATTTAGGTTAGCAAGAAAAATGGAAAGAAAAATTATGGCAACCAGGAAGCATACCACTGAAAACTATAAAGATGGAAGTGTTGCTGCCCCTAGTCTTCCACAACCTATAAGGTTGACACCACAACAATTGGAAGAAAAAAGAGCAAAAGGGCTTTGTTACAGTTGTGATAGAAAATACATTAAAGGTCATAAGTGTGCTAAGAAGAAATTATTCTACATAGATTGTGAAGAGGAAGAAGAAAAGGAGCAAGAAAGGTCAAAAGAAGAGGATATACTCCAAGAACAAAGCCTAGATAAAGAAGAAATGAATCTGACCATATCTTGTAATGCATTGGCTGGAATTACCACTCCTCAAACCATCAAGATAGAAGGACAAATCAAGAAGAAAAAGGTAATAGTGTTGATTGATTTAGGAAGTACCCATAATTTTATTCATTGTAAGATAGCAAAAGAATTGAATTGCTTCCTATATCCAGCACCGAAGTGTCAAGTGATGGTTGCAAATGGAGGAACAATAAATTTCTCTGGAAAGTGCCATAATATCAAGCTATCCATGGGAGAATATGTATTGACTATCCCAATGCTTTCCATTCCAATGGGAGGTGTTGATGTTGTACTAAGAGTCCAATGGATACAATCCTTGGGTACAATAGCTTTTAATTTTCAAGAACTTTTCATGAGATTTTCTGCAGAAGGAAAGGAAGTTGAATTAAGGGGTATTGCAGGGAAACCGAGAAAGATAATCAGCTCTAACGGTATGACAAAGCTTCTAAAAAAGGAAAAAAGAGGTGTAATTGCACAATTATGTTTGCTAGATGTTTCCACATCGAAATCATCTATTTCTCCAGATCTCCAAAAAGTCTTGGACAATCATTCCAAGGTATTTGAGACTCCTAAAGGTCTCCCACTTATTCGTGATCATGATCATGTATTCATCTGATTCCAGGAAGTGTTCCTCCAAACATCAGGCTGTACAGATATCCCTATGCCCAAAAGAGTGAAATTGAACGTATGGTTGCAGAAATGCTAGAGGCTAGTATAATTCAACCTAGTCAAAGTTCTTTCTCTGCTCCAATAGTATTGGTGCACAAGAAGGATGGATCATGGTGCATGTGTCCGGATTATAGGGAGCTCAACAAGCTCACTATTAAAGATAAGTTTCCCATTCCTGTCATTGATGAATTACTGGATGAATTGCATGGATCAATTTACTTCACCAAGTTGGATCTTCATTCAGGATATCATCAAATCAGAATGAAGACTGAAGACATTCTGAAAACAACATTTAGAACTCATGAGGGTCATTATGAATTTTTGGTCATGCCTTTTGGCCTTACCAATGCACCTTCTACATTTCAAGGTTTGATGAATTCCATTTTCAAAACCTTCCTTAGAAAATTTGTGTTAGTATTTTTTGATGATATACTAATCTATAGCAAGTCTTGGAAGGATCATGTTGAACATGTTGACAAGGTGTACAACTATTGGAGGAGAAACAATTATATGCAAAAAGATCCAAATGTTTCTTTGGAGTACAAGAGGTGGAATATCTAGGTCATATTGTATCTCATGAAGGAGTTAAGGTAGACCCTAGCAAAATTAAAGCCATTAAGGAATGGAAAATCCCCACATGCATAAAGCATCTACGAAGATTTCTCGGGTTGACAAGGTATTATCGCAAGTTTGTTAAGAATTATGGGAGAATAGCAGCACCTCTAACAACATTATTGAAGAGGCAAACCTTCGAACATCTTAAAGAGGCAATGTGCCAAGCACCGGTCTTAGCTACACCGGACTTCACAAAAACCTTTATTGTGGAATGTGATGCTCTAGGAAATGGAATTGGCATTGTTTTAATGCAAGATGAAAGACCCATTGCTTTTGAAAGTCGTCCAATGAAGGGAAAGTTTTTACACAAAGCTATTTATGAGAAGGAAATGTTGGCAATACTACATGCACTTAAGAAATGGTGACCCTACCTAATGGGACAACACTTCAAGGTAAAAATGAATCATGATAGCCTTAAATACTTTTTAGAACAAAGATTATCTTCTTAAGAGCAACAAAAGTGGGTCACAAAGATGTTGGGTTATGAATTTGAAATCATCTACAAAAAAGGGAAGCAAAATGTGGTGGCAGATGCACTCTCAAGAAAGGATGACGATGTGGAAGCATTGTTGTGCGACATTTCTATTATCCAACCAGATTGGATAAACGAAGCAAGGGAGGAATTGAAGAATGATGAAGAAGTGTGGGCACTTATTTGAAAGTTACAACAAGATTCCAATACATCTGATACATTTAGCAAGCAAAATGATTCGTTATGGTACAAAGATCGCTTATACCTCTGTAAGAATTCCCAACTCAAACAAAAGATTCTTATGGAATTGCACACTTCTCCCTTAGGAGGGCACTCAGGATTTTTAAAAACTTACCACATGATTAAGAAGGAATTTCTTTGGGATGGCCTTAAATCGGATATTCAAAATTTTGTGGCAGAATGTTTGGTTTGCCAACAAAATAAAGTTGAAACATTTAAGACCTCGGGTCTATTACAACCTTTATCCATTCCAAGCCAACATTGGGAGGAGGTTTCAATGGATTTTATCATAGGTTTACCCAAATCTGAGGGAAAGAGTGTCATCATGGTGGTAGTTGACAGACTTACCAAGTATGCACACTTTTGTGCATTATCACATCCATTTAAAGCCAGTATAGTTTCTACTACATTTAGGGAAACAATTCAAAAGCTACATGGAAATCCAAAGATTATTGTAAGTGACAGAGATCCCATTTTCACTGGAAATTTTTAGACAGGATTATTTTCTTGTCTTGGTACTTAGTTAGCTCATAGCTCATCTTATCATCCTAAATCTGATGGGCAAACTGAGATAGTAAACAAATGTTTGGAAGGATATATTCGTTGCTTTGTATCTAATAAATAGACACAATGGGTCAAATGGTTGCCTCTGGCTGAATGGTAGTATAACACTTCCTTCTATATAGCAACAAAAATGACCCCATTTATGGAACTTTATGGATATCAACCACCATCGATCACATCATATTTAAGAGAAAATTCTAAGGTTAAAGTAGTGGAACATCACATCGAACATCAACAATAAGTCCTCCAACTCTTAAAGGATAACCTCGTGTTGGCACATAATAGAATGAAACAACAAGCAGATCAACATTGCAGGGAAAGATGTTTTGATGTAGGTGATTGGGTATTCCTATGACTACAACCATATAAACAAATGTCCCTCAAGCAAGCTAAGAAGGATAATAAATTATGACCAAAGTATTATGGTATGTACAAGGTGTTGCAAAGGATATGTAATATGGCATACAAATTGGAGCTTCTTGCAGCTTCTCAAGTGCACCCAGTTTTCCATGTTTCATGTTTAAAGAAGGTTATAGGCGACAAGCTCCTAGTTCAAACAATATTGCCAGAACTTGACGAGGAAGGAAAAATTATATTGGAACCAGAAGCAGTCATAGAAACAAGAACTCAACAGCTATGAAATCGATCAATTTCGGAGTATCTCATCAAGTGGAAGAACTTATCCACTGAAGATTCCACATGGGAGGATGAGAATTTTATACAGAAGCATCCAGAACTACTCAAGCGTTGAGGACAACACTTTTTTGAAGGGGAGGGGCATGTTAGGTCCCTATAATACTAGTGATTAACCCATTACTATTTTATTTGTATCCCTTATTAATATTGTTGTTCCCCTATTGTCCCCATATTGTTATTACTGTGCCCCATAGAATCCCTCTATTGTTATTTTTGTGGCTTTATATTATTATTGTTAGGTCAGCTGGGTTATATTGTGACTCCTTAGACTCCTATATATAGAAAGGAGGTTTTGTCATTTCAATCATCCAATAATTGTTCATTTGTGTAATGTAAAGGAGGTTTCCCCCTCGAAGAGGCTGAATTCTAAGGCGTTCAACTATCTTTTCTATCTTTTTCTGAGTTGGTTTCATAACAACAATTGCTTTTAACTTTCAAGAATTTTTCATGAAATTTTCTTCGGAAGGAAGGTAAGTTGAATTAAGAGGTATTGCATGGAAACCTGGAAAGGTAATCAACATTAATGGAATGAAAAAGCTTCTAAAGAAAGAATAATGAGGTGTAATTTCACAATTATGTTCGCTAGAGGTTCCCACATCGAAATCATCTATTTATTCAGATCTCCAAAATGTCTTGCATAATCATTCCAAGGTATTTGAGACTCCTAAATGTCTCCCACCTATTTGTGATCGTGATCATGCTATTCATTTGATTCGATGAAGTTTTTCTGCAACATTAGGCCTTACAGATATACCTATGCCCAAAAGAGTGAAATTGAATGTATGGTTGCAGAAATGCTAGAGGCTAGTATAATTCAACCTAGTTAAAGTTCTTTCTCTGCTCCAGTAGTATTGATGCATAAGAAGGATGGATCATGGCACATGTGTTCGGATTATAGGGAGCTCAACAAGATCACTATTAAAGATAAATTTCATCATTGATGAACTATTGGATGAATTACATGGATCAATTTACTTCACCAAGTTGGATCTTCGTTCAGGATATCATCAAATCAGAATGAAGACTGAAGACATTCCAAAAACAACATTTAGAACTCAGGAGGGTCATTACGAATTTTTGGTCATGCCTTTTTGCCTTACCAATCCACCTTCTACATTTCAAGGTTTGATGAATTCCATTTTCAAACCCTTCCTTAGAAAAAAAAAAAAAATTGTATTTTTTGATAATATACTAATCTATAGCAAATCTTGGAAGGATCATGTTCAACATGTTGACATGGTGCTCAAACTATTGGAGAAGAAACAATTATATGCAAAAAACTCCAAATGTTTATTTGGAGTACAAGAGGTGGAATATCTGGGTCATATTGTATCTCATGAATGTGTTAAGGTGGACCCTAGAAAAATGAAAGCCATTAAGGAATGGAAAATCCTCACATCCATAAAGCATCTGTGAGGATTTCTCAAGCTAACGGGGTATTATTGCAAGTTTGTTAAGAATTATGGGAGAATAATAGCACCTCTAACAACATTATTGAAGAAAGATGCATTTTTATAGACTCCAGAAGCAACGAAGGCCTTTGAACATCTTAAAGAGGTAATGTTCCAAGCACCAGTCTTAACTACGCCAGACTTCACAAAAACCTTTATTGTGGAATGCGATGCCTCAAGAAATGGAATTGGTGTTGTTTTAATGCAAGAAGAAATACCTGTTTCTTTTGAAAGTCGTCCAATCAACGTAAAGTATTTACATAAAGCTATTTATGAGAAGGAAATGTTGGCAATACTACATGCACTTAAGAAATGGAGAACCTACCTAATGGGAAGACACTTCAAGGTAAAAATGGATCATGATAGTCTTAAATAATTTTTACAACAAAGATTATCTTCAGAAGAGTAGAAAAAATGGGTCACAAAGATGTTGGGTTATGACTTTGAAATCATCTACAAAAAAGGAAGAAAAATGTTATGACAGATGCACTCTCAAGAAAGGATGAGGATGTGGAAGCATTGCTTTATGCCACTTCTATTATCCAACCAGATTGGATAAATGAAGCAAAGGATGAATGGAAGAATGAAGAAGAAGTGTGGGAACTCATTTAAAAGTTACAAGAAGATCCCAGTACATCTTATACATTTAGCTGGAAAAATGGTTCATTATGGTACAAATATCACTTATACCTATGTCAGAATTCCCAAATCAAACAAAATATTCTTATGGAAATGCATGCCTCTCCCTTAGAAAGGCACTTGGGATTTTTAAAAACATACCACAGGGTTAAGAAAGATTTTTTTTGAGATGGCCTTAAATCTGATATTCAAAAGTTTGTGGTGGAATGTATGGTTTACCAACAAAATAAAGTTGAAACAATTAATACCCCAAGTCTATTACAACCTTTATCCATTCCAAGCCAACATTGGGAGGAGGTTTCAATGGATTTTATCACAGGTTTACCCAATTCTGAAGGAAAAAGTGTCGTCATGGTGGTAGTTGACACACTTACCAAGTACGCACACTTTTGTGCATTATCTCATCCCTTTAAATCCAGTACAGTTTCTACTACATTTATGGAAACAATTCAAAAGCTACATGGAAACCCAAAGATTATTGTAAGCGACAGAGATTCCATTTTCACTGGGAATTTTTGGATAGAAATATTTTCTTGTCTTGGTAGTCATTTAGCTCACAGCTCATCTTATCATCCTCAATCTGATGGGCAAACTGAGATAGTAAAAAATGTTTGGAAGGATATCTTCGTTGCTTTGTATTTGATAAACGGACACAATGGGTCAAATGGTTGCCTCTGGCTGAATGGTGGTATAACACTTCCTTCCATACTGCAGCAAAAATGACCCCATTTATGGCACTTTACGGATATCATTGACTGTCCATCACATCATATTTAAGAGAAAATTCTAAGTTTCATGTAGTGGAAGATCACATCGAGCATCAACAATAGGTTCTCCAACTCTTAAAGGATAACATAACTTTGGCACACAATAGAATGAAACAACAGGAATACCAACATCATAGTGAAAGAAGTTATTATGTAGGTGACTGGGTATTTCTACAGATACAACCATATAAAAAAATGTCCCTCAACCAAGCTAAGAAGGATAATAAATTATCACCAAAGTATTATGGTCTGTACAAGGTGTTGCAAAAGATTGTTACTATGGCATTCAAATTGGAGCTTCTTGTAGCTTCCCGAGTGCACCCAATTTTCCATGTTTCATGCTTAAAGAAGGTTATTGGTGACAATTTCCCAATTCAAAGAATATTTCCAAAACTTGACGGGGAAGGAAAAATCATATTGGAACCTCAAGTAGTCACAGAAACAAGAACTCGACAACTACGAAATCGATCAATTTCGGAGTATCTCGTCAAGTGGAAGAACTTAACCACTGAAGATTCCACATGGGAGGATAAGAATTTTATACAGAAGCATCCGAAACTACTCAAGCGTTAAGGAAAACTATTTTTGAGGGAGAGGGGTATGTTAGGTCCCTATAATACAAGTGATTCCCCCATTACTATTGTTATTGTAGCCCTTATTACTATTGTTATGCCCCTGTTGTCCCCATATTGTTATTAGTGTACCCCATAGAATCCCACTATTGTTATTGTTGTGCCCCTATTGTCCCCATATTGTTATTATTGTGCCCCATAGAAGCCCACTATTGTTATTCTTGTGCCCTTATATTATTATTGTTATGTCGACTTTGACTATATTTGACCCCTTAGACTCCTATATATAGAAAGGAGATTTTGTCATTTGTATCATCCAAGAATTGTTCATTTGTGTAATGTAAAGGAGGTTGCCCCTCAAAGAGGCTAATTCTGAATTCATTGATCTACATTTTCTATCTTTTTGTGAGCTAGTTTATCAACAACCTATGGTTGAAATATCAACAACGATTATCTCAAGTCCTCAGTGCAAAGGTTTGGTGGTGTTGGGTGCAAGCTAGTCAAGAGATTTGGAAGAAGCTCTGGGACAACAAATATAGGGTACAAGGTTGGCAGGACCCATTGCAGAACCATCAAAACTTACCAAATGGATCCTCGATCTGGAACCGAGCAAAGGCTCAACAGAGCATCTTACGAGATTAGGGGTTCTAGGAATTCAGGAATGGACATAGGGCCAAATTTTGGGATGAGAGTTGGATGCAAAACACTAGATTGTATCAAAACAGTTATCTTGTCGATATCCAACTATTCACCTCTCAATTAGGCATGGATCACGTTAAGGACTTTTGGAGAGACTCCCCCCTGAGGCAAAATGGAGGGAGTGGAAATATTCCATCAAGTGGTTTGTCCCCAATCCCCTTCTAAATTGGGAAGTGCTCACATTAATCCTTTGATAATACCTTATTCTTAACAATGGTGAACCTGATAACTTGAAATGGGGCCATTGATCAGCAGGAACATTCACCCTCAATGAAGCCTACTCAATTTTATCCTCATCAGATGATCAAGAACCAAATCCACCGAGGAAAAGGATTTGGTACTCAATATTATGACCGAAAGTCTCGTTCTTCCTATGGTTAATGAGTCATGGAAAGCTACTCATGTGGGATAAAATCTCAAAAAAAGGCTTCCTAGGCCCGTCGTGGTAACCTTTATGCTCGAGCAGGGAGGAAAAAACTAACCACCTTTTAAAATCCTGCTCTAAGGTGGTGGAAATATGGGATCAACTCAAAGTGATATTCAGCGCATCTGACCGGTTAGCCAACAGTTTATGAGAATCATTGGAAGCTTTGCGATGGAATCTCTTCAAAAACCCCATTATTAATAAATCTCGATGCCTCTCACAGGGTTTTGTCCTTTGGAATATATTGAAAGATAGAAACGGAGTAGTCTTCCATTTAGAAGCATTTCATGCCTTAAATTTATGGAAAACCATCCTTCAAAACATCAAATAAACTTTGGCTATCTCACACTGGAATAAGGACGACTTGAAAGCGGGGGGGCACGAGTGCACCATTTTAGTGAACCTTGAACTTCATAGGAGTTCCATGGATTGTGAGCCACGTCTCCGCCCCCCAGCACAGGTTACTTCATCTGGAGTGTTCACCTATTCTCTTCTGGGTTTCCTCAAGTTCAACTTCCATGGGGCCACGAAGGGAAACCCTCGGATAACTAGCCTGGGGGGCTAATTTGTAATGAGATGGACAAAGTAGTCAAGTTCTATGCACCATCTTGTGGAAGTACCACTAACAATGTGGCGGAGTATCTAGCATTCGAAAGGGGACTCCAAGTAGCTACAGATCTAGGGGTCTCCAACCTTCAAGTCACAAGAGACTCTTATATAGCAATAGTTATGCTTCAAAGACTTATCAATGGATCTTCCCTCGAGAAAGTCATCAAAAGCTAGTGGTTGGAGCTAATAGGCAACTATATCCATTCTCGTCTCTCCTTCTTTGATTATGTGAACACATAACATGTTGATGAGGAAGGAAATAAGGTAGCCGATAATCTAGCTAATTGGGGCAGTGATCACTAGGGCCAAGATCTTCTGCAAGAATGGCCCACCTCGGAGCAAAGTACCCACCCAACTAATCTATGTCGGATAGTGGAAGAGGAAGAGGATTCCCCAATGGGGTTGAGATCCCAGGACCGCATGGCTCCTCATGGCCCATGTTAAAAGTCATGTGATAAGTGGAAGGGGGACCGACCCCTCAGTCCCCTCACTTCATTAAGAAATCAGAGGTGAGTAATGTCAAGCTTGTGAAACAGCCCAACGCCTTGTTGAGTGTGGGAGGAGATGTTTTATGGCGATGGATGGGTAACTTGAACGACATTCATGTTAAAGTGGTGGTTCAACTTCATGCACCTGAGTGGTTTTATGTGAAGCAACGAAGCTAGAGGAGTATGGCCTTTTGGTTTTGGAGGCATTGGAAGCGTTTTCACTCTGTGTTCGAGCGAGGTTGTTTAGTCTTGTGCCTATCCTTGGAAGGTTTCCTCGAGCTTTTCTAGTTTGGTGTAGCATGGATTGAGGTAACAATAACCACCTAGATTTTTTGGTTCAATTTGAATTTGGAAGGTGTGGGATTCTAGTGGGTGTAGAAAGTGGGTGCACAGGCAAAGTCTTTGGTGGGTTGAGTGGAGCCACAATGTGTGGCTCTTGTGGTTTTCGGTACATATTGGCAGAAGGACAGCTAATCTCCTACAATTCATTGGGTTTGAATTTCAAAGTATTCAGTGAGAAGGGTGCTAGTGTGCTTTGGTTGGAGTGTGTTTCATTTGGACCACTTTAATCCTCGAATTCGACCACCTTGACGTTCTCTCTAGCCACTTTTGTGTTGGAATCAATCAATGGAGTGGAGAAGGGTGGTAGGAAGCAAGGTGTTGCTTTGGGAGAGGTATTAGTGGTTCACATTCTTGCTCAGGTGACATGAGGGTTTGGATTTCGAAGAGGAGATGGTGGTGGTTCATAGCTGAGCTCACCTTGTCAGTGGGTTGTCACTCTGGCTTTCCGATTTGTTGTGACTGTTGTGGTATCACAGTCCCCTTTGGGATGATCCCATCCCCGCAGCATGGTTGGTCTTCTCTCCTATAAAGCATAGCTCAATGGGACATGAAGGCCCAGAATTGGACATCCCACCAGTGAATTCATGGGAGGAAGGTGATGGGTCGAGTCAAGGAGGCAAGGTCGTGGGATGTTCCAAGCGACAGGCTATTGGTGCGCGAGGGGGACATAGAGGTGGTGGGTAGGTGACGAGGAAAGGAGGGTGACCTTCGCACGCTCAGAGGCGAGGAGGAACAAAGCATGGTGGGAAGAGGAGTTGTGGGTCTCGCAGCTGCTTGGAAATTGATCCGTAGGAAATTCAACACTACTGCCTAAAGAATTGTTGAGAATTAATCCAACCTTTACTATATCAGATGGAAACAACTGAGAGAATTAGAAGGGAGGAACATCCAGAGGTGGTAGCCACTTTAGACAAAATGTACTACTTCCAGTGCTAGGTTCGCGAGCGAGTGGTGGTGGTTTAGCGTGGCCAAAACCCGCTCTCTGAAAAGGTGGAAAAGTTGGAATCATGGATGGCTCACTTCGAAGGGCATGTCTAATGCACCTTTCGCCCACCGCCTCCTCCAGGAGCTACCCAAAATAACGCAACCTCCATCACTTCTGATGAGTAGCATGATCACAAGTGCCCTCTTTGTATTACTTGTTTTTTGGAGTCACTGGCCCTCTCGAGCTAGGACTATGTCTCTAACATCCTTTTTTTATTTATTTTTGTCACCTCTTGCATACAGTGGTCAACAAACATGGTCAGAGTTAGACCACCTATGTTTTGAAACTTCAAATTATGAAGTTTGACAGTTTTTACTTTACTTGGATTTACAAAAATCCCTACCAGATTTTTCAGAATATAGCCAAAATTTCTATAACTTTCAGGGAAAAAAGCATAATCATTAAGCTACCGCAATATTAACCATAATATTTAATATTTTCTCTTTAATATTTAACAATGATTATCTTTAATTAAAAATAATATTTAATCTAATTATAATCTTTTAAAATTATTAGCGTTATTAGTAAATAATTATCGTTATTAAGATTATTATTATTAAATAATTAATTTATATAACATAATTCAAAATAAAATAATATTAAATACTAATTAATATAGATTATTAATTATAATTACAATAATAATATTTTTTTAATATTATTTTTATGATTATATATTTATTAGTGAGAGATACAAATGAAATGTTTCACATATATTAATCACGTTAATATTTTTAAAATATATTTATTATTATATCAATAATTTTAATAATAATAATATCATTATTATTAAATCCATATCCATCAAATACTTATTGACTTATCTTAATTTCATTTAATGAAATAATTATGTATATGACATCTATCAAACACATTTATTAATATACTTAATACTAATAAAATAATTAAATAATTATCTCTAACTTTCACCCTTCACCTGCCTCCCTCCATTATTGTCAACGTCCACACTGACATCCATCCATTATTGTTGGGCCTCTCTGACATATTTGTGGGATTTTTCTGACGCGGCGCACCGAAGATATGTCGCCTTCGACCGACCCACCTAATCGGACGCTATCCTTAAAAATCTGACGCGGCGCACCGAAGATATGTCGCGTCGACCGACCCACGTAATCGGACGCTATCCTCAGCACAAGCAAATTCTCGTTCTCGGCAGTATGAACGACAGCAACTCTGCTCCCGTCAACCATATGGCCGTCACTGGTGACTGCGTTCGTCTTATTTTTTCCTTCTGCCACGTTGCTTTCGCCTTATCAAATCAATTCTGCGAGGCTTCCATCGCTTCCCGACATCTTTTCACCGACTAACGTTGAAACGATAATATGGTGATGTTGAAATATCGTAAGGAGGCCAATTTTTTCGCGCAAAGTTCAAACGATAATATGGTGATGGAGAAATATCGCAAGGAGGCCAATGACTTGAGCATAAACACTTCCCCCTCTCGCCAATACGGAAAGGAGGCCAACGATGAATACTTCAACGCTGACTACTTGAACAGGGAAAAGTTATGTGAATAGGAAAATATAGGTGTTTGGATTAACTTTGATTAGGAAATGATCGTCTATGGTTAATGGTTTTGAGTAGAGTTAATGGTTTGGAGTACATTGTTTTGTGGCCCATTGTATTATGCAAGTTGTATTTGGCTGGAACGAAGTTTATAAATAAATTTATTAGGCTCCATTATAATGTGCCAAAGGCCAGAGCAGGCCAGAGCTTGAATGTGTAAGCATCTATTTTTCATGTATGGTAGGAATACTTACCGTGACAGGAAAATTTAAAAGAAAATGTATAGAAATCTTAGCGAATGTACTTTTTCTTATTAACGAAAAGTAAGCTTACTAATAGAATTCCATTAGCTAGATTTTTTCAGAATTGAGATTTTCCCAAAATATTTCTTAATATTATTCGTGTTATGTGATTTTACATTTTATACATAACCGCAGGCTCTTCGGGATTGGCTAGCCGACTTCATAGCTTGTGGCAACGGATAGCTTACAACGGACTCAAGCTCCACCTTCCCAAGCAGTTCTGCGAGTTGCCAAGGATGCCATTCCCCGATGACTTCCCGATATATCCGTCCAAGGAGCAATTTATGGAGTCT
Organism: Pinus tabuliformis; assembly: GCA_031772625.1. NCBI lineage: Eukaryota > Viridiplantae > Streptophyta > Pinopsida > Pinales > Pinaceae > Pinus > Pinus tabuliformis. The sequence continues at coordinate 598,668,100 of CM062814.1, read as the reverse complement.
TGGAGTCCTGTGCAAGGAGAGTCGAGCTCAGTCCCAGCTTCAACGTGCGTGTTCAGACTGCGAAATATGATGAGACCTGTGGGTTGTGGAGAGTTAGTACTGTTAAGACCAATTACCCCGGAAGGGTTGGGTATGCCTGAAGCCGAGTATATTTGTCGTTGGTTGATAGTTGCCACTGGAGAGAATACAGCTCCGGTAATTCCTGATATCACTGGAAAGGAAAATTTTAATGGGGAGATCATTCAAGCCTGTTCTTACAAAATTGAGCGAGCTAAGAAGGGAAAAATGTGCTTGTCCTTGGATGCGGCGACAGTGGGATAGAAGTCAGCCTTGATCTTGCTAATCACAACGCCAAACCTTTCCTGGTGCGCAGAGACGTAAGTTTGATTAATAATTCTAATAATCAAAATTTAACTCTGCTATATTCTCTCTTTCTCTGAATCGGGAGTCTGTTGGCTTTAAATGATTAAAAAGATAAGCGGATCCTGATTTTTGTGCAATTTGCAGGCGCAGGTGCAAAAACCGTTATATTTTTGCGCCTAATAAAAATATAGGTGTTAGACCGAGTTTTGCATGCTCTAAAGTTGGTTATTTCTGTGCAAAAGTGTGAATTTTTCTCCAAGAATGGGTTGCCAAAGCAACCTTTCCCTCATGGACGGAAAGGAGAAAGTGGTGTGCACGTTGAAGCTGGGACTAAGTTGGAATCTGCTAGCATAGGACTCCAAGTACTCCATAAATTGCTTCTTGGACGGATATGTTGGGAGGTCATAGGGGAATGGCATCCTTGGTTGCTCGCACAAGGGAAGGTGGAGCTTGAGTCAGTTGTAAATCCTACGTTGCCACAAAGAAGCTATGAAGTCGGCCTTCTCCGGTATAATAGAAGGGGCTCCTTGTCGTAGGCGTCTTGTTGGTCGGATGGAATTGTGACATGTCTGTTCTGAGTATCTTGTAATGTAATGTATTCAGATTATTTTTTCTCAGTAGCAACAGTAGATGTTTAAAAAATAACTCAATGTAATGTGTCCAGATTATATTCTGGATTTCCTAGTGGTAATAAAAAAAAACACTCTTTCAATCAGGCCGCCTTAGCATATGAGAGAATAGATACTGTAAAAATTGATATTTCCGATTTATGAATAAACTATCTCTTCCAAAACATTGCACACAGCTGCACCCACTTGCCTAAATTGAACCTGCGTGATTCAGATTGATTATGTACTGCAGTTTCAAAATTTGAGAATTTAGCATGATGGCTTTCTATAGAGTTTGTAAGATTTATATACGAGAACTTCACATGGGCGTTGATAAAAAGGAATTGTATTTTGGTTTCTCTTTGTAAGTATTTTCATTTGAGATTGATGAAATTTTCTGAAACTCACTCGTGCTAATTGTACTCACCATTATTCCGATGCATGTCACAAATTTTTGTGTTGGTAAAATTCTTTTGAGGCTAACTATGGGATACAATATTATAATAAAAAATTGTTGTTAACTCTTTCAATGCAAAAATAAATAATTCTGCCTTGCAGTACTAATGTAGTTTGTCTTACCATCTTTTCTATCCCAAAATAACTGATGGAGGATATCTAAATTGGAAAAAACAGTCTAAATAAAAATGATGGGGAAAATTAAGACGTGTAACATCTCTCTTTATTCCTATACATCTTTGTTTCCCTCCTTTTTTTTTTTTCTTTTTTCTTTTTTCTTTTGACTATTCCTTTTTTCGATTGATTTTCGACTATTCCCTTTCGTTTGATTGATTTTTAATTGATTCATTTCATTTAGTAATTTTGTCGTATATTGCTGATTTTATTGTTCTTGTATTTAATTAGGTAAATAAAAATATATTTATTATTGCATTTTATTTACATATTTCTTCTTACGTATCTGTTTTAATATAGTATATATTTATTAATACTTTCACACATAAATATAAATTTATACATAAAATACCATAAATATTTATATATTTATTATTATACATAAATATTTATATATATTTATTTTGATACGACATTTATTTATTTTATATATATAATTAAAAAATATTTATTATTATTAATCTCTAAATTTGTTTCGTAATAAATTTTGGTTTTTTTAAATTTATTTTATTATTTTAATAATTTATTTCTTTTTTAGTTTAACAATTTATAGATTTTTTAACATTTTATTTGAATTTAATATTTTTTATTTGAAATTAATAAATTTTGGTTTTTTTAAATTTATTTTATTATTTTAATAATTTATTTCTTTTTTAGTTTAACAATTTATAGATTTTTTAACATTTTATTTGAATTTAATATTTTTTATTTGAAATTAATATTTTTTTTTGGAAGTTATGATTTAATCATTACATTTCTTCCTACCATATAAATCTATCCATTTTAATTTTGATGAATCACCATAGATAATTCAAAACGGACACCCAAAAAAATATCTATATCATTTATCTGAAAAAACCTTTCTATATAATTTATCCAAAAAAGCCTTTTATAGAGTATCACAATTGTTAATAAATTTCAATACAACATTCATCAAAACTACAATAAGATGCGACTTGTGAATATTTTAGTGCATCAAAACTCTTATAAAAGTTTTTTTAATATCCCCCATTAATGTAAATATTTATTTTTACTGCAACCAAACAAATTGTTATTATTTTTAAATTATAAACCATTTTTAGAATTTAGTTATGGAAAAATGAATTTTGCAGTTATTGGTAAATACTATTTTTCTAGTTAATTAGTTATGTGAGACAGTGATCTGTCCCAAAACTAAATCCTAAAGTATTTTTACTGAAAAGATCAAGAGGATAAGGGTATTTGAGATCATAGGGATGAGAGGGGACTCTGCTCAAAGGTCAAGCAGTCTGTTATGGCTATGTCTAGTTAAGACCAGATAGCTGGTAAACACTAAGATGTGTGAGAAGAGAGAAAACTCCTGAATTCTGGAGTAGCATGGGGGGAGATTTACTTAAGCAACAAATCTCACGGCAGGGAGGAAAATTAAAGTGCAGGTCTTGTTTTAGACTCAATTATGGATCAGCGTAAACAGATAAGTGAAGAATTCTTGTATAAGTTATTCTCTGAATATAAGAATAATCATCTTTGAAGAATTTTTCTTGTATAAGTTATTCTCTGAATCTAAGAACAATTAGCTTTACAGATTGGCCAGTTTAAAGAGATAATATCAGTAAATTATTGTTGAATGATTAAGGACAAGGTTTCTTATTTTTCTTGAAGTATTTCATTAGGGTTTCTTATTTTTCTTGAAGTATTTCATTAAAAGCAAGAGTAGAGTAAGTAACGGAAACAGAGGAAAAAAACATCATAATATTCATAGAAAGAAACTATCAAAAGAATATCAGAAGAAGTAGCAAGAACTTAGATGCTTTATAGGAGAAGGAAAACTAGAAAATGGTTAAAGTTTTATAGGCAAGTACTATCGATATACCAGATAGGGTAAATTTTTAACATAGTCTTTTATCTAAAAAGCTGCTAAATTCGTCTTTTAACCAATTAATTTCCAACAATGACAGGTAAACATTATTGCTAAGATAAAAAGTAAACAATGTTCTATGTAGGAAGCACAACCGAAATCCAAGCATGTTTAAAGATCAACGAATTCAGAATTTTCATGATTTCCTATTCATATCCTTTCTTAAAACCCTAGTCGATGCGTAGAAAATGATTTCCTATTCATATCCTTTCTTAAAACCCTAGTCGATGCATAGAAAATGCTCTAAATAATTATGAAAAGTACCTCGACTATATACAAAGAATAATAGAGAGTACTTAAGCTCCTGGGTTAACATATAGTACAGATAACCTTGACTTCTGAAGATTTCGAAAAGGCTACAATCTCAGCCCAGATAACAAGGTTTAGAATTTTGAGCTTATAAAGAAGCTGTCAAGACTCTTTTCTTTAATATATATATATATATATATCAAGCTGAGAAAAAAATCTCGAGCCATAACTAAAACAGTGCCGGCCAAATTGAAGCATAAATCAACTAAGGAAATCCTGAACCGCAATGAAGCTCTGCATAGAACAATACTTAAAAAATGCTATAAGTAATTTGAGAATTGATAACTCTCAGTCTTAGACTCAACACTTGAATAAATATGGAACTAAATCTAAAACCCCGAAATTATTAAATGAAAACCCTCATCTCAACAAAGAAATACAGTATCAATAAGCTCAATCCATACATTTTAAAGTTTAACGTCTATACATCACACAAAGATGTGGCCTGAGCACATCGCCAAAACTTTCAATATTCGAGTTAAGCCGTAAAGTTCTTATAGCTTCAAAAAAGAAACAAAACCCTAACAATGGAGTCATAACTCAAATCTATACATAACTAATATCAAAGTCATTTAGCTCCAGCAACCTAGTCACAAGACCTTGTCATAGAAAAGGTCAGAAGTGAGTTAGAATACCCGGTTTTGATCAAGCCAGTTTCTCGAACAATGAATCTGGTAGGAGGGTTTTTGCCACAGCATCGAGCCAAACCCCTGCACCTGGAATAAACATTACACCAAAACAATGAGGATTTGAGTGAGGAGTTATGCATAAGATAAAAGAGACTGTAATAATTCTAACCCAGAAAACTAAAGAAGAATAAGTGGAAATACAATAAGATCTTACCATTGGAAGGCTGTTTGTAAACCCTGCCTCAGCCGATTGAATCCCAGGGTTTCGAACCAGTTTCAGGATCATCAAGGTATCACCAAGTTGTTGGAACACAAAGAAAATAGTCCAGCAAACCACGTCTACAATCGAAAAGAAAATCGAAAACCAGAGCAAGCCACAACTCCTTGAAATTTCTGGAATGATAGAATGACAAAATGAAGCCATACCGCTAGGAAATGAAGGACATATTTCTTGAGGGCCATTCGACACAACAAGCCGTGGTGAACCATCGATGGACGAGACTGATCCCGAGGATAATGTTGGATGTGGACAGATTAGTGACTTTCAAGCAACCACCTGGGCCAGGACAACCATAACGTTAAATGTACATGTGTTCCTATGGCGGGATTTGAAATTAAGGCCTATTTGCATTTAGTGTCGATGCCAACGATGTACTAAAACATTTAAATACATTTGATTGTATTTTAATCGAAATCAACAATGTGTGTAACAAAATTCCGCCACAATCATCAAACAAGTTATACATAGTATCTAAAATTCATTCCATTGTCTTTTCATTTGGAGTATGGCCATAGAGCTTTTCATTGGTACTTAAAAACTATACATAGAATTTAATAATGTCAATGTTTTAACCAAAATTTGTATTTTGGTGACTTGTATTAAAGTTTTTTTTATATATGATATTTTAATAGATGGATGTGTTATAGTTTTAATCGTATCTAATTTGAAACTAACAAAATACTTCTAGCATCATAGATATTGCAAACGAAACCACCTGCATAACATTCACCCGCAACATAAAACTTTCAGAATTCATACCGAGGAAATCTGTTGAACCACATTATCAGGAATTTATACGATTCTTCAGCAGGAATAACACAAAAATGTTATTACAAACTTCAGATTTCCCATCATCGCTTCAAGGATGTTTCTTCAAGAAAACCGAAAATTCACAAGTTACCTAATTTGCATATAATCATAGGTTGTGTTCGTCTAGGACAATCAGATTCCTGCGGGAGACTCCAAAAACAGTATGTTTACCATTGTTGCGAGCGTGGGCCCTTTAGTAATTTAGGTTTAATATCATTGTCTAGAAAGAGTTTGTAATAGTATTGAGTTGGGTAACTAGTTTTCCATCTATATTTTTATATTCTATATACATGGTTAAATAATATATGATTTTTAGTTAAAATTTAGACGCATAACTGAGAGAAAAAAAATGATAATGATTACAGGCACTACGATGATTTTATTTACACCGATTTTTTGTTAACCACAAATATAACAGTGGTTTACAGGTTTTTAACACCTTTGGACACTTTCTGACTTTTCCACAAAGACATTCCAGTCGTTTAAATATTTTCACATTGAAAACATATATCAGTGCTTTACGGGTTTTTAACATCTTTGGACACTCTCCGACTTTTCCACGGAGACATTCCAGTCGTTTAAATATTTTCACATTGAAAACATATATCGAGATAGTCACATTTACAATGATTAAGCTGATAAATTCGATTTATTATAAATATTTTACGGATATTTTCACACTTTATTATTACACTAGTATAGATCTATCTTAAATATGGATCTAACATCAGTGGAGAGAGATCCAATTTCTTCACCTCCAAATTTTTTTTTGAGCCCATATTATTTAAATGTTTTGTATAGTTATTTATTTATTTTTGTAACACTCCTCCCTTGTGTGTTAGTCTATTGTAACTTAAGCTAGGAAAAGATAGGTGTGATATGTAATAAAAAAATATGTTATTAAATAGATTAATAAGTAAATCACTTGGAAAAGCGAGACACCAAGAGATGAGATTTTTGTCAAATCTCATTAAAGAATGGGATAGGGATAAATCTTTCATGATAAGCTTCTAGATGTGATTCTAGATAAGCTTGGATGGATTGGAGATAAATATCCATTGGATGGATTGGTGATAAACATCCATTAAGGAAAAAACATAAAAGGTTTGTGGGAGATAAAGACAAGCTTTTATGAGGAAAAAACCTCATGGGAGATAAAGGCAAGATTTTCCAGAAAAAAGACCTAGGCAAATGGAAAAATCCATAAAAGCCGGACGCCACTAATGGAAATTAAATCATGAAAGAGGGTATTAAATACCCATTGCATAGATCAATTGGAGGCAGTTGATCCATGGAAAGAACCTCGGCTCGAGGGGAATCAGAGGTGATTCATGGTTGGGTGGTGGTGCTCCACTCTCCAAGTGATGTTCTTCTTCTTCCTAGTTGGATACTCTCGCATGAGATGTATTGTATGTGGCTTCTGACCTTTATGTTTACTTCTTACTTTTGAAATGTTAAATTGTGTGATGGAATCACGGTAATTAGCTGTTAATACTTCAGTGAAAGAGCTGGATTACTCATGATCGATTATGCATGTGGCTATTATATATATGAGTAAAGTTGGTCTGTGTTAGGATGTATATGAGATGGTTATATGGATGCAAGTGATTATGGGTTATGGGACATCTGTAAATGTGGTGTTATCCGTAGCATGAGAATGATTGAATGAATTACATGTACTAATTATATATAAGTAGATTTATCTGGGTTAATGATGTTAGGAGAATGATTGCAGCATATGCATGTGACTCCTTTTACATTCAGGGGCAGAGTTAATAGTAGAAGCATAATATGTAATTATTAATAATTGGACCAAGGGGCCTCCTACTCACATTAGATACGGCATGTGAGTATAAATGCAACAAATTTTACTAACCTTGCTTATGAAATAGGCATATATGGGTCTATAAGATATCTAGTGAATCTAACTTGAATGTAGATATCCATTGAATTTTACTTGAATATCATCAAGTTGTTGAAGGTACCTAGTATGCCTATAATGATATGATATCTCAAGTGTTGTGTCATAACTCGGTAAATGTTTATGCTTGCGTAACAATTGCAATATTATAAGTGTATGGTAAAAGGAAAAGGTTATCTGTACCATGTTTGTCTTAAGACTTGTATCTACTTATGCTAAACTAGTTAGTTATGCATGAGGAAAGAAAGATAGCTACAGTAGAGTTAAATTAATGCCCATTAATGTTGGGTGGATTAATCAAGGAATTATTATGGGTTTCATGTTATGGTTAGTCCTTCCTACAACTAATAAATTATTTTTAATATTGATCTGACATATAACCTTTACCTAAAATTCCACATCAAGAACCATTATGTAGTCAAATTTTTATATAAATAATAATTATGATATAATTATAGACTCCATGTACTCTTGGCAAGAGTCGAATCTTAAGTGTAAAAGAAGAAAATTTTCTAGAATATGGAGTATAGGTGCTAAATTTCCGGGTAAGCTCAAGAGGTACATTACAAATGGTATTTTGGCCTATGCGCCAATCCGCCTCTACAAGATATGACAAAGTAGGAGAACCAAATAAGAAAAAGCATCCAAAATTTATAAAGGGCAAACTTAAATTTTGAAATGTAAAACATGTGTATATTATATTGATTTCTTGGAGTAAATTATTTCTTGGGGAGGAATCCCAAGCCTTACATGATTTATGGAAGTAAAATTTATATCTTACTCCATTGTATTTAGCGTTTCAAAGTAGTTAAAAGTGAAGAGGGGTTTCTATGCATTCGAGGAAAAATGTGGTCCTTGTAAATGAGTTAACCATGTCGCATCATGGGAAGAAATTTTTGACTTCTTTCCCATATTGGATGAATATTGAGAAAATTCGTCTCTGAAGATAGTACCTAGATAGGAGTTTCATATCAAGTCGAAAATCACAAAAGACTTCCATCAGTCTTACCTCGAGTTGTTATCTTTAAGGGTGGATAATTTAGATTTATGCATAGTAATGTATAAATTATCACATATATAATAAACCTGCTGAAATAACAATCAAGTGGTGTATAGTGGGAAATGGCAGGTTAAAAATGTTAAGCATTGGCAGGTTGGGTTTTTAAAGTGTTGATCTTACTATGCTCCTCGAAATGATCAAAGGTAGGAACATAATAGAGTCTTTCTCGGCGGCTGACCCATCCGGAACTATCAACAAGTCTAAGGCTGCTAACACCTTCGCCATAAAATTGATGGGAAATAAGTGATGTGGTAATGTATGCAGAAGAAGATAATATATGGAGAAGCTTCTCGGCGAAAGAGAAGAAGAGATAATAAAGAATCATTGGAACAACAAATTGAGGCACGCTGATGCATTTTCTATGCATGGTATTGTGTTATGGAGAAAAGCCTGATAAATTAGATAATTAAGGTATATCCATTTGCAGAACCGGGTGATTTACCATACGATGGCTTCTTCCCTACAACTGGAAACTGGATGGTTTCGTGAGATGCACACGGTAGCCTTCTTTCGAGCAAATTAGAGTTGTATTGATAGAACATGAACATCGGTCTTGGATTGGCTGAAAACCCATGTTTTATGGGTAGGGTATAGCAATAGCACATGTAAAAGCACAAAAAAATACGAAAGTCATCATTTCCTTTCCACATGTCGCGGTTGCAGGATGATAGAGCTATTCCCAAAAAACAATCAGAGGATGGTGAGTGACAAAAAATCACCATCACTATTTCCCTAGAGGGATTGCAGAAACGTCGACACTTGGCTTGTTTCCTTTTCTCGACTATTCGCCGAATGGTCGTATTATCATTCCTCCCATATGACATGGCGCTGAAAGTGTTGGTGTTATCTTGGGGTGCTGCTTTTATTCCCCTATGTTGCATTCCTTTTCAACTAAGCTAAGATATTTTTGTTTTATTAGAAGGGTAAGGTAACAACTCCTTCCAGAGCTAGCAAGTGGAGAATGTCATGTAAGTGACTATTTATTCTAAGTGCTACGTTTTACACTATTAATCGTTGACCGAGTTGGCTACCAATGAAATAAATGGATAAGGGTTATCCACTAGCCCACGAAAAGAATTAGAAGGCAAAAATAGAGATGGAAGAAGGCAGGATATATCCAACCTTATCCACGGCTTGGAAACATATGGAGTTCGAATTTCTTGATCCCAAAAGCCACCTATTTGACTTACGAATCTAGAAACATTATCCCCGGACATGCTAGTAAAAGCAGTTAGCAAGGAAATTAAATGTATTCTTATGGATTATTTGAATAAGATTTATTGAAAACCATTATCTAACTGCCATAATCCATACCGATGTGAAGGCGGTGGATTTTAATTTGAGATTTAGGAGAAAAGTATGGTAAGTCGCAGGGTTTCGGGTTGTGTCGACTAATGAAAAAAGACTGTTGTTTCTTTTTAAATACTGCTTTATGGGTTGTTTCACCACAATTTCGGAGGAATAAAAGAAAATTCGTAGCACGGATGTTTCCCTTTTGATCAAGTGTGAATGCCTATCCACCAATTAGAAGCATTGGATAATGATTATCCTCATGGGCGGGATAGAGTTATCACGACGCTCGACTGTATCCATGCGATAAACACATATAAAAACTGGAAGGAGGAATACGGCCTTCAAACGGGTGCTCTATCCATCGATGTGGTAAAGCTACTCATAAGTAAGTGAGCAATATTGGTCTCTATAGACCTTATTATGGTCTGCAGACAGCATGGATAAGTATTTTTTCCTTCAGTCGATTTGGTTATGCTTGAATGAGTTGACAATATGTTGAAAAAAAAAGAAAAAGAAAAAAAAAAAAACTTTTCTGAAATCATTTTGGACATTGTGAGTATTGGTTGTGGCAGATTTGACATCTGCAAACTCTCCTAGTGGAAATAAATTTAGCACTACGTATACAAACATGAATGTGCACTACGTGATTTGACAGAGTGAGTTTAACCTAACTTAGAACAAAGGGATTCTATGGAGATGGTAGTTTTCCTTCTCTCAAGTATCTTTAATAATAGATTTGGTTTTATGAAAAACAGTTACGAGGCTATGAAAGGTATTCCTAACCTGCTTCGTTTATGCACTTATTTAATTATAATTATATTTATTTTAATTATAAGTCTCTGCTTGGACTATTTAACTCGCTATACTGGATCTGTATCTTCAACTTGTCCTGACGATGAACCACACTAGTTGGTTCGAAACGCGTCGACAAATGATCAATTATGTGATTTCGCCAAAGATTTTTCTAAACAAACGTTATGGATCACAGAAGTCTAAATTCCTTGATATATTTATTTTCTTTGAAATTTCAAAAGAATATAAATTTGGAATAAAAAGGGAGTAGTTTATTATCATTTCCAATCTTGACTGGAACTAATCATATGAATCCATATTTCGACATTATGAGACACTTTTTATTTGATGACTCCCTTAATTTTGAACCATAAAACCATGACATTGAATAAATAAATAAGAACTTTATATTCGAACCAATCAATTTTTTTTAAAGGTTGTGGCAATTAAAGATCACGGTATGTGATTTTATATAAATACTTTATTGGACAAAAAGTGTTTGTATTAAGAGTGTATTAAGTGTTGCCTCTTCAATGGGTAAGTTAAATAAGGTGAAACACAGCTTATCAAAGTGGTTTCGTGTAATTTCAATAAGATGAAACCTAGAATTTGATCTCTAGAAGCATCATTACAACTTGTGTTGTCATCTTAAGCATCATTATAACACATATCATCTATCATAGTTTTCTTTCGATGTTTTGTTCTTCTGCATTGTCTAATAAAAAAAGAAAGGTACATAAGACTTTAGGCAAGATTGTGTTATCATCATAAAGTGACAGAAATGCTTCATTCCACAACCGAGAACTCGTGGATTAGGAGCACAAAAGTATGAACATAGACTTAATCTCACAATACAAACATTTCACCTAAATGCATACCTGGTAGAAGATTGTGGCTCTGCTTGTTTTATTTTTGGGCTTAGCCCAATGGCTCTCTATCAAATGGTCATCCCATGTTAGGAGGAACTGACCACAACCACACAAAAAGATGAGGAAGATGAAGTTGTAGCTCCTAGATCTGAGCAATCAGACAAGATTTTAAATTTTGAATCCACTATCTCATCATAAGGCGTGGGAGGCTAAAGTATTGATCCTGAATTTGAAGCTTTGAACCCGTCTGAGAAGGACATCTAGTAGTTAGAATACCCATAAATCCTTCCCACTCTTTGGGGCCTAGTGTAGAGCAAGGGTTTGCATCAACACCCAGCCTCGCATAGAGTGTCAAGAGCTAGGAGCAGAGTAAGGTAAAGAGTAATACAAAGCATGGGAATACTAAAATTGGTTTAAATTATGTTGGATTGGTTGAATTGAGTAGGAGAACCTGGTATAAATTAATGTTGTTAAACTTGATGAATAGTTCTCTTACCTTGCTTAAAAATTAGGACTTGTTGTAATAACCTTCAGACATGTACTCCATGAGTTGGGTGTTGTACTGCCATGTGGTGGTAGTAGTGTTATGAGAGTTAACATGCTAATAAGTATTTTTATGGAGATTCCTCATAAATGAGGAATTTAAAATTTTATAGGTTGTCAACAATAAAATAAGTTTTGAATAGTGATGCTTACTAATATGTATAGCATGTAAAGATTTGACCTTTTCATCCATGTATGGGATTTGAGTAGATGGAACTATATTTAAGGTTATATTTTTAGCATATATGCATGGATTGTTATGTGCCAATGATAAATAGGAAAAGTATGCATGAGAAACTTATGATTATGTTTAAGAGTCGGGATGGATAAGGAAATTGAAGAATATTAATCCTTACTATCATGTGGAAAATCTTATAACTAACTTGTCATTGCAGGCTATGCACCATAATGAATAAGTGGATTAAAACAGATGATGTTAAATATTGTTTAAGTATGGTTAAATATACACATATGACATGAAGAATTGATTATATGCTATGTTGCATAAAACAATGCTTAGTGGAGAGTTACCATGAATTTCCTTATTGTGTTTCCTCCTAGATGAGGAACTTAAATTGTTATAAGTTGTCAGAAATTAAGACTTGGAAAAAAATTATGCTTACAAATATGTAGATCAGGGTAGATAAACAATACATAATCATGGGAAAGCATGGTCATCAGATTAACACAATGTTTAAGATCAATAAAAAGTAATGCATATAGGAGGAAGATATGATTACTTGTGTGGCACACTTACATATGTTTCCTTCATGAGTAAAATAATCACAATTCTCAAAAAAATAGACTATGATAAAAACATAAAGGAAATTTACCATGCTTATTAGAGAATACATGGTAATTGATTCTGGTCAAATATTAAACTATGGTCATCAAATTATAAAAGAAAAATTATGAATGGTATAATTTCTATGAAAGGACATGGCTAAATAATAAAAAAATCCCACCTCATACTTGAGGGATGATTATATATAGAAGGAAATGTTAAACCTTAGTAAGGTAACTGGTTCATAAGTAAAAATCCAAAGGGAAATTATATACCTCATGAGAGGTTGGGGGTTAAATAAGTGGGTTCCACCCTAAGTATTATACCATGATAAATGTTTCCATGAAATAGTGTTAAGATTGTGAGAACATGTTGTGGTATAAGACTATGTAATAGTACAAATTGTCTTTCAATTTAATCCTTTGATTAATGCATCTATATACAATGCATTTGTAATGTGATTTGTTCTTTGGTTGGAAGAAAGTTTGATTAAGGTGAACCTAACTTTAGCAGGTTATTATATACCACGACATATGCATATTTCATTGGATATGCATAGTGGGACCTATAAGTACCCTTGAGTACAACAATATAAAAACCATGGTAATTAATAAGAAGCACAAATTGTATGTTATGAACCAATGGATCAATTAAATGGTACAGACTGATATCATACCAATTGAAATGCATATTTTGTACCAAGAAATTTTGGGAGGCTCTCTTGTTAGATTGCATTGATAATGTATCTGGGTTGAATAAGACAACATAAGAAATGTTACATAAACCATGCAAGAATTCATAAAATTGGTTAAGGATGATTTAATGTTAAAGAGGAGGTGTTAACATGTAAGTACCCTGAGATCATAAGTACCTACAACTAAAAGGGTGTAGGATTGAAAGTAGTAAAACTTTCATGTATAACTCATGAAGGGGAAATGAGATTATATCTACACTAAATTATGCATGGCCAACAAGATGTTGAGGCATAAAAAGGGCAATAGTAAATCACACAAGATGAATTATTTAAGAATGAAGTATTGATCTGATGATTATTAAACTTCAAAAATATATGAGTTAATAGTCTTCTTTAGAACATTAAGCAGAAGGTATGATTAAGATGAAAATATGCATGAATACAATACTATACTACTGATATTGTGTTACAACCACATGAAATCGGAAAATGATTGCTAAATAATGGCACTTGAACAATATGATATAAAAAAAAATCATTGATTGCAGAAATGAACGATGCTCATGAAAATTCATTATAAACTAAGCAAAGTTGTTCTATTTACCAGAAATAGATAAAGGAATGTTTGGCATGATACTAACATAGGGGAAAACATGTGGATAAATCTTATGTCATGCAAGTGATGCCATGAAGATGGTATGATGGGTTGTAACACAGATGGTAATATGTACAAGAAATACATACGGTACCCGTATGACTACATGTGTTACATGATTGAAATATGATATGTATATCGATGTGTATAATAAACCTTGTGTGCAGGTATGCATGAAGACATTGGGTAGATGTCGCGTAGGGAAACCGACCTAGAGGTTGCACAGTAGTGGCATACATATGATTATGATGACTATATGTGGTTATGCTTATATATAAACTAACCTGATTATGATATGTTATGAAAATATGCCAGTTGATTTGTTGTATGGAGAGGAGCTACAGAAAGCAAGTGTTTGACAAGAGCACAAAGGCTTAGAAGAATGCAGGGAGAGAACATGCATTGTTTTGATAAAATGAATAATGAGCAATAGTTTCTTTAGTAGTATTGAGTAACAAATCATGATATTGATCATAGTTAAATTTCTGCATCTATAATTTCTCTCAAATTGTTTGAAAACAATGTTATAGGTAGCCATGGCTGGAGATATGCTGGGAGCACTCCTTGTAACCGATATACATCGGAAAATTTGCATCATATGGCAAGGCCATGAGAGCTATGGATTCAGAAATTAGTTACCTGTGAACGTGGACATGATGTAGTAATACATCGAGGACGATGTAAAATTTAAGGGGGGGAGTATGTAACACCCCTCCCTTGTTTGTTAGTCTATTGTAACCTAAGATGGGAAAATCTAGGTGTGATATGTAATAAACAAATATAATATTAAATTAATTAATAAATAAATCACTTGGAAAAGTTAGACACCAAGAGATGACATTCTTGCCAAATCCCATTGAGTAATGCGATAGGGATAAATCTTTCATGATAAGCTTCTAGATGTGATTCTAGATAAGCTTGGATGGATTGGAGATAAATATCCATTGGATGGATTGGAGATAAACATCCACAAGGAAGAAAAATAAAAGCCTCGCGGGAGATAAAGGCAAGCTTTTATGAATAAAAGCCTCGTGGGAGATAAAGACGATCTTTTCCTAAAAAAGGCCTAGGCAAATGGAAAAGTCCATAAAAGCGGGACGCCACTAATGGAAACTAAATCATGAAAGAGAGTATTAAATATCCATTGCATATATCAATTAGAGGCAGTTGATCCATGGCAAGAACCTCGGCTCAGGGGGAATCATAGGTGGTTCATGGTTGGGTGGTGGTGCTCCGCTCTCCAAGTGATGTTCTTCTTCTTCATAATTGGATATTCTCGCATGAGATGTACTGTATGTTTACTTATTACTTTTGAAATGTTAAGTTGTGTGATGTAATCAAGGTAATTAGCTGTTAATACTTCTGTTAAAGAGTTAAATTACTCATGATCGATTATGCATGTGGCTATTATATATATGAGTAAAGTTGGTCTGTGTTAGGATGTATATGAGAGGGTTATATGGATGCAGGTGATTATGGATTATGGGACATGTGTAGATGTGGTGTTATCCATAGCATGAGAATGAATGAATGAATTACATGTACTAATAATAAATAAGTAGATTTATTTGGGTTAATGATTTTAGGAGAATGATTGAAGCTTATGCATGTGACTCCTTTTACATTCCAGTGCAGAGTTAATAGTAGAAGCATAATATGTAATTATTAATACTTGGACCAAGGAGCCTCCTACTCATGTTAGATATGACATGTGAGTATAAATGGAACAAATTTTACTAACCTTGCTTATGAAATAGACATATATTGGTCTGTAAGATATCTAGTGAATCTAACTTGAATGTAGATATCCATTGAGTTTAACTTGAATATCATCAAGTTGACAAAGGTACCTAGCATGCATATAATGATATGATATCTCTAGTGTTATGTCACAACTCGGTAAATGTTTATGCTTGTGTAACAGTTGTAATATTATAAGTGTATGGTCAAAGGAACAGGTTACCTCTACCATGCATGTCCTAAGACTTTTATCTACTTATGCTAAACTAGTTAGTTATGCATGAGGAAAGAAACATAGTTATAGAATAGTTAACTTAATACCCATTAATGTTGGGTGGATTAATCAAGGAATTATTATGAGTTGCATGTTATGGTTAGTCCTTCCTACAACTACTAAGTTATGCTCAATATTGATCTGACATATAAGCTTTACATAAAAGTCCACATCAAGAACCACTCTATAGTCAGATTACTAAACACTATGGATTATGTTATATAAATAATAATGATGATATAATTACAGACTCCATGTACTCTTCGCAAGAGCCGAATCTTAAGTGAAAAACAAGAAAATTTTCCAGAATAGGAAGTATAGGGGATAAATTTATGTGTAGGCTCGGGAGGTACGTTACAATTTTAGATTTTTTAAAAGTTTTATTTTGGCAAACATAAGAAAAATTTTAACTTTAATGACAGACGGATAGCCCTACACATCATACTGGGTTGTAGAATGAGCCTCTCAGATAAAAAATAATTTTCAAATATAATTATGTTATGGTATAATGTCACATTGTTAAAAAGGTTGTCTCAATATGTAAATTAGCCATGGTCAACCATGTATGAATGTCATAGTATGACAAAGATTTTGTCAATATGAAAATCAACCATGGTCAATGATGGTCAACCATGGTGAATAACCATGGTCACATTGTGAAAATGATTATCTCTTTATCCAACATCGCATTGTGACAACCATGGTGATCCATTGTTAAGCATGGTCCAATGTCGCATTGTGACAAAGATTGTCTCAATATGAAAATCAACCATGGTCAACCATTGTCCAACTTCACATTGTGACAAAGGTTTTCTTTATATGAAAATCAATCATGGTCAACCATAGTCCAACATTGCATTATGATAAAGATTGTGTCAATTTGAAAATCAACCATGGTCAACCATGTTTATTTTAGTGTTTATAATATTTATCTTGGGGTTTATATACCTTGGTTTATAATCCCTTGGGTGTTTAGTATTAATCCCTTGGGTTTGTTATTCCTTTAAGTCTATAATATTTATCTTAGGGTTTATATACCTTGGATTTATAATATTAATCCCTTAGGTTTATAATACCTTAGGGTTTTAGAATTAATCCCTTGGCTTTATAATGTCAATTCATTGGGTTTATCAATCTAACCGTTCATATTCCTATGATATAATATTATTCATAAGGTTTGTAATATTAATCATTGGGTTTAATATAAATCCCCTGGGTTTATAATCATGATCAATCATGCACGACCATGATTTAATGTCATATTCTAACAAAGAAAATCAACCATGGTCAAATGTCGCATGATGAAAAATATTGTCTCAATATGAAAATTAACCCTAGTAAAACATGGCCAACCATGTTTATTTTAGGGATTATAGTCCTTAACTTAGGGTTTATATACTGACGGGCCCCTAAATTAGACATAAATTAAGGCCCATGCCTCTAAACTAAAACATATATTAAGGCCTATGACCATCCTTCAGCACATTAAACCTCTCTTTATATATTAGATATTAATATTTTCATTAGGAAGACTTATGAATAATTGCATATTTGTGCCTAATATTATTTATTTTTGTGGAATATTATGAGAATATTGCGCAGATTATGAAGATTTGGAGGAGATAATTTAGGGAATTGTTCCCTACTACATGAGGATCAATAATAAATAATAAATCAACAAGATATTATGGAATTATGGCACAAATTGTGGAACTCCAATGTTTGAGAAAATCTAGGAATGTGTTCCACTAATCAAGGGATTTTGATGGGGAAAGCTTCCTCCATTCATGGAGAACGATTCCTAATCATTTTGTATAAGTACCAAATCAAATTTTCCTCTAGGGATAGATTTTCATTAGTGTTATTGTGGAGAGAACTTGTACTTTTGCAGCTCCATTGTATTTTCTTGCAGGGATGTAATTGTATTGATGAAAATAATGAATATTGGTGTCATGTTCAGCTTCTAAATCTTGTTCTCCTCCATAGATATCTGATTTTCCTTGGCTTGGCCATCCCAGGAGCCTCAGATCCCTTTTGTATCATTTTCTTTCCTTATTTTCACTTCTTATTCACATGCATCTCTTGTTTTTATTTCTTTCTATTTCTGCAATTAGTATTAATGATTTCTTGTTGTAGGATCAATTTAAATGGTTGATGTATGTTATTTAGCAAGATGAAAAGAATTATTTCATCCTTGGAAAAGATTTGGAAGTTCATAGTAATCATTGAGCTGCTTGGATTAATCTTCTTATTCCCAAATCTAAATTTCTGGACCTCCTTTGTGGCAAAGAATAATAGATTTCTGCTATTTTTTAGAGCATGCTAACGAGCTTCAATCGAGTTGACTCCACTTGCATTATATCAAAAAAAAAATTCTAGTTCATAATAAAAGTTACCCTACTGCATTTGCACTTGATTAGGTTAGACATTTTTTAGATTTACTAGCTGGCTAGTTCTCGAATTTCTAGATTTTCGACTAGTAATGTTTTTCTATTTTTTAGCATCGGTTAACAGAGGTATTTTTGAGTGATTCCACTTGGAATGGGGACCTAAGACATCCTAGTTAATAAAAAAACTTGTCCCATCCAATTTGGATTTGACTTGCTTGGTCATTCAATGAATTATAGTAAATCTGTACATCTTGTAGGAAATCACTATAGCACCCTGTAGGAAATCATGTTTTGAGCCTGAATTGAGAAAATCATCATTGAAGCTAGGATTAGCCCTCTACTTGACCTCCATTCCATCAAGAACATTTTAACCATCTTTCTCCTCACTTAGGTCATCATTTTTCTAGTTTTCAAGAGTATGATTTCATTTCCATTTCTTCTATCCTCAGTCTTACATTAGATCTCATCAATGATTTCATCTTATTATGCAAATTTTCCTCATTCATGAAGTAAGCAGTGAGCTCATTAAACTCTGTTTTTCTAACTTATTGAAATTATTCTTATTTGCATGATTTTTAGGCAAATATCATTGTTTGATGCAGTGTAGGTGTTTCATAAGTAGAGAGATATCTCATAGCAAGAAACCTCCTTCCAACTTCATTCATCCATGATAATTCCTCACTTTCACTAAGACCCTCACCAATTTCATCATTTTTCATGGAAACTCCTCCAAGCATGTTGAGCAAGTCTAGTCATCTCCCAACTTTGGTTTTGAGTTCTGAGTGGTCCTAGGCACTCCCTTGCCTCATTCCATCCACCAACCACCTTCCCTAAGTTTTCCATCACCTTCAACATCCATCTTTTTTCTCTCGGCTGTATCTTGTAGGCTTTTAGGGGATCCTGTAGGTTTTCAGAAGATCCTGTAGGAAATCTTGTAGCATCCTATAGGAAACCATGTTTTGAGGCCGAATTGAGGAAAAAGCCTCTAGGAAGCTAGCAAAGGGTCCCTACTTGTATCCCAAGCCTTCTAACCATTCACCATCATCTCCAAGCCACCTGCCACATCACCAAAAGAGATTAGCTTTCACATTATCACATGAAAAAAGAAAAAAAGAAAAATAGATTTATTTTCTTACATGCATAATAGTAGAAAGTTTGATGGCTTGAATCTGCATGCTTAGGATAGTAAGATTACATACATGTTAACTTAGCATTCTTTTGAAGCAAAGCCTCTTAGTAGTTGGTTAGAAAATGGTGTGTTTTATAATTTGATTTCAGTCTCTTTCCTTGTACTTTCTCTCTTTCAATAGGTTAAGGTTCCATTTCGAACATTTCATTTTCTGCAATTAGTTTAGGATTTGACTTCAGTTCATTTACTCCATTACATCATGACAGCAAAGGAATGACACATTGTATGCTGCACATATAGTGTTGATACCTCTTAAGTTTGTACGAACCTCAGGTTGATAATTAAAGTCAGTAGCCTTGGGATTTGTAGCATTCTTGTTGCAATACTAAGGCTCATCACTTTTTGGCACTGTTGCTAGGGAGGTGTCCAAGTATGCATTGTTTTCTTCCCTAGTTGATTCATTTCTTTTTACTTTTTGCAAAAACAATAAAATATTTTCATTAGGCATATTTAATTTCAAAAGTAGAAAATTACATTGCATTATAGTTTTCATTCAATCACAAAATCAAAAACAAAAAAATTCTCCAACACCAACCCACCCCCCATTTGATCACATGGTGCAATAAGAGCCATATCACCATTCACTTTTGCATGTAGAAGAAGAAGATGGAAAAGAATGTAAAATAAATTGATGGAGAAAATGACAATGAGGGAGATCCTCTCAGATTTCCCATTCAAGATACTGATATCAATTTACACATGAAGAACACCCCTCCATCTTTTCTTCAAAAATTTCATGGTCTAAGGTCATAGGATCCAGAAACCTTTCTCTTTGAATTTGAAATTGTTTTTAGATCTTATGGTTATTAAAAACTCAAAAACTGAGATTATTTCCGGCAAAATTGAAGGATAGAGCTCTTAAATGGTTCATGAGTTTAGGGACTAACTCAATAAGATCATGGAATGATATGCAAAAGATATTTATAGAAAAATATAAATATCATGATCTTAAAAAATAAGTCTTTAGAATGAATCAAATAGAAGATGAGAGTCTAGAGGATCTAATAGAGAGGTTCATGTATAATGTTAAGAGGGGAAAACTACGTCGTTGACGATCCGACACACTAAAAACCCTCTTGCTTAGAACAATTAGGGATGAGTAGATTGATATTCTTGATCTCATGAGTAGAGGTGATGTATATCAATTATCATTTGAAGAAACTTCTGAAACATCCAAACACATATCAAGAGGAAAGGAACGAGTAAGTAAATCAACTTCAAGATCAGTAAGTCAAGCTAAACTTGGAAATTTTTTTGATGATTGTAAAACAGAAATTCTTAGCAATCTAACAAAACAATTAGAAATGTTAAGAATGCAACATGAAGGAGAAGAAAATGTTGATATTCGTGTTGTCCATGCAGAATCACATGATGCTAAATTTTTCTCCTCATTACCAAGGTTGAAGGAAGTTCACCAAGAGGACAATGGAGAAAGTCAATTGACAATGCAGCTATGTTATGTAGCTCCAAGAGGACCATGGCAACCTAGTCAACCTAGTATGATGCAAGAGCCTAATTCACAATTTCAAGGTTATGCATATCCACCTCAAAGTAATTGGAACACACCCTTTCCTTGGAAACATTGGCTATCTCAACCCCAAAACCAATCTTGGCAACAAGGTTGGAAAGGAACTTATGAGAGCCATCCAAAATATCCTCAGTATTTTCCTCAATATCCTCCATACCAAACTCCATGTTATCCTTACCATTCACCTCCACCACAACCACAACCCCACCCACATCCATCTCAAATATACACTCCCACTCAACTACCTGTACCACCATTTCCAAACCCACACAGTGAACTAGCTCAGCCCACTTACAATGCTGAGGTACAACACTTCCAAACATCTCCTTTTGAGATCAATGATATTCACCATAGCTCAGGAAGAGTATTGCAAAAAAGAGATTCTCTCTATGTCATTGAAGGACTACATCTAGAAGAAGATTCGAAAGAGAAGATCAAAGAATCATGGGTTGCACTTGATGAAGAGCAAACATCAAAATTAGAGATTGAGAAAGCTCCCTCATGGTTACCATCAAATCCTCCATGTATTCAAGAGAACAATCTGAAAAAAGAGGAAGATTTGAAGGTCATGGTAGAAGAAGACATGAAGAATGATCCAAATTAGCAAAAGGACCGAGGACATCACAACTATATTGAAATATGGTTTCAGACAATCACTAAATTGCAACATTACTCTCTTCTTCAATTGTGCATGTATACATCAAAGTCAAAGAATTTTATCACTCAAATTTAGGTACATGTCAAAGCATACATTTCAAGCTTGCATGTCAATTTTTTTGTCATCTTGATGTGCACATGGCTCCATTGGAAGTATTCTTATACTTGAAAGTGATTTTTTTTTCAAGTAGAGTAGGGTAGAAAACAAAAATATGAAAAATAAGAGAAAAAATAAAATCTCAAGTGAAAACCTCCTTTGAGGTGCCTAAGATTGGCCCATTGGTTGAAAACATCCATGAGGCAATCAATGAGTTGGGAAAAAAGGAAAAAAAGAGGAAAAAAAAGAAAAAGGATCCTAGGTGAAAACCTCCTTTGAGGCACCTAGGCATACCTACTAGTTGAAAACCTTCTTGAGGCCACTAGTAGGCCTAGAAGAAAAAAAGAGGAAAAAATAAAAAATCTTTGCTCCATGTATCTCTCTGATGAATGCAAGTACTCTCCAACATCTGCAAGCAACAAAAACAAGTCCGTACCGAAAGAAAAATTGGTCAAGCCTAGTCACGAGAAGTCAAATTTTGGCTTTCTCCTCCTTTGCTCAAATGCTCCAACAAGGCTAAGGCCATGCCAATCCATGACCCTCATCTATTTTCACCATCCACCCATCATTCTCAAGCTTCTACCATTCAGTTTGTTTGTTGTCCTCAAAAACTACAAAATGCTTTGTTTTACTATAGGATACAAAAATACATAGAGTAGAATTTTTTTTTCCATAACTTGAAAACCATGCATCCGTTTGCCAAGCTGTTTCAAGGGGAGATGAATGTGGATTATGGTAACATGCTCAAGAAATTTCAGCAAATTCCAGTGCACAATTTTTGAGAAATCAGCCTCCATCACCTACAACCATTTTTGCAGTCTCTCAATATCCGTGCATCCAATTAAAAAATTGTTTCATGGGGAAATGGATATGGATGATGGTAACATTCCCAAGAAAGTTTAGCGAATTCCAGTGCACGATTTCCAAGAAATCGGCCTCCATCACCTTCATCCATTTTTAGTTTTTCTCAAGCTCTGTGTATCCATTGACCAAATTTTTTTATGGGGAGGTGCATAATGATGATGGAAACATTCTCAGAAAGTTTCAGTTCAATCCATTCTACCATTTTGGCGATATGGAAAAAACAAGTCGTTGTCCTAGAAACCTACAAGATTCCCTGAGATCCTACAAGATACATAACATCACCTATAGGATTGGCAGTGAGTAGTTTTAAAAGGGAAAAATAGAGGTTGGCTTCATTAAGCAGTGTTAAGGAGGTAGGCTCTACATTTTCCACATTTTTCCAAGTGAAAGGAACATAAGAAACCCTTCTAGTTTGTTGAAATTGATTGCAGCATAAGGGAATTGTATAAATAGAATTTTTAAATTTGGTATCGGACCTATACAAACCTCCATCCATCATAGAAAAATGGCAGGGGGAACCCATCAACACAGTGAGGATTCATCAGCACCCTCCTGTACTAGAGATATTCACAAAGCACAATTGGATGGGTTTCTTTGAAAAATTGAGGGGATATGATGATGAAGTAGCCAGAGATTTGCAGTCAGCTTCAGCATGGAGATACAGAGGTCAAAGAAGATCCTCCAAAGCTTAGCAGTAGCATCAAGATCATCATCACCACCATCCAACACCTGCACATCAACATCAACTCAACTGTAGCATGCAGGTCTCTCCAACAACCATCAGGTAGGTATAGGTATGCAATATTCTTGACCTCTTCTCTTGAACATATTATTGTTAGAAATTTGTTGCCAATGCATGAGAGATGAGGTTTTATAAGATAAAGATGGGTCAACAGTCTCAACCGCCTTCAACTACTTATTTTCAGGTCACTCCTTCACTCATGCAATGTTGAAAAGTCAAATTATGAAGAGTGACGATTTCAAGGAATGAGGAAAACATTTAAAAGAAGAAATTTTAGCAAAGGCCATGTCACCACAACACTCAAAGCCCTCCATCCACTTCATATTCACCATTCATCCATGCCATTTTATTCTTGAAAAAAAATAAACAGAGCATCCTCTCCATTTTCACAAACCTACACTACTCCCTTTGAGCCCTAGCATCATCATCCAATCACTCTTCATCATTTCTCATCACTCCCATACAGTTGGAAAACCCTGAAAGAGGAGGAATGACTACTAAAGGAAGGAAGAATGTTGCTACAAGAAGGAATAAATGAATAAATTATGCAGTCATCTAGGCCATAAGAGAGAAGAAGAAGGCAACAAAAGGAAATGAGGCATTCACCAACAAAACAAAACTCAAACTGAAGTGATGAAAAGATGTTTTCTAAGAGGTCTCCAATCTCTTTGTAGCTTTTTTCCAAGGCCTAAAAATGGGAAAAAGGCATGGGAGTCAAGTTGAGGGCTTGTACTAGGATCAGAATATCAGTTTTTCTCAAAAATGGTTTCTTGTAGTTTTAACAAGGTTTCCTATAGTTTTGACAACAATTACTACAAGATGTCCTAGTTCTCATCTATAAGCATTTTGAAGGTGTTAGAGGTATCGAAATGGCAGAACAAGGTAGCAGAAGGTTGATAAGGGTGTGGAAGACCTTACCAAACTGAGAAATATTCAAGAACCCATCTTGACTAAGGGGAAGAAGGCAAGCTAATGGTCTCAAGAAACAATGATTTTTCTTTGCACAAATATTTTTTTGGGCTTGTCCTTGCATAACTTGTAGATAATATTCTTAATGCACAAGAGAGAGGTTATCAGGGCCATGGATGTGGCACAATGAGGTCACTAAGTTTCTCAAAGGATGAGCAACACTTTCATCAGGGCGTATGATGGGCCTCTAAACTAGACATAAATTAAGGCCCGTGCCTCTAAACTAAAACATAAATTAATGCCTATGACCATCCTTCAACACATTAAACCTCTCTTTCTACATTAGATAATGTATTTTTAACTTTAATATATTCATTATGATGGTTTATGAATAATTGCATATTTGTGCCTAATATTATTTATTTTTGTGGAATATTATGAGAATATTGGGCAGATTATGAAGATTTGGAGGAGGAGATAATTTAGGGACTTGTTCCCACTATAGGAGGATCAATAATAAATAATAAATCAACAAAATATTATGGAATTATGGCACAGATTGTGGAACTCCAATGATTGAGAAAATCTAAGAATGTGTTCCACTAATCAAGGGACTAGATCCACTAATCAAGGGACCAGATCCACTAACCAAGGGATTTTGATGGGGAAAGCTTCCTCCATTCATGGGCAATGACTCCTAATCATTTTTTATAAGTACCAAGTCGAAGTTGCCTCTAGGGATAGATTTTCATTAGTGTTATTCTAGAGAGAACTTGTATTTTTGGAGCTCCATTGTATTTTCTTGCAGAGATGTAATTATATTGATGAAAATAATGAATATTGGTGTCATGTTCAACCTCTAAATCTTGTTCGCCTCCATAGGCCTCTAATTTTCCTTGGGCTTGGCCATCCCAGGAGCCTCATATCTCTTTTGTATCATTTTCTTTCCCTCTTTTCACTTCTTATTCACATGCATCTCTTGTTTTTATTTTTTTTCTATTTCTGCATTTAATATTAATGATTTATTGTTGTATGATCGAGTTAAATGGTTTATGTAAGTTATTTTGCAGGATCACAAACATTATTTCATCCTTGGAAAAGCTTTGGAAGTTCATAGTAATCATTGAGCTGCTTGGATTAATCTTCTTATTCCCAAATCTAGATTTCTGGACCTCCTTTGTGGCAAAGACAGTAAATTTATGCTATTTTTTAGAGCATGCTAACGAGTTTTAGTCGAGTTGATTTCACTTTCATTAGATCAAAAAAACATTCTAGTTTATAACAAAAACTACCCCACTTCATTTTCACTTGATTAGGTTAGGAATTTTTTAGATTTACTAGCTCACTAGTTCTCGAATTTTTAGATTTTCGACTAGTAATGTTTTTTTATTTTTTAGCATGGGTTAACAGAGGTATTTTTGAGTGATTCCACTTGGAATGGGGACCTAAGACATCCTAGTTAATAAAAAACTTTGTCCCATCCAATTTTGATTTGATTTGCTTGGTCATTTGATGAATTATAGTAAATTTGTACATCCTGTAGGAAATTACTGTAGCATCTTGTAGGAAATCACTGTAGCATCTTGATGGAAATCATGTTTTGAGCCCGAATTGAGAAAAATAATCATTGAAGCTAGGATTAGGCCTCTACTTGACCTCCATGCCATCAAGACCGCTTTAACCCTCTTGCTCCTCACTTAGGTCAGCATTTTGCTAGTTTTCAAGAGTAGGATTTCATTTCCATTTCTTCTATCTTCAGCCTTACATTAGATCTCATCAATGATTTCATCTTATTCTGAAAATTTTCCTCATGCATGAAGTAGACAACTACCTCATTAAACTCTTTTTTTCTAGCTTATTGAAATTCTTCTTGTTTACATGAATTTTGGGCAAATATCATTGTTTGATGTAGTGAAGGTGTTTCAGAAGTAGAGAGAGATATCATAGCAAGAAACCTCCTTCCAACTTCATCTATCCATGATCATTACTCACTTTCACTATGATAGCCACCAATTTCATCATTTTTCATGGAAACTCCTCCAAGCATGTTGAGCAAATCCAACCATCTCCCAACCTTGGTTTTCAGTTTTGGGTGGTCCTAGGCACTCCCTTGCCTCATTCCATCCACCAACCACCTTCCCTAAGCCTTCCGTCACCTTCAACATCCATCATTTTTCTCTCGGCTGTATCCTGTAGGTTTTCAAGGGATCCTATAGGTTTTCAGGAGATCTTGTAGGAAATCTTGTAGCATCTTGTAGGAAACCCTGTTTTGAGGCCGAATTGAGGAAAAAGCCTCTAGGAAGCTAGAAAATGGTCCCTACTTGTCTCCCAAGCCTTCTGACCATTCACCACCATCTCCAAGCCACCTGCCACATCACCAAAAATGATTAGCTTTCACACTCTCACATGAAAAAGGACAAAAAGAAAAACAGATTTATTTTTTTACATGCACAACCGTATAAGGTTTGATGGTTTGAATCTGCATGCTTAGGACAGTAGGATTGCATACATGTTAACTTAGCATTATTTTGAAGCAAATCCTCTTAGCAATTAGTTAGAAAATGGTGTGTTTTAGCATTTGATTTCAGTCTCTTTCCTTGTACTTTCTTTCTTTCAATAGGTTAAGGTTCCATTTCAAACATTTCATTTTTTGCAATTAGTTTAGGATTTGACTTCAGTACATGCACTCCATTACATCATCACAACAAGGGAAGGACACATTGTATACTGCACATACAATGCCGATACCTCTTAAGTTTGTATGAACCCCAGGTTGATAATTAAAGTCAGTATCCTTGGGAGTTGCAACATTCTTGTTTCAATACCGAGGCTCATCATATACATAGGGTTTATATAATATTAATCCTTTGGTTTTTTCTATTGGGTTTAGTATTACTCCCTTGGATTATAATATTAATCCATTGGGTTTATTAATCTAAGGGTTCATTTCGTAAGGTGTAATATTATTCATAGGGTTTATAATATAATTCCCTGGGTTTAATATAAATCCCTTGGGTTTATAATCATAGTCAACCATGGAACCATGGTCCAACATCACATTTTTACAAATATTTTCTTAATATGAAAATAAACCAAGTTCCAACATTGCAATGTGACAAAGATTATCTCGGTATGAAAATCAATCATGTTGAACCATGACCAACCATGGTCCAATGTTGCTTTGTGACAAATATTGTCTCAATATGAAAATGAACCACGATTAACTCGGGGTAATCATGCTTATTTTAGGGTGTGTAATATTTATCTTAGGCTTCATAAAAATTGTGTTTATAATATTAATCCGTTGTGTTTATTAATTGAAGCGTTCATGTCCCTTAGGTTTATTGATCCCTTGGTCTAACATCACATTGTGACAACCATGGTCATCCATGGTGCATATTCATAGGGTATAATATTATCAATCTAAGGGTTCATATTACTAGGGTATAATATTAGTCATAAAGTTTATAATATTAATCCTAGGTTTTAATATAAATCCCTTGGGTTTATAATAATGGTCAACCATGCACAACCATGGTCCAATGTCACATTGTGACAAAGATTGTTTCAATATGAAAATCAACCATGGTCCAATGTCGCATTGTGACATGGATTATCTCAACATGTAAATCAACCATGGTCAACCATATACTAATGTCTTATTATGAAAATTATTATCTCAATATGAAAATCAGCCATGGTCAACCATGGCCAATCCTGGTCAATAATCATGGTCACATTGTGACAAAGATTGTCTTAATTTCCATGGATGACCATGTTTGATTTTATAAAACATGGTCAATCATGGTCAACCTTGGTCAACCATGGTCAAATATGTTTTATAAAATCAAACATGGTCATCCATGGTCAATCACGATCAACCATTGTTGAACATCACATTGTCAGAAGACTGTGTTGATATGAAAATCAACCATGGTTAAGCATCTTCAATCATGGTCCAACGTTGCATTGTGACAAGGATTGTCTCAATATGAAAATCAACCATGGTCAATCATGGTTAAAATTATTTATTTGAATGTTTATAATATTTATCTTGGGGTTTATATACCTAGGGTTTATAATATTAGTCCCTTGGGTTTAATATTATTCCCTTGTGTTCAAAATATTTTGGGGTTTTAGTATTAATTCCTTGGGTTTATTATTCCCTTGGGTTTATAATATCAATCCCTTAGGTTTATCATTCCCTTGGGTTTACAATATCAGTCATGGTCAACCATGATCAATCATAGCCAACCATCATCAACCATGGTCAAATGTCGGATTGTGACAATGATTGTCTCAATATGAAAATCAACCATGGCTGACCATGGTCCAATGTCACATTGTGACAAGTATTGTCTTGATATGAAAATCAATCATGGTCAAGCATGGTCAGCTGTGATCTGACATCACATTATGACAAGAATTGTCTCAATATGGAAATCAATGATGGTTAACCATGTTTATTTTAGGGTTTATAATATTTATCTTAAGGTCTATATACCTTGGGTTTATAATTTTTATCCCTTTGGTTTATTATTTCCTTGGGTTTATTAATTTAAGGATTCATATTCCTAGGGTTTAATATTATTCCCTTAGGTTTATAATCCCTTGGGTTTTTACTATTAATCCCTTGGGTTTATAATATCAATCATGGTAAACCATGGTCCAATGTCACATTGTGACGAATATTGTCTGAATATGAGAATCAACCATGGTCAACCATAGGCTAATGTCACATTGTGACAAAGTTTCTCTCAATTTGAAAACAAATGATGGTAAACCATGCTCAACCATGATCCAACACCACATTGTGACAAGGATTGTCTCAATATGAAAATCAACCATGATCAACCATGTTTATTTTAATGTTTGTAATATTTATCTTAGGGTTTATATACCTTGGGTTTATAATATTAGTCCCGTGGGTTTAATATTATTCCCTTGGGTTCATAATCCCTTGGGGTTTTAGTATTAGTCCCTTGGGTTAATAATATTAATCCCTTGGGTTTATTATTCCCTTAGGTTTATAATGTCAATCATGGTCAACCATGGTCGATCATAGCCAACCATGGTCAATCATGGTCAAACGTCGCATTGTGACAATTATTGTCTCAATATAGAAATCAACCATGGTCCAATGTCGCATTGTGACAAAGGTCAATCATGGCCAACCATGGTCCAACATTGCATGCAACAAGGATTGTCTCAAAACCATGTTTATTTTAGGATTTATAATATTTATCTTAGGGTTTATATACCTTAGATTTATATATTTTATCCCTTGGGTTTATTACTCTAAATATTCATATTCCCAGGGTTTAATATTATTCCCTTAGATTTACAATCCCTTGGTTTTTTAGTATAAATCCCTAGGTTTATTATTCCCTTGGATTTATAATATAAATCATGGTCAACCATGTTTATTTTATTATTTATAATATTTATCGTAGGGTTTATATACCTTCGGTTTATAATATTGGTCCCTTGGGTTTAATATTATTCAA
The DNA here is from genome assembly GCA_031772625.1 of Pinus tabuliformis. Taxonomy (NCBI): domain Eukaryota; kingdom Viridiplantae; phylum Streptophyta; class Pinopsida; order Pinales; family Pinaceae; genus Pinus; species Pinus tabuliformis. The sequence continues at coordinate 598,638,066 of CM062814.1, read as the reverse complement.
CCATGGTCGAACGTCGCATTGTCACAAAGATTGTGTTGATATAAAATCAACCATGGTTAAGCATCGCCAACCATGGTCCAATGTCATATTATGAAAAGCATAGTCTCAATATGAAAATCAACCTTGGTCAACCATGGTCAACAATGTTTATTTAAGTGTTTATAATATTTATCTTAGGGTTTATAATATTAGACCCTTAGTTTTAATATTATTCCCTTGTAATCACAATCCCTTGGGGTTTTAGTATTACGCCATTGGGTTTATTATTCCCTTTGGTTTATAATATCAATCCCTCAGGTTCATTATTCCCTTGGGTTTATAATATAAATCATGCTTAACCATGACATAGCCAACCATGGTCAACCATGGTCGAATTTCGCATTGTGACAGTGATTGTCTCAATATGAAAATCAACCATGGTCAACCATGGTCCAACGTCACATTGTGACAAACATTGTCTCAATATGAAAATCAATCATGGTCAAGCATGGTCAACTGTGGTCCAACATCACATTGTGACAAGGATTGTCTCAATATGGAAATCAACAATGGTTAACCATGTTTATTTTAGGGTTTGTAATATTTATCTTAAATTTTATATACCTTGAGTTTATAATTTTTATCCCTTGAGTTTATTATTCCCTTGGGTTTATTAATTTAAGGGTTCATATTCCTAGGGTTTAATATTATTCCCTTAGGTTTATAATCCTTTGGGTTCTTAGTATTAATCCCTACAGTTTATTATTCCCTTGAGTTTATAGTATCAATCATAATTAGCCATGGTCCAACATCGCATTGTGACGAATATTGTCTCAATATGAGAACCACCCATGGTCAACCATGGTCCAATGTCGCATTTTGACAAAGATTCTCTTGATTTGAAAATCAATGACAGTCAAACATAATCAACCATGGTCCAACATCACATTGTGACTAAGATTGCGTCAATAAGAAAATCAACCATGTTTATTCTAGTGTTTATAATATTTAGTGTTTATTTTAGTGGTGAACCATGGTCAACCTCTTTGAATCATGGTCAACCATGTTTTATAAAATCAAACATGGTCATCCATGGTCAATCATGGCCAACCATGGTCGAACGTCGCATTATCACAAAGATTGTGGTGATATGAAAATCAACCTTATTTAAGTATGGTCAACCATGGTCCAATGTCGCATTGAGACAAGGATTGTCTCAATAAGAAAAACAACCATGGTCAACCATGTTTATTTTAGTGTTTGTAATATTTATCTTAGGGTTTATATACCTTAGGTTTATAATATTAGCCCCTTGGGTTCATAATCCCTTATGGTTTTAGCATTAATCCCTTGGGTTTATAATATCAATCCCCTGGGTTTATAATATCAATCATGGTCAACCATGGTCAATCATAACCAATCATAGACGAGTGTCGCATTGTGACAATTATTGTCTCAATATAAAACTCAACCATTATTAACTGTTTTCCAATGTCTCTTTGTGACAAAGGTCAGTCATGGTCAACCATTGTCCAACATCACATTGTTTACATCCCCTGCTCAGTTTGCATCGACATACACACAATGACAACTGTGAAGAGTTCTTTTCTCTGTTGCAACATATCGCTTCCATCGAACAAGGAGCCGTCGGTCTAATCTACAAGAGCCTGCTGCAAAATGCATCAAGGTGGTAAAGGTCAAAGATGCAAAATTCGTTACGTCTCAGGTGTTGTGGCAGCCTTCATTTGAGTGGGAATATTTTTTACCCCATGGGAATAGAACTTGCGACGTGGACTCAAAGCCCGACAAACAGTACCTGAAGGGGAGAGAGCATGAGCAGGAGCGAGTCTCGCTGGAGGTACATACACTTATTCTTATAATATGTCTATCATCAACAATAAGAGTTGTACAGAAAAACCTTTAAACAGTATGAATGATTTACATAGTTAGAGTAGTGAAATGTATATAAGTTCAACACTTTGACAACAATAGTTAACAAAACTGAGTTTAAAATTTTTTTTACAGAGGTAAAACCCTCATAACCCCTAACTCAGTTGGACCTAAGGTCTATTAAGGGGTTCCATCATAATAATGCATACATAGCCATGACCGTGACGAATATAGGCAAATAGCACAAACATGAAAGTGTCGGCTCAACCAAATGGAAAACGATGTATTTGTGACCGAAGGAATGCATCCTCAATAATAAGTAGGGAACCAACTTGAGAAAAATAGATTTGGCATTAGAAGTAAATTTGTTACAACCCACATTCACCAACAGAGTGAAGGTCCGGGCATAAGTCTCACCTGTCGAACACCAAACTAGAAAAAAAGTTAGTTAACGAGAAGAATCATCTCATACATAAGTAAAAATTAACAAAGAAAATTTTTACAACCTGGGTTGTTGTCCAACGTTTCAGTGTTGCCATAATCACTGCAAGAGCATAATAAACCCTGTTAGACTTGAACTTTTCTACAAAATCCCAAAACTTTACATCTGTGAGCTAGAGTAGGGAGGATACCTTGGTTTCCGTGGTTGTTATTGCTCTGCCTCAATGTCAACCATTGATGAATGGAAGAAATCTGTGAGCGAACCCTACATTCAACCAAGCAACTATAAATTACTCTCGCATTATCTCAACCAGAAACTGCATTAAGTTGTTATAAGTAGTAGGAAACCCTACCTGTAAAGATTCCATCCATTACTCATAGAAACCTTCGCGTTGTTGCAGAGCACCCTCAACCCTAACATCATCGCAAGAATTCCCATCGAACGTGGAGCTTCTAGGGGAAGTGGTTACCTCAACCATCTCGCTGGAAGCCTAACGCTCAGATCAATACCCTTTAATCGCATGGTCAGAAACTATACAAGTGTCTAGGGGATGGAAGCTTCCTGAAACAACCATCGTGAATCATAAATGGGTTAACGAAGTATGGTATTGAGATAGGTAGCGTGGCAACACCAGGTTAGATCAAATAAACCTCGATGATTTTATTCCATGTAATGTATTAATTAAACAGTAAGAATTATATTAAAATAGGACAAATCTCCATAGCATGTTATAACTAGGTGTTAAGTGTGCATGAGTATGATGATGAAAAGCATAGAGCTATGATCACATTTCCTTCTGACTTTTGATATAATTATATAAACGTTAAAATGAGAATCCTTAACCTTACCATAATACAACCTCCAAGCAGTGTATGCAATTAACAACATTCATATTGTAGGAATAATATGGATCGTAAAAAAAAAATGTGGTGTTTTTTTTTTCGTTCAATGGTAATAACTGTTATAAAGAACTAAGAGAATTGTGTAACATTTTTGTGGTTTTAAATTTTAAAATTCAAAACTCATAATGAATAGAGAACTGAAGTAACTATGTAACATTGATATGGTTTGTCATCTTTATAGGATCCATCACACATGTATCTAAAACGCTAAATTTAGGCAAGTGAATAATTTTTAGATCGTATATTATAGAATGCGAAACTCATAACAAGTAGATAACTCAGAGAACTGTGTAGCATTTTTATGGTTTTTAATCTTTATAAAATTTATTTTAATCTAATAGGGGGGCTCGCAGAAGAAGCATTATATATTATATAATGTACATTCTATACAACCGATAATTTTTTACAATCGTTGCGTCACACTGACAGCAACCCAGAATAGTCAACATATGATCCGTACAACATCCAGCATGTAGGCACGATTCGAACCCGGGTGGGGAGGGAAATATTGCTCTGTCCCAACCACCCATGTAAGGACCTGCGGTTCTTGACTCATCCGCCAGTGCGATGTGCGAAGGTTTGGCTAAGAAAAAGAGTGCACGAGCTAACAAAGGTGACCGAGCGAGACTCATGAGCGCATGCGAAATGAGGAGAGCGGTTGCATATGTTTATATGATGAACGAGCAAGGGCGTTCATACTTGATGAGCCAACGGTTGAAGAATTTTTATTGGAGCATTGGTCGATGGGCCGACTGAATGAAATAACAAAGAAAGGGCGTCAGTTAGCTTGAAACAAAGGTTGGCCAAGAGGCGGCACGACCACAGAACATAGTGTATATATTGGATGTGTTGATGGAGCATTTGGACATCAATCAATTGAATGATCTTGGTCATTCACAACGCATACGAGAAAGAGGTGCGAAGTAGAAGTTGAAACTGCAGCAAAAGGGAGGAGCAGCTCTATGCGCCCAACCTTGGGCGAGGCCACATGGGATACTGCATGAAGTTGTATCGGGTGAAAGGTGCGGGTAGGAGGTTGCTCGGCATTCGATGAAGATGCGGGTGGAGACTCGGGTGAGTCACCCACTCTACGTGTGAAGTAAAACATAGTGGTGAACGGGACTTGGGTAAGTCGCCCGCCCGCCATGCGAAGGAGTAAACGAGGTTGTCTCGGGTGACTTGGGTAGGTCGCCTGCCTGTCGTGCACGAAGAAACAAGGTTCGGTTGAGGAGTCGGTTGGCATCTCGTGTGAGGGTGCGCCCGCCCAGCTCAGGCAAGGAACTTTGGTTGACACACGAAGGTGTGGCAAGTTGTAAATTTGGCTAAGTATGAAACTTGGTGTTTCCAATATACTTGTAAAGCTTTGTAATATTGGAAAGTTGATTAATATAATATATTCGGTTAGACTCACTGTTTGGGGAGTTGCCCCTCCCTTTATACTGTGCAATTGTGTTCTTCATGTATAATTGCTATTGACAATGAATGTGTATTTGTGTTCATTGGTATAAAGGAAACATAATAATTACTTGGTTGAGAAACACAAACTAAGTAGGAAAAGTGTTTAGGCGTAGTCCATGAACATAAGTATTAGTGAAAAGAAAGTATTCGGTGGTGCCGCACCTCGCCAAGTACGGTTGAAAGACTACCGTAGGCCTGGGGCGTGACACGTGGTATCAGAGCCTCATGGTTGGAGATGGTGACCGATAGCAGGGTTGCTCGTAACGAAGTGACAGTGGAAATAGGTACTTGCAGGTGAAGGAAGTTGGTTTCACATACAAGTGGAACAAGAACTGGTTTGGTTTGTAGGAACTTGGTGAAGCTGGTGAATGTGGAGAAGGTTGAAATGGAAAAGATGGTAGATGAACCTATTGAAGGTGAGTCTAGCCATAATGCAGGTGAAGTCTTCCGGTACAAAGTGTTGGAACAGATGAGGAAATGGAGTTCTGACTGGGTTTTGATGAAGGCTGAGAATATGAAGATTTGGGAAAGTTGTTCAAAGCTGAGGAAGGAACTTGAAGAACTCAAGTCCCAATGTGGAAGTACAATGGATGATGAACTCAGGGAACTTGACAAGGAGATCCAATGGAATGGTCTTGATCTTCAAGAGCTCTTGGATGAAAGAGCCCAGTTGAGGAAGAAAAGTGCCATGGTGGAGACCAAAATCAAGCAGCTTGAGGACGAAATGAAGAAGAAACTTCTTGGTAAGAAGGTTGTTGTGATTGCGCAGGATGAGCTCGACTACATTGACAGGCTGGGGATTCACTACCGTAATAATGCAGAGGATGTTCGGAAGCTTAGTTCTATGGAAGTAGTTAATGGGCACTTGGTTGGCGCATTTAAGCAGGATGCGATGGAGGAAAAGCTTGAAGGAAGTCAAGCTGAGCCAAGATCGAATTTCTTAGAAGAACCAAGCAAGGAAGTGAAGTACCTTAAGAGGAATGTCAGATTGGAGCACAAGCCAATGGACACTTCTGAGGCCGAGTTTTTGAAGAAGTTTGCTGATGTGAGACACAAGATAAAGCTGATAGAAGGAGGTGATGCATTGAAGCTGATTTTTGTGTAGGTGACCATGAAAGGCAAGAGATTTGCAGCTTTGGTGAATATGGGAGCCACTCATAGCTTCTTAAGTAAGAAGGCAGCAAAGTCTTTTGGGAAGAAAGCTGAAATGGAGCGGGAGTGGAGTGCTTTCAAAGTAGTCAACTCTACCATGAAAGCTATTACTGGTGTGATGGAGAACACTCAGGTGAGAGTGGGATCGTGGTTTGGAAGGTTGGACTTGAGGATCGTGGACATGGATGATCATTCTATGGTGCTGGGGTAAGATTTCATGAAGCTTGCACAAGCCATACCAATGGTGGACCGAGACATTCTCTTGATCACAGCTAAAGGGAGAACTATGTTGGTTCTAATGAATAAAAGGAGATGCTGAGGGTATCGACCGAGGATGAATTCTATGACTTTGTATCCCAAAGATCCGAATGTGAAGCATGAAGATGTGGAGCAAAGAGGACTTGGGAGTATGACTCAAACAATGAAGGAAGGAAAGGTGATTGACTTCGTTGCAAGAACGAGGAAGAAGGAAGGAAGTGAGAGGACAATCTCATGGATTATGGAGCACTTGATAGAGACTTCTTCTACTGATGATCTTCACAATGGAGTTGCAAAGGAAGGGATTCCGAGTACTACTTCAGAAGCAATGGTTGGAGAGGATTATGCAGGTAGAGATCTGGCTGGTATAGTAGACTTTTGTAGATATGCTATGGGTATATATGACTTTCACTTGACGAAGGACAAGCTAGGTGAGCTTGGGTGCACATGTGAGGAGGTTGAGGCTATGCATAGATACTTGAGGACACAATATCAATCTGATACATGGGTGGATGAGAGTCAAGGAGGAAACTTCCTGGCCCTCCTTTCTCTATAAACAACCTTGGAGATGGGTTGGTGTAGGGACCTGGATTGGAAGGGGCTGCACCACCTTAGCAAGGAACCTTGGAGGAGGCTTCTTTATGATAGATTGTAGACTTGGATGTAGATGATCAGATGTTGGGATGAGGCCACTGGGTTGGGCATCATGGACAACTAGAGTCATGGACATCAGGTTGGAGACATGGAGCATGAGTATGCAGGGACATGATGCAGGAGCATGGATAGAGGTGTCATTCATGGACATTCTATGGGAGTGTTGAGGCAGAGATGTTGTGCAGATGCTGATGTGACATGGAGATGTTTTGTATGATCCGATGGAGAGGTTGTACACTCCTTGTACAACAAGACCATGGACCAAACATGTTGCAGATGGGATGGAGTTTCCATGGACCTGAGCATGGGATTTTGAGCAGACTTGATGAGTCCGAGATGTAGCAGAAGTCAGGGAAAGACTGATGATGGCATAAGGATGTGCATTCTTGTGGTTTGGGCATATGGTTGGATTAGCTACCCAACTAGTTCGAGTCATGAGGGGTACCAGTGTGCAGATGTGTGGCAGAATCAGATGGAGTATCTTGGCAGGAAGACTACACAGAGGGATGACACATGATGGAGATGTGGTTCTACATATGTTATAGGGATGTTTGCAGTACGTGGAGGAGTTGATATCATGGATAAGACTGTTCGAATATAAAAATCTTGATCTTTGTGGATGGCTACCAGGATGGGATGTTGTCGAGGATGACAATGACTTCAGGTGGAGGAGGATGTAAGGACCTGTGGTTCTTGACTCGTCCGCCTGTGTGATGTGCGAAGGTTTGGCTAAGCAAAATAGTGCACGAGCTAACAAAGGTGACCGAGCGAGACTCATGAACACGTGCGAAATGAGGAGAGTGGTTGCATATGTTTATATGATGAACGAGCGAGGGTGTTCATCCTTGACGAGCCGACAGTTGAAGTATTGTTATTGGAGCATTGGTTAATGGGCCGACCGAATGAAATAACAAAGAAAGGGTGTCGGTTAGCTTGAAACAAAGGTCGGCCAAGAGGTGGCACGACCACACAACATAGCGTACATATTGGATGCGTTGATGGAGCATTTGGACATCAATCAATCGAACGAGCTTGGTCATTCACAACGCATACAAGAAAGAGGTGCGAAGTAGAAGGTGAAGCCGTAGCAGAAAGGAGGCGCAACTCTATGCACCCAACCTTGGGCGAGGCCGCATGGGATATCGCACGATGTTGTATTGGGTGAAAGGCACGGGTAGGAGGTTGCCTGACATTCGTTGAAGGTGCGGGTGGAGACTCAGGTGAGTCGCCCGCCCAGCGTGCGAAGTAAAACGCGGTGGTGAACGGGACTTGGGTGAGTCGCCCGCCCACTGTTCGAAGGTGTAAACGAGGGTGTCTCGGGTGACTCGGTTAGGTCACCCACCTGTCATGCATGAAGAAACAAGGTTCGATCGAGGAGTCGGTTGGAAACTTGTGTGAGGACGCACCCGCCCAACTTGGGCAAGGAACTTTGGTTGACACACGAAGATGTGGCAAGTTGTAAATTTGGCTAAATATAAAACTTAGTGTTTCCAAGTATACTTGTAAAGCTTTGTAATATTGGAAAGTTCATTAATATAATATATTCGGGCAGACTCATTGTTTAGGGAGTTGCCCCTCCCTTTATACTGTGCAATTGTGTTCTTCATGTATAATTGTTGTTGATCATGAATGTGTATGGGTGTTCATTGGTATAAAGGAAACATAATAATTAATTGGCTGAGAAACACAAACTAAGTAGGACAAGTGGTTAGGCGTAGTCCATGAACATAAGTATTGGTGAAAAGAAAGTGTTCGGTGGTGCCGCACCTCACCAAGTACGGTAGAAAGACTACCGTAGGCCTGGGGGTGTGACAACCCGGGACACAACGCGGATACATAATGGCATTAGGGTAGAGATAATATTTTTGAAATCATAAATTTTAAAATGCTAAGCTGATAACCAATAAAGAACTGAGAAAAATGTGTAATATATTTATGGTTTTCAAATATTTATAAAATTTATTAATGGCTTGCTGCAATTTAATAACAATATTTTGTATTAAATTTTATTTTTATGAACTTTATATATAATTTTCTAGACGTCATATGGGTGTATTGTTAAGATTTATAAAATATGATAATAATAAAGTTGGATGTATTATCAAATTTTATGTAAATAAAAATTTATAATATATTTAACAATTGTTTCTATTTTATATATAATATTTAAATTAGAGAATTAGATAAGTTTCTTATTAATTAGATATGTTGAAATAATAATAAGTTAAGTTTTTGTTTTTAAAAAATTTGAAAATTTATTTAATAATAATAATAATATATTATTATTATTGTTATTATTTAATTTTAAAGTGACGATATGAGTTTTTTTTATTGTAGAAAATAAGATATTTTCCCAACTCAAAAAAAAATTATATATATTTTTTAAATTTGAATTCATAATTTTTTTAAAAAATATTTAATTTTATTATTAAATTTATTTTGATAAAATATAAATAAAATTTTATTAAATAATAATGATGATATAATTTTTTTTATTAAATGATAATAACCATTATAATGAGATTAGTATTGATTTATTATGTTTCAAGAAGGTAATAATTAAAAAAAAATTAAAAGATTGTCTCGATATGAAATATTGGACAATGGTCAACCATGGTTAGTCATGGTCAATGATGGTCAACTATAGTTAACCATAGTCCAACGTCGCATTGTGACAGATATTGTCTCAATGCGAAAATCAATCATAGTCAACACTCGTTCATCATCATATTGTCACAAATATTGTCTCAATATGTAAATCAACCATGGTCAACCATGTTTATTTTAGCGTTTATAATATTTATCATAGAGTTTACATACCTTGTTTTATAATATTTATCTTAGGATTTGTCATAGGGTTTCTTCAATATGAAAATCAATCATGGTCAACCATGGTCAAACATTGTCCATTGTCGCATAGTGACAAACATTGTCTCAATATGAAAATCAACCACGTTTAACCATGGTTGAACATCACATTGTGACAAAGATTGTCTCAACATTAAAATCAATCATGGAAAACCATGGTCCAATGTTGCATTGTGACAAGGATTGTCTCAATATGAAAATCAACCATGGTCAACCATGGTCCAATGTCATATTGTGACAAGGGTTGTCTCAATATGTAAATCAACCATGGTCAACCATGTACCGATGTTGCATTATGAAAAAGATTGTCTCAATATGAAAATCAACCATGGTCAATCATGGTCAACCATGGTGAATAACCATGGTCACATTGTGACAATAGTTATCTCTTAGTCCAACGTCACATTGTGACAACCATGGTGATCTATGATTAAGCATGGTCCAACGTCACATTGTGACAAAGATTGTCTCAATATACCATGGTCAACCATGGTTAACTATTGTCCAACGTCACATCGTGCCAAAGGTTGTCTTTATATGAAAACCAATCATGGTCACCTATAGTCCAGCATTGCATTCTCACAAAGATTGTGTCAATTTGAAAATCAGCCATGGTCAATCATGTTTATTTTAGGGTTTATAATATTTACCTTAGAGTTTATATACCTTATATTTATAATAATAATCCCTTAGGTTTATAATAGCTTAGGGTTTTTAAATTAATACCTTGGCTTTATAATGTCAATTCCTTGGTTTTATCAATCTAACAGTTCATATTCTTAGGGTATAATATTATTCATAAGGTTTATAATATGAATGTTAGTCCCTTGGGTTTAATATTACTCCCTGTCAGGCCAGGAGGTAACTCCTCAAATGTGATCGATCTATTCATTCAAGTTGTTTATTATTATATACAAGAGGGAGAGACTGATCAGTTCATCTCTCGTTGACTCTTCATATCCTCTATTATTTATTTACACTAATTATAGTTGTTCACCCAATCCCTATGATTAGGTGTCAACATTCCCCCCTTAATCTGAAGGGATGTTGGTGAGTCCAAGCATCGTTCTAAATCTTTCAAGCTTTTCTCTTCCAAGCGCTCTGGTGATGATGTCTGCAATATGTTCATTAGTGGAACAATGGTGAAGATGAATTGTTTTGGCCTCAACATGATGTCGAATCAGGTGATATTTTGTATTGATGTGCTTCGTTCGATCATGGAACTTTGGGTTCTTGGCCAGCTTTATTGCCGAGGTATTGTCAATCATGAGTGGAGTCGATTGTACTTCTTTTACCTACAAATCTTCAAGAAATTTCTTGAGCCACACAATTTCTTTTGTTGCCACATATTCTAACTCTGTTGTGGAATCTGCTGGAACTGATTGTTTGCGTGATCTCCAGGAGATAGCTCCTGATCCAAGACTCATAGCATAACTTGAAGTAGATACCCCAGTTTCTTTGTCTCCATCAAAGTCTTAATCAGAGTATCCAATCAAGCTGAAGTCTTCCACTTGTTTATACTTGATTCCAAAGTCTTCAATTCCCTTCAAGTACTTTAGAACTCTTTTTGCAGTAGACCAATGTCCCTCACAAAGCTTTTGCATAAACCTGGAGAGGATTCCAACAACAAATGAAATGTTTGGTCTAGTAGTAGTTAGGTAATTGAGACTTCCTACAAGTTGTCTATACTTTGTTGCATCCTCAATTTATTTTCCCTCAATGGATGTGAGCTTTAAGTTTTGTTCCATTGGAGTAGTCAGAGGATTACATTCAGTCATGCCAAATTTGTTCAACAGATCTCTAATGTACTTCTTTGAGAAAGGAATATGGACTTTGGATATTGAGTTACTTCAATACCAAGATAGTAATGAACATAGCACAAATTAGTCATTTCAAAACCTTTCCTCAATTCCTTCTTTATGGATGCAATGTAGCTCTCATTGTTCCCTGTCATCAAAAGATCATCTACATATACCACAAGATATACAACTGTTTTACCAACCTTGTTGACAAACAAATTTGCATCATCAAGATCATAATGTTTGAAATTGAGTTTCAGAAGATGCTCAGTTAGCTTTTCATACTAGGCTCGTGGTGCTTGTTTGAGGCCATACAAGGATTTCACAAGTTTTCATACTTTATGTTCATGTCCTTTTACAGCAAACCCTTCAGGCTAGGACATAAAAGCATTCTCTTTTAGATCTCCATTCAAGAAAGTAGTTTTTACATCCATTTGATGGAATTTCCAACCATTCTGAGCTGTTAGGGCAAAGAGTGTCCAAATGGTAGCCCATTTTGCTGTGGGGGAAAAAGTCTCCTCATAATAGAACCCTTCCTTCTGTGCAAAACCTTTTGCCACAAGCCTGGTTTTGTGCTTGTCAAGTGAGCCATCATATTTATACTTGTTCTTGTAGACCCACTTGCAACCAATTGGTTTGGTTCCCAATGGAGGATCAACCCGCTTCCAAGTGCCATTCTTTATTAAGGCATCATACTCCTTTTGCATTGATTTTTTCCATTCATCATGAGAAGCAGCTTCTTTGAAGGAAGTTGTTTCAAAATATGTAGACAAATTCAATTCAAAATCATAAGAAACATCCATATCAACAGGTGAATCAGAGTCATCTACATCACCTCCATCTTGCCAGTTTGAATTTCTAGTTCTTGTCTTTCCAACCTCATTAGGATGAACACTTTCAAGTGTCTTTGTCAGCCACTTTGTGGGACCTTTCTCAGATGGTCTAGGCTGCTCCGTTGATTGAATTGGGGCTGAATCAAGATTGAGTCTCCCAATTCTTTCAATCACATCACTCAAAGTATCATCCGTTGTTGGAGTTTCATGAGGGGGAGAGAGTGATTCAAAAGAAGATTCCACAGGTTGATCTAGTATAGGAATCCCCCCTTCAAGATGTGGAATCTCATTATCAAATTCTTGAAATGATTTTGCACTTGCGAATCTATCGAAGCGATCAAGTTGCCACTCAACAACATTGTTAGTTTTGGATGATTCAAGAAATGTTACATCTCTAGATACAACAAACTTTTTATTGACTTCATCATAGAGATGGTATGCTTTGGAGGTGTTTGAATACCCCGGGAAGATACACTTACAACTTCTTGCACCAAGTTTGTTTCTATGTATCTTTGGTATCAAGGCATAACATGTGGAACCAAAGACCTTGAGATGCTTTACCAAAGGAATGTGCCCATACCACATTTCATAGGGAGTCTTGTTTCTAATAGTATTAGATGGACATCTATTCTTTACATATACAGCACATAGAACTGTATCAGCCTAAAACATGAACAATTTTACATTTTTGAAAAACATCATGGAGCGCACCATATTTAAGATTGTCCTATTCATTCTTCAGCTACTCCATTCTGTTGGGGATTATAAGGCATAGTTGTTTGATGTTTGATCCCATGTTGGTGAAGATAGTTTTCAAATTCATTTGAAGTGTATTCTTTTCCATTATCAGTGCAAATAGAGCCAATATGAGATTGTGCATCATTTTCAATCCATGTACGAAATTTCTTGAATGTTTGAAAAGCATAAAATTTGTTCTTCGATAAATAAACCCAACACATTCTGGTGTAGTCATCAATAAATGTCATCATATATTTATTTCCATTTGCAGAAGGAATAGGAATTGGACCACATAAATCTGAATGAATGAGTTCAATTTTTCTATGTGCTTTGGAATGTGAATCATGAAAAGACTGTTTGCTATGCTTTCCTAGAATGCAAGCATCACATTGCTTAAGTTTCCTAGGAATTGTAGGCAAACCAGTAACACCATTTTTCTTCAACAAGTAGAGGTTGTCATAGTTCAAGTGTCCAAATCTAGCATGCCATAATAAACTTGATGGAAATGTACCTTATTCATAATGAGAATTGTATGAGAAATTTTGTGCACGAGAAGAGGTACCCTGCAGCTTGAGAAGCCTTTCTTCTTCTATCCCCATCATGACAAGTGAGTGGTCTGATGGTTTTCTCACCTCAAGCTTGCCATTAAACATATGAATGGATTGTCCTTGCTGGCGGATGTGGACCAAGGACAACAAGTTTCTCCTCAGCTGTGGGAGATATAGAACATGATGCAGAAGAAAGTCTGGAAGACCAGGCAATTTAAGCCTGATTGTGCCAAGCCCTGATGGCTTGAGTTTTGATTTGTCTACAAAGTATACTGCTCCATCAACATTGTCAGTAAATTCTTCAAAAAAATCTCTTCTGAAATTCATGTGGCAAGTTGCTATTGAATCAAGCAACCAATCATTTTTCCAAGAAGCAAGTGAAGCATTAAATAAGCCTTCATTTACTCCAATATTACAATGTGCGACAACATAGTGAGTGGATTCAGGTGCTTTACCTTTCTCTTTGTCATTAGTTTTACCTTTGGGTTGGTTTCTTTCCTGCTCAATTCTGTCCAAAGGCAACCTACATGTGGATGCATCATGTGATCCATCTCTTTTGAAGCATATGTAGTGCAAATTTGAATTTTCTCCTTGAGAGTGTTTGCCCCCCTGCCTCTAAAATTTCTTCCTCTTTCTTTGGAAGAATCTTGAGCAAGATTCTTTTCTTTATGAGCAAGGCACACAGCCTCCTTAGAAGACTTAGGAGCTGTCTTCTTCCCAAAAGCTTTCTCTCTTTCAGCAAATTTTTTCACAAGGGAGTCAAAGGTAATATCTTTGAGGTTTCCATTTGCTTGCAATGACTAAAGATAATTTGAGTAAGTGGGATAAAGTGCCTTGAGAAAAGCTATCAGAGGAATATCTAGTTCAACATTAGTGACTTTGATATCATGCATTATAGATTTAACTTCTAATGCAAGAGCAAGACGATCATTATTTTGTAATTCAAGGGTGAAGAGTTTAATCATGAGTTAAATAACTTCAAGTGCAGAGTGTAAGTCATAAAGTTCCTTTAGTTTTTGTAAGGCTTCAAAAGCATTTGAAAATGGTGAAATATGGCGACTCACCACTTCATTTACTGATGCTGCAATCAATGCATAAGTCTTACTGTTCTTATTTTCCCAAATGGCGAATTCCTTGTCCGAGGTAGGTTGTTCTAGCTCTTTTTCTCTGTTTCCAACACACACTCCTTTCCACAGCTCATTAAAAATGAGAGTGTGTTTGATTTTCCGCGACCATTCTAGATAGTTCTCCTTCCCAGTGAGAACCACTCCCACAATATATATCAATTAATGCATTAAAAAAAAAAAATGTACCCTACTGCCAATATAAAAAATGCACTTCTGGTGGTTAAAAATTGCATTCTGATATATTAAAAACAGAAGTATTATTTTGGGGAGGTAATATAGGGGGAAGAGAATATATAGGGAAGGTGGTATATGGGGAAGGGAGAATTTTGGGGGAGGTGGTATATGGGGGACATCGTAGGAGCCAAACACAGCAAGCGTTATATATGAAACAATGTTATATACCAGACAGTGTAGGAGTCAACATAAGAGCCAAATGCAGCAAGCGTTATATATGAAACAATGTTATATACCAGACAACGTAGGAGACAACATATATATATACCAACCTTATATATATGGAACAACGTGTTTATGGGACAACGTAGGAGCCAAACGTTGTGCGGGATATGATACCATAGGGCTCTGTTGTGCAGTGGAGAGGAGTGCGCAGAGGTGGTTTAATACATTGCAACGGAAGGAGAGCGAGGGGACCACGGGATAGTGAATACACTTGTGGGAGCCGAGGGGACCGCGTACACAGTCACTCCAGTGTACAACACCATTCAACCGACTAAAAACTTCATGCATTCACCATATATGCCATTGACCATCAGTCTTCTGCTTGATAATGAATTCTGATTATTGAAAACACTTACCAAACATCGCAACACCTCCAGGTTTTGACCCAACTCACAGCCTTTTAACGCACATGTTCCATCTCTTAGTGCCAAGGCTTCAATGACTTCAACTATTGTTTGCATGTCTGCTCCAAACAACTTCTATGAGAGTTACGCATTGAATGCAAATGGTCTATCCAAATGCAGAGATTCGGTAGAGAAAAGAGACAGAGGGCAGGAAACTAACAGGAGTTACAATGCAAAAAAATAAAAATAGAGGTTGGCTCTAATACCATGTCAGGCGAGGAGGTAACTCCTCAAATGTGATTGATCTATTCATTCAGGTTGTTCATTATTATATACAAGAGGGAGAGACTATTCAGTTCATCTCGCGATGACTCTCCATTTCCTCTATTATTTATTTACACTAATTAAAGATGTTCACCCAATCCCTATGATTAGGTGTCAACATTCCCTTGGGTTCATAATCCCTTGGGGTTTTAGTATTAATATCTTGGGGTTTTATTATTAATCCCTTGGGTTTATAATATCAATCATGATCAACCATGGTCAACCATGGTCAATCATGGTCGAACATCGCATTGTAACAATTATTGTCTCAATATAAAAATCAACCATGGTCCAATGTTGCATGGTGGTAAAGATCAATCATGCTTAACCATGGTCCAACATCGCATTTTGACAAGGATTGTCAATAATCTAAGGATTCATATTCCTAGTGTTTAATATTAGTCCCTTAGATTTATAATCCTTTGGATTTTTAATAATAATTAAATATAGTTAATTAATTATTAATAATTAATCATTATAATTATAATTATAATTAATAATTATTATTCTTACTAATTTTGTTTAGTTATTTATAAATTTTAAATTATATTTTATTATGGTTTGTTTACTATTATTTTTTAAATGATTTATCATTATTAATTATCAATCCATTATTAACAATAATATTTAATATTTTCTTTTTTAATATTTAATAATGATTATTTTTAATTAAAAATAATATTTAATCTTTATTTATTTTTATTTAAACATAATTATAATCATTTTAGAATAATTAATGTTATGACTAAATAATTATTGTTATTAGATTCTTATTACTTATTATTATTATTAATGTTAATATTAAATTCATATCTATTGATATTTATTAACATATATTAATTTTATTTAATTATGTAATTAGATATATAACACAATATATATCAACCATATTTATTAATATAATTTTGCTACTCAAATAATTAAATAGTTATACCATTTACTTGTATCCATTACTGTAAACGTCCACACTCACATGCATCCATTATTGTTTGGCCTCTCTCTAACATATTTGTGTGATTTTTCTTTTCGATAAATTAATCTTCGTACTTGTGAAAGGCAGTTCAAACTAACATACTTTAGGCGCCAGTCGGATTCGGAAAGCCCTAAATATCTGACACGGCGCACCGAAGATATGTCACGTCGACCGACCCACCTAATCGGACGCTCTCCTCAGCACAATGGGTCATCCGCTGTGTCATCGATGTTTCATCGAGAAAACCGAAAAAATTCACAAGTTACCTAATTTGCAAATAATCATAGGTTGTTTTCGTCTAGGACAATCCGATTCCTGCGGGAGACTCCATAAACGGTATGTTCGCAGCTGTTGCAAGCATGGGCCCTTTAGCAATTTAGGTTTAATATCATTGTCTTGACAGAGTTTGCAGTGGTATTGAGTTGGGTAACTGCTTTTCTATGTATATTTTAATATTTTAATATTCCTATACTCTATATATATTGTTAAATAATATATGATTTTTAGTAAAAACTTAGACGCCCAACAGAGAGAACAAAGAATCACGGGTACAGCCACTACGTGATTTTGTTTACACAGGTTTTTTGTTAGCCACAAATATAATCGTGGTTTACGGGTTTTTAACATCTTTGGACACTTTCCCACTTTTCCACGGAGACATTCCAGTCGTTTAAATATTTTCACATTGAAAACATATATCGAGATAGCCACATTTACAACGATTAAGCTGATAAATTCAATTCATCATAAATATTTTACGGATATTTTAATATTTTATTATTATATCAGTATTGATTTATCTTAAATATAGATCTAATATGAGTGGAGAATGATCGAATTTCTTTCTTGCAATTTTTTTTATGAGCCTACGTTATTTAAATTTTTTGTATAGTCATTTATTCATTTTAGATTTTTTTTTATTTTTATTTTGACTAACATGAACAAAATTTAAACTTTGATGACAGACGGACAACTTTACACATCATACTTGGTTGTAGAATGAGCCTCTCAGCTCAAAAATAATTTGCAAATATAATTATGTTATGGTACAATATCACATTGTGACAATGGTTGTCTCAATATATAAATCAACCATAGTCAACCATGTACCAATGTCACATTATGACAAAGATTGTCTGAATATGAAAATCAATCATGGTCAATCATGGTGAATAACCATGGTCAAGCATGGTCCAATGTTGCATTGTGACAAAGATTGTCTCAATATGAAAATCAACCATTGTCTAACGTTACATTGTGACAAAGGTTGTCTTTAGATGAAAATCAATCATGGTCAATCATAGTCCAACATCGGATTTTGACAAAGATTTTGTCAATTTGAAAATCAACCATGGTCAACCGTGTTTATTTTAGTGTTTATAATATTTATCTCGGGGTTTATATACCTTGGGTTTATAATCCCTTAGTTGTTTAGTATTAATCCCCTGGGTTTATTATTCCTTTAGGTTTATAATATTTATCTTAGGGTGTATATACCTTGGATTTATAATATTAATCTCTTAGTTATAATACCTTAGGGTTTTAAAATTAATCCCTTGGCCTTATAATATCAATTCCTTGGGTTTATCAATCTAACGGTTCATATTCCAAGGGTATAATATTATTCATAAGGTTTATAATATTAATCCTTGGATTTATAATCATGCTCAACCATACACAACCATGACCCAATGTCACATTCTAACAAAGATTGTGTTGATATCAAAATCAACCATGTTTAAGCATCGCCAATTATGGTCCAATGTCGCATTGTGACAAGGATTGTCTCAATATGAAAATCAACCATGGTCAACCATGGTGAACAATGTTTATTTGAGGGTTTATAATATTTATCTTGGGGTTTATAATATTAGTCCCTTGGGTTTAATATTACTCTCTTGTGTTCAAAATCTTTTGGGGTTTAGTATTAATCCCTTGGGTTTATAATATCAATCCCTTAGGTTTATTATTCCCTTGGGTTTATAATATCAATTATGGTCAACCATGATCAAACATAGGCAACCATGGTCGAATGTCGCATTGTGATAGTGATTGTTTCAATATGAAAATCAACCATGGTTAATCATGGTCCAACGCCACATTGTGACAAACATCGCCTCGATATGAAAATCAATCATGGTCAAGCATGGTCAATTGTGGTCTCACATCGTATTGTGACAAAGATTGTCTCAATATGGAAATCAACAATGGTTAACCAATTTATTTTATGGTTTATAATATTTATCTTAAGGTTTATATACCTTGGGTTTATAAGTTTTATCCTTTCATGTTATTATTCCCTTGGGTTTATAAGTTTTATCCTTTCATTTTATTATTCCCTTGGTTTTATTAAATTAAGGGTTCATATTCCTAGGGTTTAATATTATTCCCTTAGCTTTATAATCCCTTGGGTTTTTACTATTAATCCCTTGGGTTTACAATATCAATCATGGTCAACCATGGTCCAACATTGCATTCTAACGAATATTGTCTCAATATGAGAATCAACCATGGTCAACCATGGGCCAATGTCGCATTATGACAAAGATTCTCTCGATTTGAAAATCAATGATGGTCAACCATGCTCAACCATGATCCAATGTCACATTGTCACAAGGATTGTCTCAATATGAAAATCAACCATGTTTATTCTAGTGTTTATAATATTTAATGGTCAACCATGTTTTATAAAATCAAACATATTCATCCATGGTCAATCATGGTCAACCATGGTCCAATGTGACAAGGATTGCCTCAATATGAAAATCAATCATGGTCAACCATGTTTATTTTAGTGTTTTTAATATTTATCTTAGAGATTCTATACCTTGGGTTTAATATTATTCCCTTGGGTTAATAATCCTTTGGGGTTCTTATATTAGTCCCTCTGGTTTATAATATCAATCCCTTGGGTTTATAATGTCAATCATGGTCAATCATGGTCAATCAAAGCCAGCCATGGTCAACCATAGTCAAACGTCGCATTGTGACAATTATTGTCTCAATATAAAAATCAGCCATGGTCCAATGTCGCATTGTTACAAAGGTCAATCATGGTCAACCATGGCCCGACATTGCATTGCGATAATGATTGTCACAATATGGAAATCAATCATGTTTATTCTAGTGTTTATAATATTTATCTTAGGGTTTATATTTTTTTATCCCTTGGGTTTATTAATTTAAATATTCATATTCCTAGGCTTTAATATTATTCCCTTATATTTATGATCCCTTGGTTTTTTAGTATAAATCCCTGGTTTATTATTCCCTTAGATTTATAGTATCAATCATGGTCAACCATGTTTATTTTATTGTTTATAATATTTATCGTAGGGTTTATATACCTTGGGTTATAATATTGGTCCCTTGGGTTTAATATTATTCAACCATGGTCCAACGTCGCATTATGACAAAGATAGTCTCCATATGAAAATCAATCGTGGTCAATAATTTTATTTGAGTGTTTATAATATTTATCCTAGGGTTTATATAAAATGGGTTTATACTATTGGACCCTTGGGTTTAATATTATTCCCTTGCGTTCACAATACCTTGGGGTTTTAGTATTACTCCCTTGGGTTTATTATTCCCATGGGATTATAATATCAATCTTTTAGGTTTATTATTCCCTTAGGTTTATAATATCAATCATGATCAACCATGATCAACCATAGCCAACCATGATCAACCATGGTCGAATGTTGCATTGTTACAGTGATTGTCTCAATATGAAAATCAACCATGGTCAACCATGGTCCAACATCACATTGTAACAAACATTGTCTCAATATGAAAATCAATCCTTGTCAAGCATGGTCAACTGTGGTCCAAAATTGCATTGTGGCAATGATTGTCTCAATATGGAAATCAACCATGGTTAACCATGTCTATTTTAGGGTTTATAATATTTATCTTAAGGTTTATATATCTTGGGTTTATAATCCTTTGGGTTTTCAGTATTAATCCTTAAGGTTTATTATTCCCTTGAGTTTATAGTATGAGTCATAGTCAACCATGATCCAACATCACATTGTGACAAATATTGTCTCAATATGAGAATCAACCATGGTCAACCATGGCCAACCATGGTCCAATGTCACATTTTGACAAATATTCTCTTGATTTGAAAATCAATGATGGTCAAGCATTCCCAGCCATGGTCCAACGTCATATTGTGACAAGGATTATGTCAATAAGAAAATCAACCATGTGTTATTCTAGTGTTTATAATATTTAGTGTTTATTTTAATGGTCAATCATGGTAAACCTTTGTCAACCATGGTCAACCATGTTATATAAAATCAAACATGATCATCCATGGTCAATCATGGTCGACCATGGTGGAACGTCACATTATCACAAAGATTGTGGTGATATGAAAATCAACCATGGTCCAATATTGCATTGTGACAAGCACTGTCTCAATATGAAAAACAACCATGGTCAACCAAGTTTATTTCAGTTTTTGTAATATTTATTTTAGGCTTTATATACATTGGGTTTATAATATTAGTCCTTTGAGTTTAATATTATTTCCTTGTGGTCATAATCCTTTGGGTTTTAGTATTAATCCCTTGAATTTATAATGTAGGCGAATATCTCCAAAATATGCTTCGTTTGAGTCTAAGATTGGCAAGTATGACACGAAAGAGAGTTTAATTTTGTGAACGTGATTTATTTGAAACGTCGCCCTACCCCTTCGTTTCCATCTATGTGTTTGCCCCCATTCAGTGGACTACACCTTTGTTTGCCTCATGCATATGATCACGAAATTCTCATGCTACTTTTGGCAATTTATATCCTGGTTGCTTGCTTAAACATCAATCAATTTACATCCCCTACCTATCGATATTTTTATCAATGCTCAGTTTACATCTCAATACATAAAACGACAAATTTGAGGAATTATTTGCTCTGCGGTAACGTATCCCTTCCACCGAAAGGAGGAGTTGCCGGTCTAATCTGCAAGAGCCCTCTGCAAAATGCATCGAGGCGGTAAAGGTCGAAGATGAAAAAATAATTATGTCTCAGGCGCTGTGGAGTATTTTATTCGAGCGCAAAGATTTTTTACCCCGTGGGCATAGAAATTGCGACGTAGACTCAAAGACCGACAAAGACCGACGAACGGACCTGAAGGGGAGAGAGCATGAGAAGGAGCGAGTCTTGCTGGAGGCAAGTCTGGACAACAATCGAAGCTATTGCTACTATACGCCTACCATCAACCATAAGAGTTGTACAAAAAAACCCTTAAACAGTGTGAATGATTTACATAGTTATACGAGTGAAATGTATATAAGTTCAAACACTTTGACAACAAAAGTTAACATGACTGATTTTACACAAATTTGTGGAGATATAAAACCCTCATAAACCATGTCTGGGTTGGACCTAAGATGTATTAAGGGACTCCATCATGATAATGCATACATAGCCATGACCGTGAGGAACAGAGGAAAATAGCACAAACACCAGTTAACTATCGGCTGGGCTTAATGGAAAACAATGTATTTGTGACCAGACGAATGCAGCCTCAACAAGTAGGGAACCAACTTGATAAAAAGAGATTTGGCATTAGAAGTAAACCTGTTGCAACCCATATTCACCAGCAGAGTGAAGGTTCGGGCAGAAGTCTTACCTGTCAGACACCAAACTAGAGAACAAGTTAGTTAACGAGAATAATCATCTCATACATAAGTAAAAATTAACTAGATAAAGTTGGATGCATTATCAAATTTTATAGAAATAAAAATTTATAATATATGTAATAGTTGTTTCTATTTATATATAATATTTAAATTAGAGAATTAGATATGTCGATTATGATTATTAATTAGATAGGTTGAAATAGTAATAAGTTACGTTTTTATTTATTAATTTGTTTTTAAACGTTTTGAAAACTTATAATAATAATATGTTATTTTTATTTAATTTTAAAGTGGTGATATGAGTTTTTTTTAATGTATAAATAAGAGATTTTCTCAAAACAAAAAATTATATACTCTATTTTCATGAATTTGAATTTATAAGTTTTAGAAAAAATATTTAATTTTATTATTAAAGTTATTTTAAAAAATATAAATAAAATTTTAAGAAATAGTAATGACGATATAAAAAAAGTTTCATTAAACGATAATAATCATTATAATGAGGTTAATATTGATTTATTATATTTAAAAAAGTAATTAATTATCAACCATGGTGAATCATGGTTCATTGTCATATTGTCACGAATATTGTTTCAATATGTAAATAAACTATGGTCAACCATGTTTATTTTAGCGCTTATAATATTTATCATAGGGTTTATATATCTTGTTTATAATATTTGCCTTAAGGTTTATCATAGGGTTTTTTCAATATGAAAATCAATCATGGTTAACCATGGTCCAATGTTGCATTGTGACAAATATTGTCTCAATATGAAAATCAACCATGTTCAACCATGGTCGAATGTTGCATTGTGACAAAGATTGTCTCGACATTAAAATAAATCATGGTCAACCATGGTCCAATATTGCATTGTGACAAGGATTGTCTCAATATGAAATCAACCATGGTTAGCCATGTAGCAATGTTGCAGTATAACAAAGATTGTCTCAACATGAAAATCAACCATGGTCAATCATGGTCAACCATGGTGAATAACCATGGTCACATTGTGACAATAATTATCTCTTGGTCCAACATCACATTGTGACAACCATGGTGATCCATGGTCAAGTATGGTCCAACATCGCATTGTGACGAAGAATATTTCAATATCAAAATCAACCATGGTCAACCATTGTCCAACGTCACATTGTGACAAAGGTGTCTTTATATGAAAATCAATCATGGCGAAGCATAATCCAATGTCGCATTTTGACATAGATTATGTCAATTTGAAAATCAACCATGGTCAACCATGTTTATTTAGGGTTTATAATATTTATCTTGGGGTTTATATACCTTGGGTTTATAATCCCTTTGGCGTTTAATATTAATCACTTAGGCTTATTATTCCCTTAGGTTTATCATATTTATCTTAGGGTTTATATTCCTTGGATTTATAATATTAATCCCTTATGTTTATAATAATTTAGGGTTTTCGAATTAATCCCTTGGCTTTATAATGTCAATTCCTTGGGTTTATCAATCTAACAGTTCATATTCCTAGGGGTAATAATATTCATAATGTTTACAGTATTAAAATTAGTCCCTTGGGTTTAATATTATTCTCTTAGGTTCATAATCCTTTAGGGTTTTAGTATTAATCCCTTGGGTTTATAATATCAATCATGATCAACCATGGTCAATCATAGCCAACCATAGTCAATGATGGTTGAACAATGCATTGTGACAAAGGTCAATCATGGTCAACCATGGTCCAGCGTCGCCTTGTAACAAGGATTGTCTCAATATGGAAATCAACCATGTTTATTTTAGGGTTTGTAATATTTATCTTAGGGTTTATATACTTTGGGTTTATAATATGAATCTCTTGGGTTTATTAATATAAAGATTCATATGCCTAGGGTTTAATATTATTCCTTTAGAACTATAATCCCTTTGATTTTTAGTAATAGTTAAACATAGTTTAATTATAATTAATTAATTATTAATTATAATTATAATTAATATAATTATAATTATAATATTTAGCAGAGGAGGAATGACCTGTTATAGAGTTTTGAGAACCCAACGTTTCGGACTCCTTAAGTGAGTCTATCATCAGTGGATGCGTCTATCATCAGGGGATGCGTCAATAGATAATTTCTGAAATTATCTATTGACGCATCAAGTAGTCCGAAATGTTGGGTTCTCAAAACTCTATAACAGGTCATTCCTCCTCTACTAAAGACTATCTTCACCTGTATGGATTCATTATTTAATTATAATATTATTAACTATTTTGAATTATAATTATAAATTATAAATTATTATTAATATTAATATTAATAGTTATTTATAAATTATTAATTATTTTTTAATGATTTATTATTATTAATTGTGAATTCATTATTAATAATAATATTTAATCTTATTTAATGTTAACAACGACATTAAGAATAATATTTAATTTTTATTTATTTTTAATTAAAGATTATTATAATCATTTTAAAATTTAATGGTTATTAATAAATAATTATTTTTATTAAGATTAGTGTTATTTGTTAATATTATTACTATTATTAAATACTTGATTTATATTACATAATTTAATCTTATTAATATTTATTATTAATTATAATTATAATAATAATATTATTTTTATTGTCATAAGTTTTTAGTCAATATCAACCACATTAATATTTTTAAAATATATTTATAATTTTATCAATAATAATAATAATAATAAAATTTTATCCATTATTAGTATATATTAACTTCATTTAATTATATGATTGTGCATATGACACTATCTATATAAATATTTATATTATATAATTTAAAATTTAATAATAATTAATATATATTATTAATTATAATTATAATAATATTATTATTTTTATTGTTAAATAATGAATCCATACAGGTGAGGATCGTTTTATAGATGAGGAATGACCTGTTATTTTTATTGTTATATATTTATTAATGATAAATACAAATGAAATTTCTAATCTATATCAACTCCATTAATATTTTTAAAATATATTTATTACTATATCAATAATATTAATAATAAATTTCTATCTATTGATATCTATTAGTATATATTAACTTCATTTAATAATATGATTATGATGGTACATATAATACTACCTATATCTATCATATTTATTAACTTCATTAAATAATCATCTAAAATCACACTACCTCCGCACACCCCTTCACCTACCTCCATTGTTGTTAACCTCCGCACTGACATGCATCCACCCCTTCACCTACCTCCATTATTGTTAACCTCCGCACTCACATGCATTCATTATTGCTGGGCCCCTCTGACATATTTGTGGGGTTTTTCTTTTAGATAAGTTTGAACTTGTGAAAGGCAGTTCAATTAAGATACTTCGGGTACCGTTGGGAAGCCCAACCCCTAAATATCTGACACGGCGCACCGAAGATATGTCACGTGTCATCCGCTGTGTCAAATTAATTCTGTCTCGTACGGTCATCCGCTGTGTCAAATTAATTCTGTCTCATACGGTCATCCGCTCGGCCTCCATCGGTTCCCGACATCTTTTCACAGACCTATGTGGAAAGCCTAACTTTTCGCTCAAAGTTCAAACGATAATATGGTGACGAAGGCCAATGACTTGAGCATAAACAGTTCCTCGTCTCGGCATTACGGAAAGGAGGCCAACCATGACTTCTTGAACAGGAAAAGATACATGACAACAGGAAAGCAGGCCAAGGATGAATACTTCAACGATGACTGCTTGAACAGGAAAAGTAACGTAGAATAGGACGAGAATAGGATTAACTTTGATTAGGAAATGATATTATAAAGTTAATGCTTTGAGTATAGTTAATGGGTTTTTGTGGTCCATAGTATTATGGAAGTTCTATTTGGTTGGAAATAAGTTTATAAGATTGGAAATAAGTTTATAAATAAATTGTATTCGGTAAGGATATTGGTTAGTCTGAAAAAGAAAAAATGTACAAATTTCTTTTAGCAAATGCATTCTTTTCTATTAATGAAAAAGAAAGTATTTTTTATGGATTGAAAAATGTATAAAATTTTTAGCAAATGCATTCTTTTCTATTAATGAAAAGGAAAGTAGTTTTTTATGGATTGAAAAAATAAATAAAAAATTAAATGTAGCCAATCTGATTAGCTTAACTAAGGTTTTGGCCAAAGACTAATTGAATTCTATAACTATTTTTTTTCTGAGAACTGAAAGTTTCCCAAAATATTTCTTAATATTACTAGTGTTATTGTTATGTAATTGTTTCTCCATTGTGTTTATATAATTATATAATTATGTTATTTACTTTACATTCTATAAATAACAGCAGGCTCTTCAGGATTGGTAAGCCGACTGCATAGCTTGTGGCAACGGATAGCTTACAACGGACTCAAGCTCCACCTTCCCAAGCAGTTCTGCGAGTTGCCAAGGATGCCATTCCCCAATGACTTCCCGATATACCCGTCCAGGGAGCAATTTATCGAGTCTTGGAGTCGTATGCAAGGAGAGTCGAACTCAGTCCCAGCGTCAACGTGCGTGTTCAGACTGCGAAATATGATGAGACCCGTGGGTAGTGGAGACTTAGTACTGTTAAGACCGATTACCCCGAAAGAGTTGGGTATGCCTGAAGCCGAGTATATTTGTCGTTGGTTGATAGTTGCCACTGGAGAGAATACAGTTCCAGTATTTCCTGATATCACTGGAAAGGAAAATTTTAATGGGGAGATCATTCAAGCCTGTTCGTACAAAATGGTGCGCTCTAAGTAGGGAAAAATGTGCTTGTCCTTGGATGCGGCAACCGTGGGATAGAAGTCAGCCTCGATCCTGCTAATAACAACGCCAAACCTTTCCTGGTGATGCGCAGCGACGTAAGTTTGATTTATAATTCTAATAACCAAAATTTAACTCTGCTACATTCTTTCTTTTTCTGAGCGGATCCTGATTTTTGTGCAATTAGCAGGTGCAATAGTCGTTATATTTTTGCGCCTAATAAAAATATAGGTGTTAGACCGAGTTTTGCATGGTCTAAAGTTGGTTATTTGTGTGCAGAAGTGTGAGTTTTTCTCCAAAAATGGGTTGCCAAAGCAACCTTTCCCTCATGGACGGAAAGGAGAAAGTGGTGTGTAAGTTGACGCTGGGACTGAGTTACATGAATCTCGTAGCATAGGACTCCATGTACGGATATGTTGGGAAGTCATAGGGAAATGGCATCCTTGGTTGCTCGCAGAAGGGGAGGTGGAGCTTGAGTCACTTTATTCAGATTATCTTTTTGGATTTCTCAGCAGGAGTAGTAGATGTTTAAAAAACAACTCAATGTAATGTATCTAGATTATCCTTTTAGATTCCTCAGTAATATTAAGAGCTGTAAATGTTTAAAAAAAAATTCAAATATATAATGTATCTAAATTATCTTTCTAGATTTCTCAATAGTACTAAAAGCCATAAATATTAAAAAAAACATTGTTCTTTCTGTCAGGCCGCATTACAGACCCATTCACGCACACGCATCTTTTCCTCGTTGGCTTCCTTTCCGTATTGCTCAGAGGAGGAACTGTTTATGATCAAGTCATTGGGCTCCTTACAATATTGCTTTATCACCATAGTATGGTTCTCAGAGCTCTGAGAAGGCGGTTGGGAGAGGTATTTTCAGTCAGCGAATAAGTTTAGCGTGGGTTTATTTGCAAGGTGCAAGACATACTTTCCACATTTAACGACCATAAATCGTTGTATAAATAATATATGCCCATAACTAAATAAATGTGTAAGAAAATCACATGGTGCATCTGTCGGGCGTCACATTAGTTTATGTAATTAGTTTATGTAATTTCTATGGTCGAAGAAATGACATAACCGATCGAATGGGCCTCAGATCCCATTATTTAATGTAATTTTTCCTCAAAATTAACGAGTCCAGCGTCTCTAACACTGTTTGATTGATCGAGTGTTTGACTACTTGATTCTATGATGTATGGGCTAGTATTAAATTAAGCGGAATTATAATTAAGAAATTATCTCAATTTACTATATAATAAAAATTACTAATTAATAAAAAATAAATTTACTGGATTCTAATCTTTAACATTATAAAAATACTGCAATTTATCAATCAATAAAAATTAAATTTATTGGATTTTAAATATTAATGTTAATTTAAATTTAATAATTTTATTTTTATTTAATTATATTTAAATTAAAAATATCCATTAACTAATATATCACACTTATCTGTATCAAATTATATATATATATATATATATATATATATATATATATTTTGTAAAATATAACACTGATTTGTATCAAATTTTATATATATATATATTTATTTATTTATTTTATAAATACAAATTATTTACAATTTATTGTTATACTATTTATAATATTATGAGGTAAATTATTACCTTTATTATCATGGTTCACATGGTTTACAACTTTGGGAGAAATGTTGGATTAAGGAACATCATTCTTTATTTTTTATTTTTTTTTTGAAATATTGAATTTTCATATTCTCATTATCATGGATCAGAATTTTGAGAGATGTTGGATTAAGGGTCACTATTTTTGAAGAAATGTTGCATTGATGTAAGGAAAGTTACTTATTATCATGGATTACAACTTTGGGAGAATGGTTTGAATAATTTGGCTCGGAGTTGCTTTATGCGGATACTTTTAAATGTCATCACTCTAATAGAAAAACAATGTCCATAATATAATTTTTTTATATTAAATTTTAAATTATTTAATAATAAAATATATAAAACTAATTAAAAATATAGTAAAAACAATTTAATTTTTTACATTATAATTTTGTTTTATTAATAAAATTTTATTAACGAAATTATAAACATTTTTTTAAAATCAAGAGACAATAATATTTAATTACAATAAAATACAATTTAAGTAAAAATGATTAATATTAATAATTATTATATTTCAAATCATATAATTAATAAAAAATTAATAAATTATATTAATAAACATAAAATTAAAAATTTCAAAATTTGAAATTTATAAAACATAAATAATAGTTATAAACTAAAATATGTTTCATCATATAAATTAAATGATAATTTATATTCCCCAATCAGGGTGAGAGCTATACTAGGGGCATTAGTGGGATCCATGCCATGGTCAAGGTAATAATGAGATGGAATGACGGGTGGCTGGATGACTTCCCTCACACATACCTCCCCATGCCAAAGGTTGTGAGGCTAATTAATGATATCCAAGTATCGACATTTGCAAAGAGACGCAGACAAGCATTTTGGTTTCAATTTGGGAGGCCTAGAACAACTCTCACGAATCGACATAGGATCATAGGCACGGAAAATTTTAAGAACCACCATAAATTTATATGTATAATAAATGGGCGAATCCCCATGATACATAGGAAAAATGGGAGGCGATTTTATCACTAATATAATATGTATATATATATTTTTTTGGCGAATCTCTCACCAAATTATATTATCTTGTAAAGTAATTGCGAATCTTTCATTGAATTATAAAATTTTGTAAGATCTTGGAAAATCTTTCACTGAATAATAAAACATTGTGAAGTCTTGGCGAATGTTTTGTTAAAGTATGAAACCATATATGATAATAATAAAACATATTCATTAAACTGTAATATACTAGCATACATGTTTGGAAAAAAGAAACATAATTTTCACTTCCTACAAACAATGTTGCAAGTTTTAGTGGCCTTGTTTGTCATGGTGGGAGAGATTAATGTTTTCTCTACCACTTTTGTCAAGCTTCAACTTTTGCCAAGCTATCAAATTTCTTTCTTATTCCATAGAATCCAACTGTGAGATAAAGAAAAACACATCAAGTTTGTTTATCCCAACACGCCAACAAGTAGCAAGCCAACATTTTATTTATTTACCAAACCATCAAGTAACAAGCAACAAGTAACAAGTAACAAGTGACAAGTGACAAGTAACAAGCCATTAAGTTTGTTTACCATATCTCTAGTTTATTTGTATTTTTATTTATTTACCATACCTTTGGAGTAAGTATAAAAAGAGCTTTTATTTATTTACCATACCTCCACTATATTTATATTTTTATTTATAACTATCATAAATACATTTTCTTGAAAATGAGGGCGAATGGAAGATTGTAACTCCTAATTTCAAGGGCTAAATTTACTTTTTTACCCTCTCCCTTAAAATAAGGTGGGCTAACCTCCATACCTAATTTTTTTTATAAAATAAATTTGAGGCGATTTGTAACAATGTACTATGATACAAAATATTTGCTCAATAAAAATATAAAACCACTTAATTTAGCCTAAGGGCGAAAATTCGCCCCTAAAATTTTCCATGATCATAGGATCCTTTAGACATGGCTTCATTTTCTGGGTGGTAGAGCACGATACATTCCAGACCTAGAGCCCAAGTGTAGTTTGCATAATCCATCCTCATGGTCGCTGTAGTTGCAGGTATGTTCTAATGTCTATGAATGTCTTGCTCCCTGTGTTTTGTTGGTGTCTTATAAATCTTTGATGGACATTCCTCGTGCATTCTTTTGGTTTAGAATAGAACCTTCCTATGACATATGGGGCATAGGTGTTATAGACATATTTGGGCACTTCAACCCCAATCTTATATGTCGATAAACTAGGACTTTTTAACCCCTAAAACAGTTGTTTCATACCCTAAAAGAACATGGTCATCTAATTACATCATTCCCCAAAATTACCACCTGAAAAACCATCCAGAAATGGCCTAAACTGAACCATACTGACTGCTACACTCGCCAGGTGCGATGCATACTGAGTGATACACTGTTCAGGTGCAATGCATACTGTTTGGGCCTTCTACAGGGTGCGATGGGCGAGGATGGACAAATGTCTGGGACAATTTGCTAAGTGGATGCTCATAGAATCTTCTAGAAACTTCCCCTCTGACACTTGCCTCTCTGAATTCGCCCAAGGATGAGTAAGAGATCTAAACTTCAGTTATCCCCCCTCTTGTGGAATGACAATAATCAAACCCCAGATATGACTCACACCCTTGCACACATCTATAAATGGATCCCTCATCTAAGAGATCTGGAGGCTGGAATATGGTGAATTGCAAGTAAGTGCTGATAGTTTGAGGAAAGAGCATTGTATTGTTGGTGTGATCTTGCTATTTCATGAGGTGAAGAGGGCTTGATGCTGGGAGGATGATGCTGGATTAGACAACTGGGTTGTAATTCTTCCTTCTATTTAATAAAGTTCTTCGAGTTTTCTTCCATATAACTGTGTAATTGTGAATGTTATTATTTGTGAATGCCATTGTATGTTCATTATATTTCTGATTTTGTAATGATTATGATATAATATATCAAGATGCTTTGACGGTTCTTTGTTACTGTGTTTCTACAGGTACTCTCCAAGCGGGATAAGTACGGAGAGGAGTTGCAAGTTCTATCAAGGGGGAGAGAGATCAATCAAGGAGTTAAGAAGAAGATCCAGGTTGGTTCCTTTGTCCTTCTCTTATCTATTATACACAGAAGAAATCACGAATTGATTTAAACTATTGTTTCTAGGATAGCTGCCAAACCTAGAGGGTTAGTCGCTCGAGAAGATGCTAGTTTTCCCAAAAACAAATTGGCGACTCCACTGGGGATCAGATAGATGTTTGTTTGTTGTTATTGTTTGTTTTATAAACTATAGAGGAAGCCTGAAGTCAGCCAGGTAGCTTTTGAACTACTCTTGCTTTGCAATTTCATAGTAGATGAATGCTGCTTCAGTCAATCTCCAGTTTAGTTTATGAATTAAACATTTGACTTACAAGCATTTGAGATGCTATTTTGGTAGCTCAGTAACCTCTCAAGATCATTCCTTTGTACTTTTCTCTTTACTGTCCACCATATCTCAGCTTAACTCACTGAAATCAGCTGCAAATTTGAGCCAAAACCCATTTCAGTTGCGCTCCCTAGCCCATCGCATTATATGTCACTATGAACCAGTATGAATCACACCTCCCAAGTTTGTAAAGTGTGGTGCATCCCTGTTTCTGTGAAGCCCAGGTGCGATGGCTGACTGAACCTATTTCCATTCTTGAAATTTAGGGTTTTTTTTCCTTGTTTTCTGTTTTGTTTAGTTGTTTTGTTACTTATGAATAGTGCCTCCTTATTGAAGCCTCCTTGCAGATCACATAGATCAGCTTCCATTGATTAGGATTAGTAAATGTTTTTATGTATTTTTCCATCATTTGCAATCCTTTGTCGAAAAGTTTCTTAAATCGATCTGTCGTTTTGGTACAAAAAGTGTCATAATTGTCGTTTTGTGTCAAAAAGAGAAGTGTTGTTGAGTCTTCCTTCCCTGGATAGTCGATTGAACTTTTTGTCATGTACTTGATTTGATTTGTTGATATTTGAAGTGTCGAAAGCATTTTCTATTCAAAATTGAAAAGTGTCATTTAGTCTTCCTTTCTATTTTGAAAAAGAAATTGTCGAAAATGTCGCTTTGAGTGAAATATTTCAGGTCTTTGCTATACTTAGTTTTCCTTTTTGGCATTTTTTCACATTAAGGGGAACGAAAAACAAATACATGCATTTGCATTTGCATTTAGTTTGTGTGCGAAATATGATTTAGGAAAATGCACTAGTGTGTGCTCTTTGCTCTTTGTTTGAAAGAAATTGTAATCTTCTTTCCCTAGTAGCTAGGATTTTCATTGCTCAAAATAAACAACGATTGTTTATCATTGTAGGTTGCAATTTTAGGAATTTCAAATCGACGTCACGCGGTGAACCATTGAAAGGCAAACTGTAAACAAGATCAACTCTAAAATAAATTTAAATGAACTTAACAACACTTTGGAACTTAATGCAATGCATCTAGAGGTCTAGGCTAGAGACGTGTTCCGGCATCATAAAATCTAGTAACTATCGTTTTCATTGAAGGTTGGGTGATTCCTCCTCCTTGATACAACAAGTGCTAGCACAAACTTGTGCTCCCCGTACCATCGTGTATATATTGGGAGACCACAATAGGCTTATATCCTTTATTCATAGGAAGCCGAGTCTGCCGCCCTATTGATCGCAATGCACTGAACACAACATTCGGGAAGATTGACTGTCGTACATAAGTCCTTCGTAATTTCTCTTTAATTTATCACCAAGGTGTATTTTGCAGTTTTATGATTGGTTTGGTAATCCCTCTATCTAGATTTTCTAGAGTAGTCACTTTCGTTCCTTTTCAACTCTTTAAAAGAAAAGGTCCATCTGAGCACTTATAACTTCAGGCTCATTAAAAATCGAAGGGGACTAGAGTCATCTTTAGATTTTTCTCGACTCTTAAAAATTGAAAAAGCAAAGTTGTGTCAAAGTGTCATTAAAATTTATTAAATTCAAAATAACATTATTTTCCCCTTAATTTTAAGTTTATCAAGTAATCCACAGTCATGGAAGAAAGTCAATCAAAATCCCGTCATTCACGGAGACTAGCGAGTCAACCGTCTTTGACTCTGGAAACGAAGCCATTCTGGGCAAAACAGTCTCGTTTAACTAAGTCCAATTCACTTGGTTTATTTGAAACTTTTGGTTCAACATTGTCAGAGACTACATTTACTCCGATCATTTCTGGTACATCTGCCTTTATAGAAGAAGTTCCACAGTTACAAGAGGACATTAGAACTGATCCTAGTGTAACGGTAGATACTTCTATACCTGAAACAACTCCATCTAGAGTTGATCCAGAGACTGAAGTTCATTTACCTGAACATCTGGAAGTCGAGTTCCATAATTTAGAATGTGTCACCACTCCGGTATCTGTCACTGTAGAAGTTATACCTTCTTCAGCTCCAGAAATATTTTATGGACTTGACGGTCTACCTCTTCCACCTAGACTGATTGCCATAGAGGAGATAGTAGAGGATCCTCCATCCGGTACCTCGTTACATTTTGAAACTGGGATTCATCTGTATCCATCTACTCCTGAAGTTGGTCCTTTTAATCATCCTTCATCGCAAGTTCCTGTCGAATCGCTAGGAAATCTTTTGGATAGACTAAACATGTCTGAGCAGCCATCAACATCTAGGAATGTGTCATTTGATATAGCTACAGTAGAACTTCCTGTTGCCATTCCTAAAATGTTTGCTGGTATACCATTTATCTCGGCTAGTTATCAATCACTAGCTGGAGTCCACTCAGGGGCTGTTTCGATGACATGGTCTGTTCCTATTTGTTCATCCAGAGTCCCATCTGGTATTTCTTATGTTGAAACTCAGCAAATTGATCCTGCATGCCAGTATCAATTTGGGTAGACCAGTCTTCAAAGACCGATATATCCTTTGAACACTGGACTGCCGCCGTATGGAGGGCAGTATGCTTTTTCATTGTTCCCTCTAGGAGAACAACCATATGAGAGTTCACAACAAAATTCATGTCTAACTAGAATTACATCTAGTGATTGGGTACCAATACTGCCACAGTAGCCAAGGGTTGTATATTCAATGCAACCGATCCAACCTGTGTTGAATATTTCCACTACACCTGCTATTGTGACTGTGTCGCAAGTACAAGCACTGCCTGTTGTGTCTCAACCTCAAGTCTCTCAGGTTACAATACAACAACCTCTTGTCTCTACGGCTTAATCGCAACCTCAGGTTAGTGCTTCCTTACTTGGAACGACTCAGGCTCAAACGGGTATTATCACTTCGCATCTTGGTCAATCTTCCAGTGTTGGGCAACAGCAAATGGTCCAACAACCATGGTTGGTACAATACCAACAACTGCAATTCCAGCAAACCCAACCTCAGTTTGGGCTTGGTCAATATCAAACCTACCAAGGACCTGAGCAACAAGGCTTTGTAAGTAATGGATAGCCACGTTTTCAAAACAATTATCAACAACCACATTATACTGGTTATGTCCAACAACCTTATCAAAGTTACAAACATCAGATACATTATGCTGGTATGCAAATACCTACTGCTCAAGCGATTCCATCTTATCCTGGGTATGCTTCACCTAACCTGAATCAACAGTTGCCTTTTGTAGCAACTCTAGAATTACCAGATTTGAACCGGCTGACAAATGATCTAATTACATATGCCCCTTGGTGGCCAGTGATTCCTCATAAACTTCCCTCCGATATTCCTAAATTCAATGGAAATCCAGGTGAATATCCATCGAATCACGTAATGACTTTTCATTTATGGTGCTCATCTAACACTCTGAATGATAACTCGATTAGGCTTTGCCTTTTTCAGAGAAAGCTCACTGGTCTGGCAGTGAAATGGTATATTGAATTACCTAGAGCTTCGTTCAATAACTCCAACGCCCTTGCCACCACTTTTCTAAACCACTTTCAACTACCCATAAGGTACGAAACATGAACAGAACTTCTTACCAATTTTAAATAGACCACTGCCACTCACATATCTGATCATATTCATGAGCGGCGATGTCGTTGTCGAATGGTAAAGATGTATGTTCTTGATCAGCTTTTAGCTGAGTGGTTTATTAAGTCCTTATTGCCATCTATAACTGAGGATGTGGCAAAAGGAGGAGCTGTCACTGAAGAGCAAGTCATTGCTTGTGCCCAATATTTAGACTTGATCTATACTTAGTCTGACACACTCTACGATAAAATTCTTGACGCTCCTAGACCAGAATTTTACGTTCCACCCCTTCCTAAATCAAACGGGGACTCTCACACTGGTGATGGTGTGATCAGTGCCTCAAGCACACAAATCACAAAGGCTCCATCTAGTAAAGCCCTTGTAGTTTCTAGTCAAAAAGCAAATGACAAACCTCTTGCCCCAGAGATTAATGTCGTGTCATCTGACAAGGGAAAAAATCCAAAGCAACCAAGGGGCAAGAAGAAAGGGAAAAATAATAAGAAGAAACAGGAAGATTCAACTCCTGAAAAATCTTTTGAGAACCCTATTAGGAAAATGAAACCTCGTTATCCATGTTACATATGCAATGAGGAACACTAGACGAAAGATTTTCCACATCGAGTTGAGGTTGCAAAATTTTTAAAGACTTCAAA
Source organism: Pinus tabuliformis (assembly GCA_031772625.1). NCBI lineage: Eukaryota > Viridiplantae > Streptophyta > Pinopsida > Pinales > Pinaceae > Pinus > Pinus tabuliformis. Next base: position 598,601,713 of record CM062814.1, on the reverse strand, counting down.
TACCTCAACGGTGTTGACTGATCCATTTTCGAACCCAAAAACTAATCTGGTTACTATCGATAATGCTTCCACATCCCAAGTGCTTATGCTATCCATCTCAAAACAAAAAAATGATGCTTTGATATCGACAAGGAATAAAGATTATGGGAATCCATCGTCGTCAAACAACCAGGCTACAAATCAACCTAGTAGTTTGACAACAACTTTGCCAGAAGTTGTTCCACCCATTATTCATGAATTAAAAGTAAAGCCACCAAAGGGAGTCGTACATAAATCGACATTTAATCCTCGTGCTCGAGCTGCATAGAATTATAATATAGTGGAGGATCTAGCTCAATTTCCATCCGCTATGTCGACACTTGAGGTACTGCAGAATTGCCCCTCCCAAAAGGAAGCTTTGTTATCAGCAATAGGTGGGATTGATCCAATGGATTCCAATATTCTGGCCTTTAATCGTAAAGGATATACACCTCAGTTACTAGCCCAACTTGCTTTCCTTATACAGGTAAAAGCCCTCAATAAAACTATTCATCGAACAATCATTGATGAGGGGGCATCTACCTGTATTATGTCAATGAGTTGCTAGAAAAATTTAGGTTCACCACCCTTGTTGCGATCATCAACGATATTAAAAGCATTCGATGGAAGAACATACACGCCGTATGGGATTTTAAGTAACTTGCAAGTTGAACTGGGGGGCAAGACAGTAGAGATTGAAGTCGAGGTCATTGATGGAAACCTTGATTACAATATTTTACTGGGAAGGCCCTGGATTTATGCTATGGCTACTGTTGTGTCTACATACTTTAGAAATATTGCATTTCCCTTCCAAGGTGGAATCATAATCATTGACCAACTAGCCTTTTTTCCCAATAGTTCACAAGCTACTGGAAGCATTCCATTGATCCATGGAAGTCATCAATCACTTCAAAATGTCAGAGTAGGTCTCCTAAAAGACCCTTCCTTAATGGGTACTTTTTCCCTCCCACCTCCACTTGGACTTGCGGAAGTGGCCACAGTGGAAACCTGTCATATGATATCTTCTACATCCCCTGAAATTAGAAAGAACTCTGACAATTTTGATAGTGCGGATCACCACGAGGTGTTGCCACCAAGCCCCATAGAATCTTTGTAGCAATCAATTTTCTAGGCCTGGGCGGCAAACTCGAATCAACACTCAACGAGTGTTTGGATAGATAGGTCTTTAGAGTATGGTACCTCTTCCGATCCTTGGTCTCGTATACATTCTATAGACGAAGGAATCATCCATTCAATGATGATAGGAGAGACGTCGTGGGAAGATTACCACCATCATTCCCACCTTCAAGATAACAATGAAGATTATTCAAGCGACCTTAATCATCCTTCAGTTTTTGATTTTTTATCAAATACTGTAAATACAGTGGATTTCGAGCGAAATCTATCCAATATTGAAGAAACTATTGCCATTAATATCTCGACCAAACCTAATGTTGTAGAGAATATTCACATTGGAAAATCTTGTTCTCCATCAGAACTGGAGATTTACTGCGCTCTCTTTTGCGAATTCAGATATTTCTTTGCATGGTCATATGAAGAAATGCCAAGCATTGACTCGAGAATTGTTGAACATGAAATCAAGATGTATCCAGATGTCAAACCAGTACGACAATGGCTTCGACCTGTCCATCCGAAGAAAGCCGCTGCCATTAAAGCGGAAGTTGAAAAACTTTTGCATGCTGGTTTCATTTACCTTGTTCCTCTCACTGATTGGGTATCGAATATTGTTCCTATAATGAAAAAACAAGGAACAATTAGAGTGTGTGTTGATTATAGGGATGTAAATCAAGCGTGTTTAAAGGACAACTATCCTACACCCTTCATCGACCAGATAATTGAAGAATGTGCCGGATGCAAAATCTGTTCATTCATGGATGGATTCTCCAAATACAATCAAATCAATTATGCCCACAGGACTAGTCGCAGACTGCATTTATATGTCCGTGGGGCACATTTGTGTATCGTAAATTACCTTTTGGTTTGAAGAATGCAGGGGCAACTTTTCAAAGGGCAATGAATTACGCCTTCCATGACATCAAACACATCGTTCAACCGTATCTCAATGATCTACCAACTCATTCGCCATCCGCAGCATTTGAGAGCCACATTTCTACGTTGTCAACACTACAAGATATGACTCAATCTGTACAAGTGTGTGTTTTGTGTTTGTTTTGGTCAGCTACTTGGTTTTAGAGTTTCTAAGGAAGGAATTCGACTCAATCCATTTAAGGTTTAGGCAATCCTTGACATGCCTCCACCTTCAAATTTACTTTAGATTCAGAGACTCCAAGGCAAAGCTAACTTTCTAAGGAGGTTCATTCCACATTATGTTGAACTCGCTAAAGGTTATACACGTCTTTTGAAAAAAGGAGTACCCTTCCACTAGGATCAGGTTGCGCAAGATTCCTTTGATGCTTTAAAAGATTCCCTGATAAAAGTATCATTAATGTACACTCCTGACTATCAAAAAGACTTTAACCTGTATCTCGTCGTTGCAAATACGACCATCACCATGGTTTTAGTGCAAGAAGATAGTGGAATTGAACATCCAATATATTATTTAAGTCACAATCTTAATGATATAGAAAGAAAGTACTCTTATGTTGAAAAATTGGCTTTAGCAGCCGTTCAAGCAGTACAGAGATTTCGACACTACGTTCTCTTTCGAAAAACTACCATTGTGTCAAATTACAACCCTATGACCTACATTCTGTCGCATCAATTGCTGGGGGACAAATATTCCAAATGGATAGCCATTTTGCAATAGTTTGATCTGGAATTCACCTAATCCAAATCAAAGAAATCTCTCGTCTTTGCGGAGTTACTTTGTGACCTTCCCTCATCATCCAACGATTTAACATCTAATGCATCAATCGTGGATGAGACTCTGTTTCTGATATCGTCAAGCAATCCGTGGTATGGGGATATACTGGTCTATCTCCAAACCCAAACTTTTAGGCCAAACACCTCTCACTTTGAACAACGACGCACTCGATACCAAGCCAAAGACTACCTGATCATTGGCGAGACGCTTTACCGTCGTGGTGTCGATACAGTCCTATGAAGGTGCCTCATGCGTGAAGAGGCCGAAAAAGTTTTGAATGATTGTCATTCAGGTGCTTGTAGGGGGCATCTATCTAGTTACTTCTGGCCCACCATATTCAGAGATTGCATAACTGCAGTAAGAAGTTGCCATGCTTGTCAGATTTTTGATTGCAAAACCAAATTACCACCTGCACCATTGCACCCAGTAGTTGTTGTTGGGCCATTTGCTAAATGGGGCATTGATTTAATGACATGTAACCCCACCTTTGCTGGGGGGCATGGGTATATTATAGTTGTTGTCGACTATTTTACGAAATGGGCTAAGGCAATGTATACATTAAACAACAATGGCGTAACGACTACTCTTTTTTTTTAATCATGTAGTTTCTAGATTTGGTGTTCCACAGGCTATAGTCATAGATCATGGGTTGCAATTTCGTAATCACATGATGATTGAATTGACTGCCAAATTAGGATTTTCCCACGACAGTTCTACTCCATATTATCTGCAGGCTAGCGGACACATTGAGGAAATCAACAAAGTCCTTAAGCGCATGTTGCAGAGAATGATTGGAGTCCACAAACGGAATTGGCATTTAATCCTATACTCAACTCTGTGGGCATATAGGACTTTGGTAAGAAATGCGACCGGATTTACGCCTTTTCAGTTGGTGTATGGTCTGGAAGCTATCTTACCAATTCAGTGCAAAATTTCATCCCTCAAGCTTGCAATTGATCTGCTTCCCAAAACTTCTGAAGAAGAGGCTCGTTTCTTGGAACTAATCCACCTGGATGAAACCCGTCGTGATGCCGCATTGGCTAACGAAGCACATAAGAAACGTGTCAAGGTGCAATATGACAAAAATGTCAAGCCTTGTGTCTTCTCAGAAGGTGACCTGGTCTTGCTTTACGATCAGGACTCCGACAAATTAGGAGTGGGTAAATTCAAACCATTATGGATGGGCCCCTACATTGTTAAACGGGTATTGACAAAAGGAGCCTATGAGCTGGTCGATTATGATGGGATCCCACTGTCATAGCCCCGAAACGGGTTGTATCTTAAACATTACTATGCTTGATTAAGTATAGTAAACTCATTGTACATATGCTTTTATTGCATTTTTTGTGTTTTCTTTCAGAGTTGTCATTTTGGTTAGGTAATCCACTTCGCATTTGTTGTAGATGTCAAACTTTTTGGAACCATTTGTTGGGTATGCCGATGGAGCTAGTCATAGTACGCAGAACCTATCTTCTGCAGCTTGGGCCATTTTCGCTCCAAGCGGCGAGTTAGTGAGTTTCAAGGGGATATGTATTGGCCGATCGACGAACAACATCACTGAGTATAGTGAATTGATTGAACTTCTCTCTGATGCCATTACATAGGGCATACACTGACTCGTTGTCAGGCTAGATTCATAACTCATCATTCTACAGCTTACTGGCATTTATTCTGTTCGGAACCCAGTTATTTATCGCGCGTTCCTAAGAGTCAGGATTTTGGAAAGACATTTTGATTCCATTCAATATCAACACATTTCTAGAAACTTAAACACATTGACTGATTCATTAGCAAACTATGTGTTAGATAGACATTTGCAGCATTTGTAAAGAAAGCATTTTACATCAACATTTGCATCAGGATTGCATAACTTAACCAAAATAAAACTCCAAAAATTAAAAAATATATAGCTATTTATAGTTTTTACAAAATGTTTTGTGTCCAAGACAAAATCGGTCATCTGACCAAGAAACTCAAAATGAATGCAGAAAAGCATCCTAGACTAATGATGCTAGTGATAACATGTCACCGCCTGTGCGATCATGTGCAAGAGCCTGGTCCATCGACTCGACACACCAGTAGTATGGCACTGTAACCTCAAAGGTAACTCATCGGTCCTGACATCCTAAATACCGAGAGTGAGGCCCTCGATCTGATCCTACAACACTGCCAGGGTCTCTGATATGTCTAGATCCTGAAGGATGGCCCTCCCTACAGCCTCTCCTACTGGAACGTCATCTGCCGTCCATGGCGTGCCACTGGTCGCATTGGTCCAATATATACACACACACATGAGTTTGATTAGTCTTGATAACATTAAAAACACAAAAACATTATAAAACTGATAAACAAAGATGTGGTCAAATCATTTTACCTATAGCACTCCACTGCTCACCAGCTGGTAATGCCAAATCTTGGTCGCCTCGGAAATCCATTTCGACGTATTGATACTCTTCAAATAACATCTCTTGACGGTCGAACCACTTGAAAAAGGCATCAGAGAAGGGAATCTGTGACTGACCGACATGTCTAGCCATAAGATCAACCCATCTCTGCATCTGTGGTTCCCTCGGTGCTAGCAATCCCAGTGAAATGTTCTGAGGTTGCATCAGTGGAATCCTCTCCAAAGAAAAAGCAGTCAATATGGAACCGTAGCTAAAATTCTCGGTTCTTCCATTCTTTACTTTGGAGAGTTGTTCTTTTATGACAGGAAGTATCGCCTCACACCAGTTGAACACCTTCGGTTCCAGGCATACTACATGTAAGATCTATTTTCCAAGTGTAAAGTTGTGCTGCCATCCAATTTAGCAAAGGTAAATAAAATGGTCCTCAAGGGCTGATCAATGACATCCCGGATATTGATCTTGCCATATCTGCTGGGCTGAGATCCGTCTCTACAGAACTGATGAATATAGTCTTTCACGGATTCACCTCCACAGGCGAATCCTGATAGTGAAAGAGGGGCACCATGCCTCGAAAAACCATCAAAAAGTAAATGTCCTCAACTGTCAATGGAATAGATTTACCTATGATCTGGAAAACTTGGTCAGTCGGATCCTAAGCATCGAGAAAATACTGCAAAAAACTGATCTGTTGCCTCATGCTGGATATGCGGAAGAACTTCAGCAAGCCACAGTTTCGTAATGCAGCAACTGTGCCCTGGTCATGTAAAGCAATCATGTCCTCCTCTTCATGTTCTCGTTCACACCATGTGACGACCATCTTGATCCAACAAATGTCTGAAATGAAGACAAAAGATGAGTTAGGATCCAAATTTGAGCAAAAACAGGCAAAAATTTGATGAAAAATCACTGTGTAAAGTTTCCTTTCTGCGCCCATCGCACCCTGCCTTTGAGCAAGGTGGGATGCATACTGACTGGCCTATTGGCAGCTTAGTATGAATTGCACCTTTCGATACAGGCTAGGTGCAATGATTGGGGAACGAGATCTTTGAACCCCAGGGGCCCAGAAAAGTGGAAAAACTAGCTCAGAATCAAGAAAAGATGGAATGAAAATGAAGAGCTCAGGGTTAGCTCCTACCTGGTCCTAACAGCGCAGAGAATAGTCCATTGGATCTCCTGAAATCAACTGGTGAAATTTGAGGGGGAAAACCACTCTAGAGCTCCAAAATCCCAAATTTGAAATGAAATGATGAAAATGAAAGGTAAAACTACTTTTTGTATTTACTATTCACGTACTTCAAGTAAAATGTTAGTTTTAGTTCATTTTTCCTACATATATGTGTATTTCTAATCAATTTGATGGAGTGATTGAGCAGGTTAAACGACCGTCGAAAGAAACTCATGTGCTAAACAGTGAATTGAACATCTTTGACCAACTAGTTCAAGCATATCTTTCCGTTTTAAGCTTGTAAAAAAATGAAACTGAAAATCGAGCATAGTTCCCCCACGGTTCAAGCTCGTTAAAAAATGAACCCACCTTCTGTAAATAACCTCTGTGATTTCCATGCTATCAGCCTTTTGAGCCTTGGTTGTGTACCTCTCATCACCTCCATTCTTTTGGCCGATCATACGCTTCCACTTGGTTGTTTACCATTTTGAGGAACAACTGTGACGAGTGGTCCTGTTAGCCAACCTCTTCCTAGAAATCACCATTTTTGAGAAGTTCCAAGCTTACCCGGAACTAGTTGCTACCCTAAACACCACTCGTTCCTAAAAAATGAGCCTTCTTTAAACCCTTTTCACACTCGTTAAATATGAAAAGATTGTCAAGCAATTGGCCTTTCCAGCTCGTTAAAGTGATTGGAAGTGCCATCCCTCTTGTATATTTTAATCTTTTTCGGACCTGAGGGATTATCTCACGAAAATGTTCAAGTGCTTGTCTTTTTTGGCTCGTTAAAGTGATCGAAAAGTCATCCCTTTTGTATTATTTCAATCTTTTTCAGACTTAAGGGATTATCCTACGAAAAAAAACTATTGGAGTTTCCTTTTCGTCCCTTTTCAAACTCTCTAAACATGAAAAGGACCGAGTTATCCTTGTCATTAAAATCGTTAAAACAATAGTGAAAAACTCGTCCAAACGAGACAGAGTTTCCTTTTCATCCCTTTTCAAACTCTCTAAACATGAAAAGGACCGATTTATCTTTGTCGTTAAACTCGTTAAAACAATAGCGACAAACTTGTCCACCTAGACAAGAACAAGTTTCACTATCACTAGACTCGTTAAAACATAGCGACAGGTTTTCCTAAAGGGAAAATTATAGAACAAGAATATGTTATCCTCCTCAAGCTTGACAAAAATAAAGAGGTATTGGTCAGTAATGACTGGGGAAAAAGGGAAGAAAACTTGAAAACTTTATGGTAGCAGGTCGCTCTTGAACATGACATTTTCACTTCGTCTCCATGATCGAGTTGGGTTGGGTTATTCCGTTCACCGGTCGTCTCACTATTAGTCTTTTCCACCATCCATATTTTGGGGTTAACACTACCAATTCATCTTAGTGTCGCCGATATGTTCAAGAGAAGTCATTCAATTGAGAATTCACCATCCAGTTGATGTCTCATCCACTGCAATACCTTCAACCTTCATTTTTCATGACCGCCATTCCTGAACCTTGTGTCGTCAGATCGTTTTCACCTCCAAAAAATCATTTGCTTTGTTTCATGTCATAGATGTGGGATACATCAAGGCCCTCCTACGACGAGTCACTTCTTGTCGACATCAACTCATTATCCAAGAAGTTGACTTAGAAACAACCCTTTCAGTGCTTTGAAGCTTGCATGCCTCAATGGAAAGTTTCTCACTTCCGGCGACAGGTTGACATCAATGGCCTTCGACCGAAAGATTTTGCGTGATGTTAAACATCAGATCATATATTCACACCACGTGAATTGTATTGTAGTACCTTGAGGGTCATCATCATTATCGGTGATTCCTCTCACGTCTATTAACAACTCACATTTTTGGCTGATAATCATGCAATGTCTTTCCATGTTCGACTTCAAAACATCTTTTCACATTGATTGACTTGTACATCGGGTGAAGATTGAACGAGTTTGAAGACCCTAGATCTAGTTTCATCCATCCAGGCTGTGATATATTTAGGGATATAAAAAAATCAAATGTACAAAGCTGCTACACAGATGGTCATCCAAACCAAGGATGATGACTCTACATATGAAGAATCACCAGTCTACATCTGTCGACGACTATCTAATATATGTACATGAAATGAATCTATAAAGGTGAGCATGGAAATGCCCGCCTCAGCTAGATCATGAAAATTATATTATGATGATGTATTGTATTGTATCTTATACAGGTCACCTTCCAGTTTCGAAACCTCGGATCCTCATGGTAAAGCATTTCACCCGACATCAAGATTTACAACTTCATGCTTTAGGGGGCAACCGTTATAGACATATTTGGGCACTTCAACCCCAATCTTATATGTCAATAAAATAGGGATTTTTAACCCCTAAAAGAGTTGTTTCATACCCTAAAAGGACATGGTCATCTGATCACATCATTCCCCAAAAGTTCCACCTGAAAAACCATCCAGAAATGGCCTAAACTGAACCATACTGACTTCTACACTCGCCAGGTGCGATGCATACTGAGTGATACACTGCTCAGGTGCGATGCATACTATTTGGGCCTTCTATAGGGTGAAATGGGCGAGGATGGACAAATGTCCGGGACAATTTTCTAAGTGGATTCTCATAGAATCTTCTAGAAACTTCCCCTTTGACATTTGCGTCTCTAAATTCACCCAAGGATGAGTAAGAGATCTAAACTTCAGTTATCTCCCCTCTTTTGGAACAAATGTAACAAGTGCAATGACACTAATCAAACCCCAGAGATGACTCACACCCTTGCACACATCTATAAATGGATCCCTCATCTAAGAGATCCGGAGGCTGGAATATGGTGAATTGCAAGTAAGTGCTGATAGTTTGAGGAAAGAGCATTGTATTGTTGGTTTGATCTTGCTATTTCAATAGGTGAAGAGGGCTTGATGCTGGATCAGACAACTGGGTTGTAATTCTCCCTTCTATTTAATAAAGTTCTTCGAGTTTTCTTCCATATGACTATGCAATTGTGAATGTTAATATTTGTGAATGCCATTGTATGTTCATTATATTTCTAATTCCGTAATGATGATATAATAGATCAAGATGCTTTGACGGTTCTTTGTTACTGTGTTTCTACAGGTACTCTCCAAGCAGGAGAAGTACAGAGAGGAGTTGCAAGTTTTGTCAAGGGGGAGAGAGATCAAGCAAGGAGTTAAGCGGAAGATCCAGGTTGGTTCCTTTGTCCTTCTCTTATCTATTATACATAGAAGAAATCACGAATTACTTTAAATTGTTGTTTCTAGGATAGCTGCCAAACCTAGAGGGTTAGTCGCTTGAAAAGACACTAGTTTGCCCAGAAACAACAGCGGCCACCTCTTTCGTTGGCTTATCTGGGATTTTGTGGCCCCTTCTTAAGAAGCTTGTTGTTTTTTTTAGTAACCTCTCACCCTTAGTGCGCATACAATCTTGGAATTGGTTCTTAAACATGGTGTTAATCAATTGTATGGGGGTAATTACTCCTTTTTTTGTTTCTCATAAGAACACTCTAATCGGTTTGATTTGGGGAGGGTTTGCAAGGGAATTTCTGGGTTTTAAATTAGTCTCCCATTTATGGATTTATAGTGTCTATTGGGCCCTATAAGTGAACTATATGATCAAATCCATGTCATTAAGGTGGGGAAATCTCAGTTTCAATGGTCTAGCATTTATCGTTCTATTACATGTGTCTTTGTAACAACTGCATGTTTGTGCCTTAACCTAGTCAATTGGTACCTGCTGTTGGGCCATCTTTTACCTAGCTAGCCAACAACCTAGATGAGGTCTCTAGTGGTGGAGGATTTTGTGTCTGAAAACATTTTCCAACTCTGTCCTTGTAGCCCATGATGTCAACAGATGGCTCAAGCTGCCTCATCCTGTGAGAGAAATCCTAGGGGTGGTTGTAACCATAGCCAGGGCCAAGGTCATGGTCATGGAAGAAATCAAACTCAACCTCGACCCACCTGAAATTGGGGTCACATAAATAACAATGATTTAATCTTGGAAGTAGCTCAGTCCTATTAGACAAATGTTGATTTAGAGGCTTGCCCGATTACTTCAGGGTGGGAGAATGAACTGAAGCAGTAGGTAGAGGAGAATGAACTGGAGCAAGATGAATGGCAGGATCTCATCATTGGCCTGGTCCATACCAGAGGCAAATACACCTAGTTCCAGCAAACCCTATACCTTTTCTGGAAGATGAAAAATCTCTTGGAAAAAGCTTTGAAAACCACCTTTGTAGGAATTTCAGAGTTAGAGGAAATCCAGAGGGAATTCTAGCTCATTCAATGCCAAATTCAACATCAAAATGCTCATTTAAGTTGTATTGAAAAGAATATTCCCTGCCTTCCACAAACTAAACTGTTGGACGTCAGTGCCAAAGACCCGTCACCAATAGAATCTTTTTATGATTAGCATAGTGTGGACACTTAATTTTCCTATGTATATATGAATAATATGCAAATTTTGTCTTTATGTGATAGACATAAAGTATTAGGAGACTCAAAGACACTCAGGTTTATATAGCCTTGCTCAACATTCTTAGACTTTTCAAATTTTAGATGGCCTATAATGCCGTCAGATGGCTAACATACCTACTTCCCCAATGGGCACGTTGAGGCCATCTAATCATGGATGATGTTTATGTAATACCTGCATGTTTTTGAAAATGGAATAGAAAGGATCTACCAAGCTTACAAAAAATAAAATAAAAAATAAAAAATTATATTCATAACACTTATATTATAGAACTTTATATATAAATTTAACCAATGAACATATAAAACATTAATATTAACAATAATATCTTTTTCGATTTATATATTTATCTAAATATATGATTAATACTATGCATATTACATTAAAATATTAAACTAAAAAAAATTATAATACACAAAGAAATGTCACATATCCATAATAATTATATGTATTATCAAGGTTTTAACCAAATTAAAAACAAGAGTATTTTTATATAGAGAGATGTGAAACTTATATAAATATAGATAATATTGTAAAGAATCAGTATAGATACATATTAACTCTCTACCTACCAAGTGTTAGAGAAGAATCAAATCTTTTGAGTTGCAAACCATTTCTCTAGTTTTGCACTCAAAAATAGGTTTGCATTTCATGAGATTTGATCTCTCAGCCCTTGATAGAGTGAGAGCTCTTTGTCCTTGATAGAGCTAGAGTTAAAATGGATATATGTTGATGTATTCATATTGTTTTGAATTATGTGCAAGTTTATTAATTACCAATGATTCAAAATAGCGCAAACCATATTTTTATTTTTTAAAGTTTATTCATATTTTAATAATATGAGTGCTTTTGAAAAAACAAAGAATAAAATTTTATGGTGAATATTTGTATTATTTAAAAAATTAATTGATAGTTAAATTTACATTAAATAGAAAGGAATTTACATTAAAATTCAGAAAACTCTCTTAAATTTTCTCTTTTTAATTTATTTTATTTAAACTAATTTTTTTCTCCACAATTTATTCACTTTTAAGGAGAAATTATTGGGAAATAAAGAGATGGAGGATATTATGGGGAGGTAATCAACGCTACTCTAAAAATCCAAAATTGTGTCTTTGTTGTGACTAGTGTTAAGAAGAAAATGAACATTGCCAAAATTAGAACTAATACTCATGAGCTTCATAGTTAAATTGGGTGTCGGTTAATTCCTAAAACACCGCAGGTTGAAATAATTTGTCACTTGTGCAATCCTAGGAAAGTTGAATATGAAAATCTCTATCTCTTAGATTATCCACCTAATACTCACATTCAATCTGAATTTTAAAATATTTGTCGCACTACCAACCTTCTTGACCTTTTAACTTAGCAAAAATATGTTGATCAGAGAGAAATTTTGTCACTTCATCCTCCTTCCTTCACCCCTCCACATTCCTGAAATGCTCTCCCTGATTCTGACACCTTAAAAAAGAAGTAGGATGTTGGCGGGACCTTCGGTAGTTTAGTTGGAGTTCGGTGCAGTAGTGTTGTGTAAATTTAATCCAAGTGGGTCCTTCTGTAGTTTTATTAACCCCCTGAATAAGATTCAACTCTTACTCAAATATTTTCCTTCGACCAACCTACGGACATTAAAATTTGATCTCTGATTCTCCATACCCCAAAAGAACTTTAAACTCTGACTCAAATCGTTTCCTTCGACCAACCTACGGACATTAAAATTTGATCTCCTTATTAACCTAGAAGACCTTTAAACTCTAACTCCAAGATTTTCTTCGACATTTAAATTTAATCTCCAGACCCACCTACAGCCATTAAGTGGACTTTTGACTTTTCTTTAATACCCTAGAGGCTCTGGTAAAGGTACTATGACTTTTTTTTTAACATAAAAAATGACGTTAAAAAATTATGATCAATCTCTTACCTTCTTAAGGTTTGTGTTGTAGCAGCTACAACCACCCACCCAAATTTTGGCCTGCACCAATTTTGGAGCCTCCCTTGAGAGTTTCACTTGATGAATTCACACATGCGGGTTCGCTCCATGAGCTCGTGTGAATCCTCGCATCCGCCTTGCTTGTTCATTCATTCGAGTTTCTATATGCTGGTGTCTAAGTCATGCTTGCGACCATGTTCTGGTTATGCTCGAAGTCTTTGCTTCATATGTGCTTGTTGTGTTCGCTATGAAAGAATTTATCGCACTCACAAATAGAGTCATGTTCACTGTCGTGCAAGCATCGTCTCAATCAATGAATGGTCAATCATGAGTGTCACGCTTGTCACTTTCACCATCGGTCAATCATGTTGAACATGTGTGTCTAGATGGTTTGAGTCGTTTCGTCGTCGAGTCATGTGAGTGTGTGTTTGCATGATCACCTATGTATCTTTCGATCTTTCACACACTTAGTCAATTTTGTTGAAGTCCTAACGGCCATACTTCCCTTTGACAACCAGACCATCACCTCACCATCGACTCATTTGACTATCAACTAGAACAACACAGAAGCTCTAAGACATTCTTTTCAAGTTGCGATGCCCGCAAGTAGTTCAATCAACTTCCATGTTGACCACCCACACAGTTAGACCTAGTAGTCACCCCGGGACTGACTCCCTTCAAAAATTGCACAGAGGCCACTGACCTCACTCACTCAACTGACTAAGGAAATTGCACAGATAGGCCAGGTAGAAACCAAGTGCCCATCCTTGTTTCCTTCAGAAAGTTGCGAAGTTTTCCTAGTCAGTCATCTGGATAGTCGATTGACTGCTCATACAAGAAATTCACAGTTTCCATGAGTAGGCCTTCTATTGTCCAGCAGTTCGCTCAACGCAAAAATTGTGCAGAGATGATCAGCAGGATGACTTCCCAGCTTTAGTGCAATTTCCCCACCAGCAGCTCCTAGCAATAGACTGCCAGTTCCCTCCGAGAATTGTGCAGTTTCTGTTGCTAGTGATTGAGCAACCAACTACTAGTTCCCTATGGGAATTGCATATTTTTGGCTGCCAGTGACACTAGCAACCAACTGCCAGTTCCCTCTGCGAATTGTTCAATTTTGGCTGCCAGTGACCCCAGTAGCCAACTGCCAGTTCCCTCTGCGAATTGTGTAGTTTTGGCTACCAGTCTCCCGGGCAGTTCCTCCCAAAAACTACGCAATTTCTGCCTACTGACCCTTCATGCAGCCCGGCCCATTCCTATGGAAAAGTGCAAAAATCTGGCTGTCCAGCCCCGCTGTCCGTTCATTCCGAAAAATGCACATAGCATGCCTTCCTTTCCTTCCTACAGCCCGGACTGCCCCTCCCAAAATTTGCACAATTTTGTCTCCTAGCTGAGCCAGACCTTGAAGGAAGTCACTGTTGACTCAGATTACCCATCTCCATCACTCTGTGACTCTTGAATAGTGCCCAGAGCCATCATCCCACTTCACAACTTTGTTGCCTCTCCTAGTCACGTGCATCCGAAATGATCATGTGTCATGGTAGATTAGAAGTTTTTGGATTTGATGTTGTCTCATCATGAGTGACTATAGGTATAGGTACACCAACAAACATGGCATGACGACGAATGAGATGAACGAAGGGAGCACATGCAAAAGGATAGGTTCACCAACAGACAAATGAACTATACATGCGAAACGGACGAACGCGACGAACATGCACATTTGCAAAAAGATGAGCCTATCAAGCCTTCCAACATGCAAGCAAGGAAAAACATGTTAAATCTTCATCAAGTGAACCAAGGACCATCGAAGACTTCGTGCACTTCACCATGCAGAGGTGAAGCTATGATACACCATGAAGCCATCCATCTCCTAGTAGCACTGTAACTCGAGATGCACTCCAACAGTAGCACGAATGTACCAACACTTTCATGTCAAGTCTTGTCGAGTCACGTCATGAGTCATGTCACCCACATCTCCACTATGGGCTTGTTTTCAATCAATGTGATGTAACGTGGAAGTCCAAGAGACCCACTTGTTGAGCAAAGAGACATGTAAGTCGAAAATTAATGGAAGTCAAACGGTCATGAGGGTAGTTGAACAACCACAAGGGTCAGTTTTACCCCTGGCTATAAATACCCCCGTCATTTGTATATGCAAGGGACTTTTCACCTCAACTCCTCCCACATATTCAAGAGAGTCTGTAATCTTTCTTTGAGGAGAAAGTAATGGCTCCAATGCCCCGCACTCGAGGTTAGTGATGTATGGTGTAACGATGTGTCTTGGAACTTCGCTTAATTCAGAAGCCTGCTAATAGGCCATCACGTTTTCACACATTTATTGTATCTATTTTAAGACTAGTCTTTAACACTTGTAATGCATGTTGCTTTAACCTGTGTTCTACATCTGAATTGTTTCATTTGTTGTAATGCATAACCCATTAATGGAAATGTGTTGTATATGATGTTAACGTTGTCTCGCCCATGTAGACTACTCTCCCAGACATCAGACATACCTTTCACATGAAGCTTGTTGTAACAACCGTTGAACTCGTTCGGACTGATCTGTTGAGTGTTGTACGTGTTATCTTACCTTGTATGTTGTGACTGTCGCTTCTGTGTGCACTGCTCCTCTAGAAGCTGTGCATGTCCTGTTGTGTTGTGTGTCCCTAGTAGTGTTGGGATTGCTCCAAATCATCCAGGAACTCACTCTCACCCTCTCCCTCGGCAGTGAAAGAACCGTTGATAGAAGTGACACTTACACTCACTAGGCACGCGAACCTCACTTCTCGAAGACAAAGCAAACCACCCTCATGTGCTGACAAGTAAGAGTTGAGGCAGATCCTTAAGATAATGGCAACTAGGCTATCGAACCGGATGGGACTCCTACACCAAATGGTGTGAGGTCTAGTTGGGACTTCATACTAGGGAGATCCCCTGATGTTGGCGGGTCCAGCACCATCAACAATTTGATAGATTATATAAGTCTTAGTGAATGTTAAATGTCCTTAACATGTCTTATTACAAGATTCATTATTCTACTCAACATGCATTTAATATGTATTTTAACAAGATTATTTAACATATTTAATATTTCAAAAAGTGACACAATTAATAACACCCTTTATTGTAGTAAAAATTGTGATTGGTTTGAAATCACAATATCAACCATCGATATTATTGTGAAAATTGATCTTTGAATCGAAAAATAATATTCTTTTTAGTAATTACGTTGTAAGGCATTCCTCTTTGAAAACAACTGCCCCAGTTGCCATTATGTCCCTATCTGCACCATTGGATCGAATATTAGATAATTGAAATGTTTTAAGCCATTAGATCCATTGCATCCTTCATTTATGCTCTGCTAACTACCTAACTAACTCACTAAGCCCTATTAGTGTCTCTTCCACCTAGCTATAAAATATGATACGACTTCTCAAAATAAAATAACTCGATAAAATACTGGTTTCAAGGCCAACCACTGGAACATCGCCTGGAATTGGGTTGTTAAAGCAAAAGAATAAGAAGAATCATTCTTTCTTTGCAACGGGTATTAATTATACATTTTGATTCACTTCCTTCTCTCGGGTATGACTATTGAAGGGGTATGGTGAACGCATTCTATCTCCTATTTTTTGCTTGCTCCTTCTATTCATATCGATCCAAAATTTTTGTCACTGAGTTCTAATGTTCTGAATATTTTCTTTACGGTCTTTTAACTCAAATCATTTTTGCTGCAAAATGATTTCCTTGGATCTATAGAAACTTAACATGAGGTTTATGTGAAGCATTTTTCAAATCCAGGTTGTAATTTATGGAAAAAGACATGTGCATTGGGGTTTGTTGACGCGTATCTCTCTGGGGTTTTAGGAAGAGGTAGTCATTACTGATGGTGTGACTTACCTATTCCTATTGGGATTACCTATAACCTATATGGGCATAAATGGGACCATGCTAGTTTACCTTCCCCTTCCTCCAATCGAGGGGGCCATGTCGACTCAGGCAATGTGAGTAGTTTCACCAGAATCTCATACATATATGGATCCAACACCTTTGAATGATCGAGTTTCTCACCCAAAACTTGTAGCGGGGGCTAAGCCACTAAAGCTAGAAGTGGAGGTAGATGTTCTTTTTTTGTTTCACATGCTATGTTTCTTTTCTTGTGTGGTATCTGATTCATAGTACACTCGGAGCTGAGATACAGTGAACCCCCGGGATCCCTGGTATGCAATCAAACAAATATGTGTAATAATTTTATAGTAAATACAAAAGGAGCCTCCAAATACCAAAAATAAGGGTTATTATAACCACTGTTTGAACATAAAAGGAGATTACAGTGATTATAACCAGTGTTTGAACATAGGAGGAGATTACAGGAGACTTAGATTTTAGTGCATCAAGGTTGTGGGAAACATCCATGTGGTTGCCCTAATTTAATTTCTTGAATCTATTTCTAGTCTTCATCTTTGGTTATCACACTTTAAATGGTCAAGTTACTTGTACTTTTTGAATCTATTTCTAGTATTTATCTTTGGTTATCACACTTTAAATGGTAAATTTACTTATACCTTTTGTGCTCTTTCATCTTTCAAACACCATTCTCTGTGATATATACATGAAATATCTTTAAGATGAATTTAATATTATTTGTTTCTGGACTATAAATGGTTATATCATGGCAGAACTTCAGAGTGGTAGAAAGAGAGTTGTCTAAAATACCAATCTTCCATGGAAATTAGCATGTGGTGAGAAGTGAATATCCACTGATGACTATTATTATAAATACTTTATAATAATATTTATATTTATATTATTTGAATGATATGGTTGTTTTCTATTCAACTCTGGATTAAACATGGGTTCACTCTGTCAAAGAAATTGGGTTTGAGGAGGCTTCTGCAAAGAAGACGACAACTTCCTCAATACTAGGGTGATCAGTGGGTTCTGCATTGTACTGTAACTATTCCCAAAAAATTCATACATTTTTTATGTAATTTTGATTTCGATTTTCAACATCACGCACACTTCTCCACAACATACAGACATCCCGCTATTTTTTTATTTTCCATTCACCACTTTGTACACACCATGTCTTTATATGTCTTCATGGTACGTTATGTATACTTCAGTCTATATTCTTGCATGTAATGCTTATGTGTGCTTATTTTGGGGTTCCGAGGAAGGAAAAATATATAGTCTCTCGTTGATTCACACGTCTAGTTTTTGAATCCTTCATTGTTTCTGAGATGATAATGTAACATATGTGCCTTTATATTTTATGTTATTAAATGGGTATGGGATTTTACTTGGAGGAATTGTTGTTGTGTTTTGTTCTTCTGAGCATAATGCAACCACCTCCTCCTTTTTATATGGTATGTTTTTGAATGGATATAAAATTTTCTTAGAGGACTTGGTGCTATGTTCCTCTGCAACTAGTTATTTATCAAAAAAAAATATAAATATATTTTCATCTTAGGGTTTTTCATTAGATCTTGTGCTATATTGATATGTAGAAACCTGAAACCTTCTACAAAGCATCTACATGAGGAATGTGAGCTTCACATCCCTAACATGTGTAGTCATATGAATAACTTGTCGGATTCATCCATATTTCAGGTCTCAATGTGTTCCCAAAAGTTTATTTATTTAGTCATAGGAATAACTTGCTGGGTTTATCCATGCTTCTAGTCTCAAGATGTTCCCAAAAGCTTATTTTTTTTCCATTCAGCAGTGAAAGATTAGCAATAACACCTTTTTCTTTTAGATTGATATCAACATTTCCAAAATAATGTGCAAGTAATTTCAAAATGTGTATAATGTAGCATTTATGATTTTAAATAATGAAAGATACTCAAATGAACATAGAGACCTTATGAAGAAATGATAAAGAATATAGTATACTTTCTCTCACATCATACTTCGGTAAAAAACAACAAACATGAATTTTGAAAGATAAACATAAGAAAAAACTATTAATCTTATAAATTAAAAAGAAGAGAAGTTGGGTTTCCTGTTTTGTAAACCGGTGTGGTTTCTGATAGATTTAGTGGATGTTTAACAACCTCAAGGTCACTCTGTAACATTTATCTTATTGAGCCATATAGAATTTAGCTTATTATATTATTATAACATATTTATTATTTATATTTATATTTATATTGATATTTACACTTGTTATCTTTTCCTCCCTTCTTTTGTTCTGGAGGATTTTTCAAAATAAAAGTAGTCAATGTATCCCTCATATATACATCATTAATGTACCAACATGTAGCACATCACATGGATATCATTTGTGTCTTTGATATTAGAATCTTTGTCTCTGGATTTCCACATCCATAGCACTAGACATATCTTTTTATAAAAAATTCCAGCAAAGGCCACATTCCTGCTATCTATGTAATGCCACCAACTTCTGCCACCAGTCTCTTATGTAAACTTTTGTAACTAAGTATATTTTGAAAGGTACAAACGAAAACCACCATCATCCTTTGGCTTATGTAAATTCATAGAGGATTTATTTTTGAATACTACCCCAGTCATTTTCTTTGTTTTAGATCGGTACATTGTTTGAATCTTTGCATCTTTTCTAGAAAGAAGACTGAAGCACAAGGTAAGGGTCTATCTGCAAGGTAAGGGCTTGTATTGCTTTTGGATATGTGTTGATCAAGATTCCATCCAGAATGCTCCAAACCACTCCCAAACGATAGCTTCTAACGGTTAACCCCAATAGAAGGAAGCCCATTCTACCATAGAAGAAGGAAGTTGATTCCCCAATATTTTTTCAAATTCTCCCTGTCGAAGTTGTCACAAACTTATCCATCCTTTGGGTTATGTAAATGCATAGAGGTTGTCTTTCTAGATATTACCCCATTCGTTGTCTCTGTTTTAGATCCGTACAATGTTTGCATGTGTGCAACTTTTCCAGAAAAAAGCCTGGAGAACAAGCTAAGGGCTTGTCTACAAGGTAAGGATTTTTCTGACATTTGGATTTGTGTTGATCAAGATTCCATCCGAAGCCCTCCAGAAATTTAGAGATTTACAAATTTGTTGGCCATTACTTGCAAATCTATCCTAGGAACCCTGTGGTAAAAAAATTTGTATGACTCTATGAAAATTTCCAGTGTCACAAGTCCTTTTCCTTTATTATGATCAGGAGAGAAACTCCAGTTTCTTGCATGCCCAAGCAATAATGTTGAATCTATTCCCTAGCAAGAAAATATTGGGTCTAGAGACTCCTTTATAGAGGTGGGAAGTAATTCCAAAAGCACCACCCCTTTACTTATAAACATATTTTCCTTATTAGATGCAATACATGTCACAACATGTTCTGAAGCACATAACTAACTATGTCAGTTATATTCATTGTTTCATTAGTCTTAGAACCTTTGAGGAGAATGTAATTTTTTTTTCAACCACTTCATACTTTTCCATTATCAATTCTAAGTCTCGTATATTGATAGTAGTTGACATATTAAATAGACTCTATGTTTGAAAGTAGTTGACATATCAAATAGGCTCTATGTTTGAAAGTAGTTGACATATTAAATAGACTCTATGTTTGAAAATAATTGCAGCAATGGTATTTACTATTAACATTAATCCCCTATAGTCATTTTATTTCACTTTCTCTACCTGATCATAGATATAGCTTGCTTTACATTATGAATTTTGTACACATTTAACAAGGATTGGACATTTGTTTAAAAATTGATTAAGCGGGTCATTTTGTGATATGAGGATTATACAAGGAGTTGTAACCTACTTCCCATTCATGTGCAAAATCCATCTTGTGCACAACTTCGGATGCATATCACAACTTTTTAAAGGCACATCCTAAGCGGGATATTGTAGGCATTGCATGAGCACAATCACAGATTCAACAACACAATCTACTACAAAAAATATATTTAATACACCAAGTATACAAATTCATAGGTAGAAGAACTGCTCCCATATATTGCAAGGATTGCACAACAACCTTAATTATCAACAAAATTTAGGAGACATATATACATAAAAATAGCCCATAATGGGATGTCTTGTGCATCCTTGAGAGTGTACTTACTAATAATATCTATATATACTCATTTGTAATCCAAGCTAGAAATTGTCAAAAATTCATCAGATGAATTTTAATATATGAGCATTTTATCGATATGTAGGGAGAATTGATCTGCCTTAATTTGTTGAATTATTAAATGACACAGTTGGGTTTATATTGCATATTGGAAGCTGAAATGGCACGTTCCATGTGGACCAAATAGTGTCATCACTTTCCGTGGTGTTCCATGAATGAAGCGATGGTATTGGTGGTCATAATCGTTTCTCCCCTTAGGGTTTTCTGGTCATGATTGGCATGAGAACAACCATAAAACAATAGGGTATGGGTTCTTTCATCTATCGTTTAGTGAACCATATTATTCGTTAACTATTTGAGACCTTATTATTCTAACTAACAAGATCCTTCCAAGTTGCAGGTATGGAGCATAGATTCCTCTGATTATAGTCGAGTCACTATTTTACTTGGTCACTCTGGGTCTATCATGATTACTTGCAAGGGCTCCCAAATAGCTTCATCTAAGTTCTGTCTCTTCAAATCGGAACAGGGTTTGTCATTCTATTCCATTATTCCCAAGTTGTTGGCTATATTTAGTATGGTGGAAAGTTACTTACTTCCATTTTTTCTTGTTCCAAGAAAAATTAATCTTTTGATTGGTTGGGGACTTTATTTACTAGTTTCCATGTCAATTGGAGTTCTCATTATAAATTCCTTCCAATTTCTAGTTTTGTCTGTGTTCACCCCTTTGTTGGTTATATTCGAGATACTTCTTGTCATGGCCTTTCCTCTTTATACCAATGGAATAGTAAGAGCATTATCGGTAGCAACATATGCTCCTTTGGCTACTCCATTTGCATGGTGGGGTCTTGGAAGAGCAATGTCAACATTGATCAAAATATGATCAACCACAGTTTCATGTCACCAAAATTTGTTGATGGAAATCATTCTAAACATCATCATGAAATATACTCTCATCTCAGAAAACACTTTGGAGTCCTTGCAATTCTTTTTATACAACCTATTAAGCTTCTTTTTAGTTTTCTGGACTCCTCGTAAGAGGTGAGCAGGCTGAATCAGAAGGCTTCAAATTTTGATGGATTTCTAATTCCATTAAAGATATGCAGTGGCAATGTTTGAGTGAACTTTGTTTAGTGGCATATCTCAAACTTGTGACATTCTTAATGGGATATATATCCAATTCTTGTTATCTTCTAATCGTTTCCTCATTATTATTTCATTTATTCTTTTTCTTTGTTGATAAATGGGAACTGTTATTCTTACATGTTGACATGTTTTACTATTTTGTACTATTTTTCCAGCAAGAGCTGGGTTGAACACTTAGGTATTTAGTATATGAAGTGAGCCTATTGATTCATATTATCAAATGTTCAATTTTACATAGAAACATGTTTATACTGTCGTTGTAGTTCTCTTAGGTGTACTGAGAGTTAATTAGTTAGTCACGGTGCACATATTCCTAAATTATATGAGAGTTCATGTAGTCACACTAATCCTAAATTATATGATAGTTATTGTAGTTACACAATCTCAAAATTTAATATCCATTAGGATTTAAAGCCAAAAAAGGAATTAAAACTAAAGAGAGTATCCTAAGCTAACAGTTGGAAAACCAAATGCCTGCTAGAGACTGATGTAGCACAAAGCACAAAGTGATGGTTGGGAAGGACAAATGAAATTTATTCAGAGTTGCATCTTCCAAACAGAGCAGTTCCCTTGTGACTGCCAGTAAACAATCCTAGAGGAAGATTCACCATGAAAGATCAACATCTAGGTGGATCTGGAAGTTTAGAATGCATCTTCACGTTAAAGAAACTAATGGTGAACTCAAATTTGAACATAATTCAATTTGTTGACTGAGCTTAGGTAGAGAGATGATATCACTGGAAAATATCCTGAAGCTTCTTATCTACACTATGCCACCAAGTTGAATGGAGGAATTTTTTGTGAACAATCAATTTCCACTAGGATTTTCCAACGGACATCAATCACCAAAGGGTTTTCATCCCCAATTTCCTATTTGAATATTTGTAACAATTTTTTTATATATGTGAACAGATTATGTTTGGTTACATATATGTGTATTGATGACACCTTGGTGATATAGGAGGGTTAATCCCTTGGAGCTACCTGTTTCGTGCGTCTTCCTAACATTTTTGGAGTGTCTACCTATTTATCACTCTTATCATCAATATCTTTGAAACCTCCACGACTTGGTTCCATGAAAGTAGATTTTTCCTTTCATTCCTTCATGATGGCTCCTTCTATGTAACATATGATTTCTTATACACTACTCTTTCCTCTGTTATTTCCTTACGATGTTTCTTTTGCAACATGTGGTGAAATTTCTAGTATTAATTTGTTTGGAATTAAAATGACTATTAATCGATTAAAATCGTAACTACAAAAATCGGTCACAACACAAATAAAAATATTAAAATTATATTTAAACTTAAAAAAATTAAAATGTTAAAATTATTTTATAAATTTCAAACTTAAAATTTATATAATAATATTCTTTTCACTAATTACTTAAAAATAATTATATATAAATTATTAAAAGAACTTTGTATTTAATCGAAAAAAATATATAACAATAATTTTAAGAAAAACATAAAAAATAGCATACTCTCCTTTCTTTTCTTTTTGAAATCTACACAAGATTTTTTTTTTAATTAAGAATAATCATAGTAGCCCAAAATATCTCATAGAGGGCTTTTCCCTTTACCCTTATAGATATGATGTTGATAGATCATGTGCCATATTCACCAGCTTATTATCATATTTTTTTCAAGCTCCCCTTTCGACATTCATTTCTCATTAGGGTTTTCTCTTCATATCTGGTTCGAGATATCAAGTTTTATTTAGAGTTCTGAGTGAGCATTCGCTAAGCATGCAATGTCTACTTTTTCAAGGTAAATAATTGGATGGTGTTAATCCTCTCTTAGTTTAAAATATATGTAAATATGCCACTACTTTCATGGTTCTTTTTCTACTAGGGGGGAATGGAGGTAAGACATCCTCCTCTTTGACTTTTTCTTATAAAGATGCCATCCATGCTCGAACCCCTTATAAGGAAGATTATACCCAAATAGCTCCTGGGACATTTCTGGTGGAAAAAACCAAGGAAGTTGTTTCACTAGAAATATCTCTCTCAGATGTAGAGGATCTTCATTGGGTGCATTCAAAGGTGACCCTAGTTTTCTGATTTATTGATTTCTTCCTTGCATGACGTATCTCTACCAATGGTTCCATGCCGTTTGGACTAAGGATTGTAAGGTTATTTTCTTCTTAAGAGGCTTTTTCATTGTGTTATTTTTGGAACCAGAAGATTATCAGAAAGATTTATTTAAAGGGCCCTGGTTTTGGGTCAATGTTGGAGTGTTTTTAACCCCTTGGATCCCATATTTTGACCCATCCATAACTGTCATTACGAATATTCCAATATGGGTTAGGCTTCCTAGTCGGCTCACTTGTGGCATTACATAGTATTTCAGGGCATTATAGACATTATGGGTCATTATATTTCTACTAATGTCTCTTGTGGGAATCTTGATGCATATACCTATTGAATAATTTGTGTTGAAACTGATACCAGTAAAGGGTTTTCAGATTAAATTTATTTAAAAACCAGTGATTTTCATTGGACCCAGTGTAACAGCCCTGGTGAAAATTCCATGTAATAAAAAGTAAAAAATAATAACCACGGTTGATGGGACACTTATTCCAAGATGAATGTTGGGCAAGACATCCTAGGGGGGTGTTCATTTCGTTTATTATGGTTGAGGAAATTGGAAAAGGAAACAAATAAGGATTTGGAAAGGAAAAATGGAATTTTTGGCCCATTTATTTATGAAAATAATGGAAATTAGGGGAAAAGGGATGTGAAAGGTCACAGGTTGCATGTGAGGAGGAAAATGAAGAAAATAGAGGACTCATTAATAAAAAGGCTTCTGAGGATCAGTTGGTAACCTTTCGTCAGTTCAGTTTTGGAGCTCTCTCATTATTCTCTCTCTCTCTCTCACTCTTGGACACTTTTTCTTGGAGAAATTTGGTATTAGATCAAGAAAGGAAAAAGAAAGCAAGAGGAAGCATAGATCAAGAAAGGAAAGGAATGATCAAGCAACTACAACATGATTATTTGCAGGTATCAATTTGCATGGGTATTTTTCTTATTAGATTTGGCATGCATGGTGTTGCATGTGATTATTTTCTATCATGGCATGGGTTTTTCCAGGTGTGATAGTGTTTTCAACCTAGCCTTTCCATTTTCTGATAGCTTTGATAAGATGGGTTCTCATGCTTCGGTTGTGCTGGATTGCTAGATGGATTTGAAGCTTAGTAGGGTGGATATCCAAAATGAAAAACACATGGCCTAGTGGTCCCTAAACCAGATCGTGGATCAAAGTAAAGCCACTGGCCTATTAACCCCTCAGCCAGACTGTGGGTTGCATTAAATCTAGGATTGTGTGCCTCAGTGGGCCTAGGAATCTTTGCTGGTGAATGGCGAGATATAAGGTAAAGCCAATAGGTGGATTGCTCTTCGTTGGGCCTAGCAGTCCCAGGATGGGATGTACAGTAAATCCTTGAGAGTCAGTCTCGGTGTTGGGCCTAGTGTTCCCTGGATCAGATTATGGATTACGGTAAAGCCTGAGAGACTAGGAAGCACTCAAATTTCTGATGATGTAGGTGGAGAACTTTAGTAACATCCATGTTTGTTTGGTTCTTTTCGGTTGGTTATGAGTCCCACATTCATGCTTGGAATATGGCACGAGGGTGATTGCTAAAGAGAGATTTGACTTAGCCAATCTATGATTAGGTGGAACGTGGTAGTCCCATCTCTGGTTGGTTTCTACATTCATTAATGAGAAATTCATTCCCTTGGTTTTCATGTATAAATGTACTAGTTTATATGTGGATTCTATATCTGATGTATTTATGATATTTTTGTTGTTACTATGTTAGTTATGTATATGTTTTATGACAACAGCGATGTATGTATCTCATCTTGTTTTTACTTGTAAATGAATGGACAATGTATATATGACCTAATAGATTATAATGCAGCAAATGGCATGAGGTTACAATGGTTCTTAGCGATTCTCAGATAGGTATGAGATCCGTATGCTTAAATCTATTTTTTACACCTGTAGATTACATATTTGTGATATGTTTGAAGAAATGATTGTCATGGCTAGTAGGGGTCTGGTTAAGGGCTTGTTCAACTATTTGATTTTGCATCATTGTTTCCTTGTTATTTTACTTTTCTGAAGATGTTATTCAATTCTGGGCAGTGACCTAGGCTCTAAGCCTAAAAAAGTGGCTTAAATCCCAGGGACGTTGGCACAACACTGAGAAAACTACTCCCTGGATGTTCACATGCCTATAGAATGGGAGTGTCCAGAGCCTTCTGGATGCTGGAAAACCTATAGCATGAGAGTGTCCGGGGTTCAAGTGGTCCAAAATCTCAGTGGGACAGAGGGGCTGGTTGGCATAAAGCTTGGGTTGGTTCTTGAGGGTCCTGTTGTGGTATTCAACAACCACCCATTTATTAATGATAGTAGTTAATATTATGTTAATAAATGGGGACCCTTTAAAAAAAATTATCCAGAAAAAACAAAACTTAGCATTTAGGCATTTCTTTTATTTTTTGAATAAAGCAAAGATAACAATCAAAACCTTTTTAGGGAACTACTAAATACTTACCCTTTCATATATAGCATGAATAAATCCCGCCAAAGGACCTTTTTAAACCTCCGAAATCAAGTAAAATGATTAAGGTCTCTATGGTCGAAATTATCATAAAATCCGACGTAAATAGAAGTCCTTAAGCTTTTTTAGGCTTAAGTCTTGCATCGCATATCACCACTTATAAAGGACCTACTTTTAAAACGATATTGTGAAACGTGCGAGATGTGAAACTGCGATGGCATTGTGACCTTTATCGCATCGCATTTCGGGCATTCAAACAAACACCTTGTACTTACCACCAGCCGATATTGCGAAATGTGATTAGCACCCGGACCCACACCTTAAAATATCATAAGCAAATGTTTTGAGTCCGCCATATAGTAAAAAGGTCTTTTACATAGGATAAACCTAGCAATTAGCTACGTTTTGAAACAACTAACGAACGGCTCGCATCTCACATCTCGCAGAAACACGGCAGGAGGTAAGAAAGGTAAAAGGGACATATTGCGATATGTGATATTGCTTCGCAAATCACACAATCACTATCATCACAGTACAATGGCTCACCACCCTAGAAGCTTTCTTCCCGTTTTACGATGCAAACATTTATGAGCATTAAAACTAAGGGATAACGAATCATTAGTGGGCATTTAGTGGGAAATAACTACATTTATGTGTGAAAAGCCATTTAGCTTGATATGATATCTTCTTACATGCGTTCAAATAAAACTCCTTTTACCACCTTTACAAGCTATCTGCATTATTTCATTTTTACATTCATCTTTGTATCTGATAGTTGTTGTTCTTCACTTTCAAGAAAAATCCGCAGAGCAAAGCGTTGAGAACAATGGTGAAGAAAGGCAAGGCTATTGCCTCTGAGAAGTCAGAGATGACTCCCCTATTTACGGATACCACATGCAGTAGAGAGGGAGGAACCTCTACATGGGAGGCTATGTATAACATATTAGAGGAGGAGCAACCGAGGATTATGGAAACAAAAGTTACAGTTGACGGACATGATTCCTCAGACGCTTCCATGCTAGAGATGACATGCTCATTTTTACACCACATAGCCACTCGGCTGAAGATAATCCCTTATATTGACATGGTAAAATGGGTTATCGATGAAGCTGACATCTCAGACAAAGAATTCAAGACAAGAAGCCAAGGGGTTATGGGATCTTTTACCCCAGACAACCTATGGCTTATGTATCACCTACCAGAGCCACAAGTCATCTACAACAAGCAATTCATGGAGAAGTTTTCCAAAGAGAACGATGACCGAGTGGACTGCACCCACGCCTGGTCGAATAATGAAGAGAAAATCAAGAAAGACAAAAACGGTATGTACACTACTTTATCTGTTTGTCCCCCTTATAGTTTTGCAGCAGCCATGTTATGTAGACTATTTGGCAGACTCGATAGTACTAAGTTCTCTCAAGAGTGGTGGCTGTTAATAGATGCAGTTGTTAATGCAACTGTAATGAATTGGGCACAAATTTTGTCTAACAATTTAGCGAAAACAATTATCGAGTATAGAAGGAGAAGTGTTTCTTCGAGGGTTTACCCTCCATTTTTTATGAGCGCTTATGTCATGGATGCTATTTGTTTTAGTTCAAAATTCCATATCATGGGATGGAAATGGATTGTTTGAAATCCACTTCCCATTCACATATACCACAAGGACATTTGGGAATCCAATTTTCAACCACATTTTTTCAATATTTTCCATGGAGTTAGGCTCCCTATTCACAAGCATATTTATAATCAAGATGCCCCCAAGTTTTCCCAAGAAGTTGAAGTTGACATCCTCCCAGTGGCCAGATGGTTTTGGGAGGAAACTTTACATATATCAGAGTTTTTGGTAGCATCACCTCCCCCCATGTCCTCCCATACTATGTTCTAGATAAATTGATGGCTAGAGAGATAGCCTATCAAATAGCCAGTGAGGTAGGAATGAGCAAGACATTTAAGGATTTAAAGAAGGCCATGTAGCCTACATTCCCTGTACAGTGTGGAGAATTTGCATTACACGACCTAGGGCATGCATTCAAAGAAGTAGAGAACATGCTATCTCTACAATTACCTAAATTCCCTAGATGGCAATATGACCCATTCGGCACTATCAAGAATTTCACCACTCTAGTGAAAATAAAAGTATTCAGTAATGAGGAGGATGTTTTTGATGACATCTTTTTGTAGAAAAACACCTTCACAGAGGTGAAGCATATGGCACAACTACTTTTTGACCGTGAAGATCTGGAAAATTTTTACAGTTACAAAGAAAGAAGGCTAGCAAAGGTCCCATTGGACCAATTATTGATTGAACCAATAAGGGAGCCTACTCCCAGTGTGACTATAGAAGGTGACTCCAAAGAAAATTCCAAGTCCGATTCTGGAGCAGAATCTCAAGAGAAATCTATTGGGGAATCACAATAGTCATCACAAAATGGGAAAAGCAGAAGCATGGAGTTAGTGAAGGATACAACCCAATCTACACAGAAGATAGCTAAAGAAGCTTAAACTAGAAATCAAGTTGAAATACCTACTACCTCCACACAACCAATAAAACCCATGGTAATTGACTTAGAGGAAGAGTGGGACAATTTTAATAAAAGTATAAACATAGAGGAACAGGTGCCAGAGTTGCAAACTCCACAACATAAAACATCTCTAGAGATTAGAGTGGAAGAGATTGCAAATACACAAGAGGTAGACAACATCCCTGTTACCCCCACTTCCGAAATAATTTTGAGAATTGAAGAAATTCCCCCCTGGATGTATTTTATATCCCATAGCATAAGGGCATGGTGAAAAGACAAAGAAAGAAAAGGAAATTGTACTCTACAGCTGCTACTACCCCTAAAAATGAATCAATGGATGTTCTATGGAAAGACTCACCCATTGACCCATCCACCAACCTTACTAGACTCTTCTTCGTGCAGTTTGCAGGTGATTATGCTACAACGACCATGGACAAAGCAATAGAAATCCAAATGTTGCTGAGAGAAAAGAAAGATAAAATAACGTCACTTGAGCAACAATTACAGCAAGTCAAATCCAGCCAGCAGGCAGAGATACAGTTGTCCAATATTCAATAGGTATTTGAACAGATGCAAATAGAACATCGAACTAGCTTAGCCAAGAAGGAAGCACAGGTGTAGGCAATAACTGATATATATAAAGACGATCCAAAAATTTATTAGTTTATTACTGAAGCACTCGGTCTTAACTCCCAGTTGATGCACCATAAAGAATTATTGTGCCATAAGATTTCACAATGGAAATCTTATTGCGAAACAAGCAATAAATTGACAAGTCAAGTCGTAGAGGTGAGACTTGAATATGATGAGATCTTTAAAAATTTCTCCGTTTTCATCACCTAGAAAAATTTAGAAGATAGGAGAAAGGCCAACCTTCCCAAGCTAGAAGAATCACATAAAAAATTCTATTTGCGAGGTGGGATTCTTAGCTTAAAGAAGTAGAAAAGGCAACAACAGACGCAGTGGCGACAACAAATAGTGTCATAGAAAATATCAATGAAAATTTGCATAGTGCCAATCTTGTGGCATAATCTATTTTGGGTTTCCTTCCTAATTCAAAATAGCTTGAACAGAAATGGAAACAGGTAGTGGTAGAAAAAGCAGAAGTGATAAGGAAAATAACCAGGTTAGACTAGGAGGCATATTGGCAACATTTGGTCAAGCCTCATAGCCAATAGATGACTCTACAATGCCAAACCACTTTTACCGAGAAAATGGCGTCAACACTAAACAATGCTGTATTCGCTGGACAGTTGAAAGCTGAAGTCGGCCAACCAACACAGCTGAAGCCCATGATGGATATTTGCAATCTGAAGGATCAAATGCAGGATAGTTAGTCACCTTGTTTATTTCCATTTTGATTTTATTTTTGCACAAATTGAGGCAGGTCATTTAAACCTCCTCAACTATTTTTGTAATAATCTATTTTTAGTTTTATAGTTTTAGTATTTAAACCCCTCTCATGCATTTAGAGAGGGGTCTATAATTTTATCAAAAACTCTCTTCAAAACATGCACGTATGTCCCTTTGAGGAAGTTCTGGTGAAATATATGGAACATGATTTTTTTTTATCTGATTTAGCATCTTCCATTGAAATTTCACTTTTGTACTCTTAGATGGTGTTGAATGGACTGAAGATAGATCAATATTGTTGAAACATATGAGTAGGATGTATTATAAATGGTACTTTTATCTCGTAACCATTTTTAATTATGTATTAAGCAATTATTATTTTTTTTCGAATTGTTTATGTTTGAAATTCTAGATCTTGATTACCATTATTGCACTTCTGTATAATGATGGTTTTTATTTTATGCTGAATATATGAATAATTCCTTACGCGATATATATTTCACAGTCGTTTCATCTAACTTTTTATACGAAATGATTATTGTTAAAATGGATTCACTTCTAATCGCAATTGAATGATTTTTATTACCAATTGCTTTCAGACATTATTGTAGATCACATATATCGATTCAAATCTCGGGTATATTTATAATTATATAGTGCTTAATTTAGGATAAAATTCATGTGATTGTTAGTTTAAATTAGATTACTTTGAGCTTAGAAATTACTTTAAAAACCTCACATATCACCCCATTAGCACAAGAATTTAATATATTGGGAAACTGGTCCCATTATCCCCAGTCGAAGCCACTACTCCAAACAGAAATGGAGCTGCCAACCAAGGTTCAGAGCAGGTGGTTTTACCCCATGTTGAGGCAACGATTTTCGAGGCCACAACATTTTGGTGCTAGAATGAGGGCCTGACTATGAATGGCAAGTAAATCTAAATTAATAGACCATTCTAAGAGTAAAATTCCCTCACCCTCACCTTCAGCTTCTCGAAAGTCTTCCAAATCCCCTGATCCTAAGAAATAAGTTGCACAAAATATTATACAACCCGTTGCTGAAATCCCAAACAAACGAAATCATTCTTCTTTTACTGAAGCCCCTGAAGTTCAAGATTTGATTCATAAATTACAGGGGATTTCACTATCTTAAGAAGAATCTGAGTTATCCCAGGATAGTGTTACCTCTCAGTTCACTCCATCTCAACGGTTGACTAGAGCATAGAGTGAAAAGTTCGAAATTCCTTTGTTCGAATTTCCTCTGCCAAGTGGAAAGAGAGCTAAGAAAACACCATCCAAATCTCACAACAAGGTTCTATCATCATCTTCATTCATTCCATCTATACCATCACAAGATCAATCATCCACCTCACCACTCCAGATCGTGATTCACATAGGTACAGGAGCTACATCTTCCTCTACCCAATCACCTTCAAACACTACTGCTACACCTTCCCCTACCCACATACCAAAAATTTCACATAATCCTCCAAGGCCATGGACAAATCCAGGGGCCATGAGGATGTCTAGACCTTTACATCAATTACCAGCACACCCAGAAAAATGGTTCCCCAAATTCAATCCTGATAATGGCCTATTAGCTGAGGAACATATAAATAATTTTATGTTTTCCATTAACTTGAATGAAGTAGAGGAAGAAGACGCGGTTGTAAGATTATTCCCATATACTTTATAGGGAGCAGTGGGATCATGGTATTTTTCATTACCATCAGGTTCGATTAACAGTTGGGATGCTTTTCAAGAGCAATTTTTTGGCTAAATTTGGAGATGACAGATCTACAACTACCCTAATCAATGATCTCTCCAATTTGAAAGATGAGCCAAGAGAACCCATTAAGGACTCCAAC
The DNA here is from genome assembly GCA_031772625.1 of Pinus tabuliformis. Classification (NCBI taxonomy): domain Eukaryota; kingdom Viridiplantae; phylum Streptophyta; class Pinopsida; order Pinales; family Pinaceae; genus Pinus; species Pinus tabuliformis. Next base: position 598,569,344 of record CM062814.1, on the reverse strand, counting down.
TCTCGCTTCAATAAATTATTGAATAAGATACCAACAACATCTAAGCCTAGCGATGAGGTCCAAAATGAGTGGTACATCTTTGCTCTGCCATCAAACATAACTATCTTCGTTGATAGAGCTGCCAAACCAACTTTGGTAGAAAATATGAAAGATTCAATAACTGTGGAAAAATGCATTCTAGCTGTGCAAAAGAAAAACGCATTAGAAGAATGGAGATCTAAGAAAGTAACCTTCAAAGATGGCTCTAAGAAGAAACCACCAAAAAATCCTTTTGATATTGAAGGGTTACAAAAAGTCCTCAAGACCATGTCTAACGAAATGGTTGATATCAAAAAACAGGTAGCAGAGACTTCCTTTAAGAAACCTTTTGAACGATTTAAAAGGAATTCCCCTACTGATCCTAAACCCCCAAATGCCATATCAAATGTTGAATCAGATGGAGAGGAGGACAAAGTTTCAACAAACAAAGAACAAACGGATGATGAGGAAGTAGCAAAGTTACAAGGGATGTGGGATTTTATACTTCCCAATGAAGAAACTCAAGAAGCATTACCTGTCGCTGCCTGAAGTAAAGATCCTATTGAATTGTGAGAAACAAATCCAAAATAGAAGGCTTCAATGCCACCCCTAGGGATAAAGCAACAGGTAAGAAATCTGTAACAAAATCCACTCAAACTACACCTACTCAATTGGATCCTTCCCCCTCATCTAAAACTTTGATAGTTTCTGATGAAATGGAATATAATATTATTGATGATATGAAGAAGAATAGGGCAAACATCATATTTCATGAGATTAATAAATTGAAACATCAGCAGAAGTTACTTCTCAAAGAACTTAAAGCAGTACCTACTATGCCACTTCCTACTACCGTGATCTCACAAGCTACCCAAGAAATGGGAAGACCCCCTAGTGCTTCTTTGAATAAGATTGATCCAACTAATATAGCTTTAATTGGGGGAAGATAAAAATCCCACACTCCACCATTTCTCCTTACTTTTGAAGTCTTTAACAAAAACTTACAAAACTGTCTGGTTGATTCCGAAGCTTCATCTAACATCTTGCCCAGAACAGTTTGTGCCAAGTTGAATGTTCAGCCTCAGAAATCTATTGTACGAATAGTTTAGTTAGATCGCTCTCAAGTCGAAGTCGTTGGGGAACTTAACCAAGTAACCATCAGACTTTCATCGAACCCTAAATTTTTCCAAGTCATCGACATATTTGTAGCTGAAATTCCTGAGTTCTATGGCTTAATCCTTAGTAGAGACTGGTCAGAGAAACTTCATGGTTATTTTGCAACTGACTGGTCTCACTTGTGGCTTCCCTATAACGGTAAACCAAATCAAATAAGAGTTGATCACGAGAAACATCAGAAGTTCATAGTAACAGAATTAGAAGGAGAAAATGAACCAGTCGCGTATAGCAACAATATCATCGGAAATTATTCTGTAGAATCATTTCTAGGAAATTTCAATGCTCATACTTCACCTTTCTTAGAAAAATCTGTTGTCTCCCAAGTTGAAATTTTTTCTCAAACAGACACTTCTAAATGTGTAAATTTTGTAGATAAACCTGTAGTTAAATCTTTATTTTGGAAATTATTTTTTGATGGATCTAAATCTAATGATGGGGCAGGAGCAGGCTGCATCTTAGTCAGCCCAGAGGGGGAAAAAACTATGCTAGCATGCAGACTTGACTTTGATTGCACCATCAACACTGTCGAATATGAGGCATTAGTTCAAGGTCTGTATAAGGCAATTGGTCTTAACATTAAATACCTTCAAGTATTCGAAGATTCAGAGATTTTCAAAAAACAAGTGAGAAACATTATACACTGTTTATTAGGACACTTGAAACATTATCGGTCATTAATCCAAGATCTGACTCTCCACTTTACTGCGTTTAATATTTCCCCTATCCCAAGACTCCAGAATGCTAGTGCTGATCTTCTAGCTAATGTTTCTTCCAAGCTTATCCCTCCAAAAGATTACAGCCCAGATTGATTTTCCATTGAATTAATTTTTAGGCCTTCTATTCCTGACAATATCATCAACTGGAGAGTCTTTAATAATGACCCGAATATCATAAGCTTCTTGACCTCAAAAGGATCTTACAATGACCAGATAGTTGATGAAGACCAACATGATAAACAACTTAAACAAGAAACGGCCATTAATGCTATACCAAAATCTATAGTTAAGTTGGAATATCTATATGACCTTAAAGACATATTTAAACAATTTGCTAATTCAAAACTTTAGAGTTCAACTCTGAGGTTTGAATTGATCAATCTTAGTACTGATTTAAAACCTCAAAATATTAACTTAGGTCTTGGTCTTACGTCAAACGAAAAGGCAGCTTTTATAGGTTTGTTGAAAAGATACAAGAATGTCCTTGCATGGAACTATGAAGATCTCAAGACATAAGATACCTCTATTATTAAACATATTATTCCCATGATATCTGATGAAATACCTATTCAACAGAAATTGAGGAAAATCCATCCTAATTTAGAAAGTCAAATTAAGTCTGAGTTGAATAAACTGCTGAAAGCCAAAATTAGTTTTCTTGTCAGACGCTCCTGATGGTTTTCCAATCTTGTCTGAGTCAGAAAAAGAACGGTAATATTCGGATATGTATAGATTTCTGCAACCTCAATAAAGCTTGTCAAAAGGACAATTTCCCATTACCTCCTATGGAATAGATTTTGCAATCAGTAGCAGGCTCTGAGCTAATGTCTTTCCTGGATGGATTCTCAGGTTATAATCAAATCTTAATACATCTAGATGACCAGCTGAAAACTACATTCAGGACAAAGTGGGTGTTATAGATATATTTGGGCTCATCAACCCCAAAATTACATGTCGATGTATTAGGGTTCATTAACCCATAAAATAGTTGTTTTATGCCCTAAAAAAACTAAGTCATTTGAATGCCTCATTCCCCAAAAGTTCCATCTCAAAAATCATCCAGAAAGTGCCTAAAATGAATCATTGCTGAAAGCCCTCTGTTAGGGTGTTATGCATAGCAGGTACTACACTGTGAAAGTGCTATGCATCACAGTTTGGCCCATTAGTAGGTGCGATGTGAAAGGTAGGACAAAATTCCGGGAGTGTTTGAGAGCTGGTTGATCATGGAAACTTCTAGAAACTTCTCCTATGCCACTTGCCCTCCTAAATTCGCCCAAGGATGACTAAGGGAACTAGGAAACCACCTCCTATTCCCCTCTTTCATGGAACTAATTCCTAAAAATAGAATGGCATTCATCATCCCCATTGATGACTCAACCTCTTGCAATCATCTATAAAAGGATCTCTCATCCAAGAGATCAGAAGGCTGAATTATTCTGAGTTGTAAGGAAGTGCTGCTAGTTTTAGTATTGAGGTGAGAGCATTGTGTCATTGTTGGTGTGTTCTTGCTGATTCATGAGGTGAAGAAGGCTTGAAGCTGGGAGGATGGCACTGGATCAGACTTCTTATGGGTTGTAATTCTCCTTGATATCAATAAAGTTCTTCAAGATTTTTCCCAATTGATTGTGTTAACTATAAATGCATTCATTTGTTTATCATATTTCTGATTCTATGATGTTTATGCTGTGATGGATCATTATGCTTTGACAGGTCTTTGTTTCTGTAGCTATGCAGGTACTCTCCAAGCACGTTAAGTACGAGGAGGAGTTACGGGATCAGCCAAAGGAGAGGGAGATCAAGCGAGGATTCAAGTGAAAGTTATAGGTTGGTCTTTCATAATCTCTTTCTTATATGTCACTCATATGAAAGATATTGAAATGCTTTAATTGTTGTTTCTATGTTAGTTACCAAACCTAGAGGGTTAGTCGTTCGAAAAGACACTAATTTTCCCAGAAACAAATTGGCGAAGATACTGGGGACGATGATTGTTTTTTTCTATTTCTTGCTCTATGTTGAATTATATAAACTATAGACAGAGTCTGAAGCTAGCCAGGAAGCTTTCGAACCGCTTTTGTTATACAATTGCGTAGTAGATAAATGCTACTTCAGTCAATCTCTGGTTTAGTTTATATCTTGAGCATTTGATTTTCAAAAGCATCAAAATGCCCTTGTTGGTAGCTTAGTAACCTCTTAGGACATTCCATCACACTTTTCTTATTATTGTTCATTAAAATCAAGCTTAATCCATTGAAAACTGCTGCAAATTTGAGCCAAAAACACTTTCAGAATCGCTCCCTGGACCATCGCACTGTCTTGAATTATAACTTGAGATGCATCTCAGTTCCCGAATGGGCAACCTACTATGCATCTCACTGTCTCCAAAGGCTAGGTGCGATGGATGACTAAAACTCAATTTTCCCATCTAGGAGTTGAGGTTTTTGACTAGTTTTCATTTATGTTTGGTTGCTTGCTGAATATGAACAATGTCTCATCAATGAAGCCAACTTACATCACTTAGATCAACCTCTATTTAGATTAGGATTAGTGAATGTTTTTTTGTATTTGTTTTTCATTTACAATCCATCGTTGAAAAGTAGCATTAATCGATTTGTCGTTTTGATAGAAAAAGTGTGGTAAAATCTTTAGTTTTCGTCGAAAAAGTGAAGTATCGTAAATTCCTCCTTCATTTGCTAATAGATTAAACTATTTTGGTGCATTTGATTTGATTTGATTTCATTCGAAGTGTCAAAAAGATATTTCTTCAAAATTGAAAGTGTCATTTTGAGTCTTCCTTTCTCTCTTTGAAAAATTTTTATCGAAAATTGTCATTTTGTGTGAAACATTTTGAGTCATTGCTGCATTTAGTTTCCCTTCTTGAATCATTCACATTAAGGGAAGCTGAAAACAAATACATGCATTTTTCATTGTGCATATTAAGGTTTGTGAATGTTTGATAGGAATAGCTAGGGAAATTTCATTATATGTGCTCTTTGCTCTTTGTCAAAGATATAATTGCTCTATCCTTTAGTAGCTAAGGTTTTCATTGTTCAAACTAAATCAAAAGTTTGTTTATCATGATAGTTGCATTTTAGGAATTGTGAACATACATCACGTGGTGAACCTTCAAAGGCAAATTTTAAGCAAGATCAACTTAAAATGAACCTCAATTAACTTAACAACGCTTTGGAATCTAACGCAACAAATTTAGAGGTCTAGGCTAGAGACGTGTTCCGGCATCGTTAAACCTAGTGGCTATCGTTTTCATTGAAGGTTGGGTGATTCCTCGTCTTTGATACGATAAGTGCTAGTATGGACTTGTGCTCCCTGTACCGTCACGTATATAGTGGGAGACCCCAATAGGCTTAAATCCTTTATCCATAGGAAACCGAGTCTGTCGCCTTATTGATCGCAATGCACTGAACACAACATTCAGGAAGATTGACTGTCGTACATGAAGTCCTTGGTAATTTCTCTTTATCACCAAGATGTAAATTGCAGTTTTGCAATTGGTTTGGTAAACCTTTTTGTCTAGATTCTCCAAAGTAGTCACTGTTGTTCCTTTTCGACTCTCTAAAAGAAAAGGTCCATCTCAGCACTTGTCCTTTCAGGCTCATTAAAAATCGAAGGTGACTGGAGTCATCTTTAGCTTTTTCTATACTCTTTAAAACTAAAAAAGAAAAGTTGTGTCAAAGTGTCGTTAAAATTAATTGACTGTGAATAGAATCCCTATTCCTTAGTTGATCTTAGGTTGAAACATATGGCGGCAAAGCCGGAGTCCACTGATCAAAGAATTCCTCTTGATGGGAATCCTAGTCCTTTTCCTTCTTTCAGAAATATTGGTGCTCCTTATATGGCTACATTGTCCCTTCTGGGATTTACCATTGACTTGCCAGTATGGTTGTTTTCAACCTATTTGGTTCAAAATGTCGTGATTTCTCTGCAATCGAGTAAACCTCCAACTGGACAAAATCAACCTCCAGTTGATCCTAAAGTTTACCCTTTGCCTTCTTCCTCATTTTTTTCTTCCTCCCCTTCTTCCTCTTCGCCTGGTGAAAGTGTTGGTACTAGTAACCAGGTGAATAAGAAGAAGAAGAAAGGGAAGAAGAAGAAGAAGCAAATTTAGCAAAGGGACAACCAAGCAACCATTGCTTTGAATGCAACATCTAATGAGAAACTGCCCATCAAGCCTCACAAAGTTCGATATCCATGCAAAATTTGTGCGGGAGACCATCTTCTTCGAAATTGTCTTGATATTCCTCGGACCTTGGAAGAATGGCGTTCTCGTTCACATCACCCCATGTCATCAACCTCTGAAGACCATGTTGGTGACATACCATCAACTAGTGATAGTAAATTTCATGGAAAGAAGGGAAAAGTTAAGTTTCCATGTAGGTTATGTGAATGTAATCACCCCATTCACCTTTGTCCCTATCTGGATGAAGCCAAGAAAGTGTTGGATAACCATCCTGCTTCACCGCAACGACTTCCATCTGGTTACAAGAAACTCTCCCTAAATCCTTCACTAGTTGATGAACCAACTGACCAAAATCAATTGTCGGTCAAACCCACTCTCTCTGAAAGTGAATCCTATGAGTCTATACCCGACCAAAATCAACAGGTCGAGGTAACAGTTGACCCGATTTCACCTTCGGTAAATCGTACCTTTTATGAAGAGAGTGAACACCATACCACTTAGGTTCTTTTTGTTTCTTCAGATTCAAATGAGCTTGGGGGCAATCCTACTATTCCATCAAGATAGGAGGAAAATCCTCCCACTCTCGTAACTCAAGGGGTTAATTATCCCGTTTCCACAGTACCCCCTCCAAGTAGTCTAGTCACTTCCTTTGATTGGAAACGATTGGCAGGATCCCGCCTTGCTTCTTATGTGCCTTTCCAGATCATAGTACAAGTTTGTAAAATGATTATATCTAGCACTATTATAGATGAAGGTGCATCAGTGAGTATCCATTCCTCAACTGCTTGGCAAGCGCTTGGTTTGCCATCGGTTGTGCCTGTTACACAGAATCTGTTGGGCTTTAACAGAGGAACCAGTTGACCGTTAGGGATCCTTCCTCAGTTACCTATTACTTTGGGAGGGAAAAACATTTATATAAACATGATGGTAGTCCCAGGCCCTTTAGATTACAATCTACTTCTTGGGCACGACTATGTTTATGACATGGGAGCTATTGTTTCAACACTCTTTCGAGTGATTTATTTCCCGCATGAAGGAAAAATTGTCACCGTTGACCAGCTTTCATTTCCCGGTCCAAATATAGCTCCTAGTCAACCATTGTCCCTAAATGGTCCATTTATACCAATGGTATCATCCCCGCCACAGGTTAATTATGTGGCAACCTGTTCCATACCTACATCGACTGACGATCAATTCAGTGATGTTGTACATCATGTATTGGGGGCATTGGAACCAGATATCTCTTTCATGACCTCTTATGAGTTGTGATTGAATCCGAGGATAGTTCGTTGTCTTGTGTCAACCTCGTTAAAAAATAAAACAAGGGTCTAAGAGGATAGTTCTTTTACTGTGTCAACCTCGTTAAAGAATGAAACAAGTCCACGAGGATAACTCCTGGTCTTATGTCAACCTCATTAAAAAATGAAACAAGGAGTATGAGGATGGTTCCTAGTCTTGTGTCAACCTCGTTAAAAAAATGAAACTAAGGATATGGGGATAGTTCCTTATCTTGTGTCAACCTCGGTAAAAAAATGAAACAAAAGGGCATGAGCAGAGTTCCTTGTCTTGTCTCAAGCTCGTTAAAAAATGAAACAAGGACCCCGGGAGGAAAGTTCCAACTCGAGTCTTTGATTAGATCTCGTAAAATCCCATTTGAGTCTTTCACTTGATCTCGAAAAAGAACCTTCACTCCATCCACCTGATAGCCATGAGTAGTCTACTTAGGTGAATGTAATGAAGCTTGGGGGTCATGCACCTAGTGGTAAAGATAAGTTTCCCTGTAGGTTATGTGAAGGGAATCACCCCATTCACCTTTGTCTATCTGGACGAAGCCAAAGAGGTGTTGGATAACCGTCTTGCTTCATTGCAGTGACTTCCATCTAGTTACAGGAGACTCTCCCTTTCATAATGTTGGGGGCATACAAACCAATTTCAAGCATAGTTTTTCATTTCGAGCTTGTGTAAAAATGAAATTGAATCTAGGCATAATTTTTCGTTTCAAGCTTGTGTAAGCATGAAACTGAATCCAAGCATAGTTCCCTATGGTTCAAGCTTGTCTAAAAATGAACCCATTTCCATTCTAACCCTCGTTTTTGCCCTTTAATCAGCCTCTTTTATTAGATGAGCCTTGGTTGTTTCATTCCATCACAACCATCTCTTTGGCCGATCATACGCTTTCACTTGGTTGTTTTACCTTTTTTGAGGAACAGTTGTAATGAGTGGTCTTATTAGCCAGTCTCTTCACATAAATCAACATGTTTTGAGAAGTTCCCATATCACCGGAACCAGTTGCTACCCTAGACACTATTCGTTACTCAAAATAGAGTCCTCTTTAAACTCTTTTTAGACTCTCTAAATAAGAAAATATAGTCCAGCTCTTGTCTATTCCAGCTCGTTAATGTATTGGAAACAACATCCCTCTTGTATTATTTTATCCTTTTTTGGACCTAAGGGATTATTTACGAAAAAGAACTTATGGAGTTTTCTTTTCGTCTCTTTTAAAACTCTCTAAACATGAAAAGGACTGATTTATCCTTGTCGTTAAACTCGTTAAAGTAATAGCGACAAACTTGTCCATCTAGACAAGACTTAGTTTCACCGTCACTAGACTCATTAAAACATCAAATAGCGATGGGTTTGCCCGAAGGGTGAATTATAGAACAAGCATATGTTATCCTTCTTAAGCTTGATAAAAAATAAAGAGGTACTGGTCAGCAATGACTAGGGAAAGGGGGGAAAAATCTTGAAAACTTATGGTAGCGAGTCGCTCTTGAACATGACACTTTCACTTCATCTTCGTGATTGAGTTGGGTAGGGTTATTTTGTTTGCTAGTCAGCATACCATTGGTCTATCACACCATCCATATTTTTGGGTTAACGCTACCAATTCATCTCAGTGTCGCCGATATGTTCAAGAGAAGTCATCCAGTTAAAGTCTCATCCATTGCAATACCACAAACCTTCATTTTCATGACCGCCATTCATGAACCTTGTTTCGTTAGTTTGTTTTCATCTCCAAAATCATTTACTTCGTTTCATGTCATAGATGTGGGATACATCAAGGCCCTCCTATGATGAGTCGCTTCTTGTCGACATCAGCTCATTATCCAAGAAGTTGACTTAGAAACACCCTTTTCAGTGCTTTGAAGCTTGCATACATCAATGGCAAGTTTCTCTCTTTTGGCGACAGGTTGACATCAATGGCCTTCGACCGAAATATTTTGCATGGTGTTCAACATCGAATCATCTATTCACACCACGTGAAATGTACTATTGTACCTTGAGGATCATCTTCATTATCAGTGATCCCTCTCGCGCCTGTTAACAGCTCACATCATTGGCTGGTAATCAGGCAATGTCTCTCCATGTTCGACTTCAGAACATCTTTTCGCATGGTTTGACTTGTACATTGAGTGAAGATTGAATGAGTTTGAAGACCCTGGATCTAGTTTCATCCATCGAGGCTGCGATATATTCAGGAGTACAAAAGCATCAAATGTACGAAGGCTTTACACAGATGGTCATCCAATCATGGATTACAAGTCTATATCTACAGATGACTATCTGATCTATGTACATGTAATGAAAGTTTATAAAGTTGAGCATAGGGATGCCTCCCTTAGCTAAATCATGAAAAATCATATTATCATGTATTGTATTGTAATTGATGTAGGTCACCTTCCAGTTCGAAACTTCTGATCCTCATGATAAAGCATTTCACCCGACATGAACATTTACAACCTCATGCTTTAGGGGGCAACTGTTATAGACATATTTGGGCACATCAACCCTAAACTTACATGTCGATGTATTAGGGTTCATCAACCCCTAAAATAGTTGTTTTATGCCCTAAAATAACTAAGTCATCTGAATGCCTCATTCCCCAAAAGTTCCATCTCAAAAATCATCCAGAAAGTGCCTAAAATGAATCATTGTTGAAAGCCCTGTGTTAGGGTGCTATGCATAGCAGGTACTGCACTGTCAAAGTGCTATGCATCGCAGTTTGGCCCTCTAGTAGGTGCGATGGGCGAGGTAGGACAAAATTCCGGGAGTGTTTGAGAGTTGGTTGCTCATGGAAACTTCTAGAAACTTCTCCTGTGCCACTTGCCCTCCTGAATTTGCCCAAGGATGACTAAGGGAACTAGGAAACCACCTCCTATTCCCCTCTTTCATGGAACTAATTCCTAAAAATAGAATGGCATTCATCATCCCCATTGATGACTCAACCTCCTGCAATCATCTATAAAAGGATCTCTCATCCAAGAGATCAGAAGGCTAAATTATTCTGAGTTGTAAGGAAGTGCTGCTAGTTTTAGTATTGAGGTGAGAGCATTGTGTCATTGTTGGTGTGTTCTTGCTGATTCATGAGGTGAAGAAGGCTTGAAGCTGGGAGGATGGCGCTGGATCAGACTTCTTATGGGTTGTAATTCTCCTTGATATCAATAAAGTTCTTTAAGATTTTTCCCAATTGATTGTGTTAACTGTAAATGCATTCATTTGTTTATCATATTTCTAATTCTATGATGTTTATGCTGTGATGGATCATTATGCTTTGACAAGTCTTTGTTTCTGTAACTGTGCAGGTACTCTCCAAGCGTGTTAAGTACGGGGAGGAGTTACGGGATCAGCCAAAGGAGAGGGAGATCAAGCGAGGATTCAAGTGAAAGTTATAGGTTGGTCTTTCATAATCTCTTTCTTATCTGTCACTCATAGGAAAGATATTGAATTGCTTTAACTGCTATTTCTAGGTTAGCTACCAAACCTAGAGGGTTAGTCGTTTGAAAATACACTAATTTTCCCAAAAAAAGTGGGGCACTTATGCTTATCAGAAGATGCCATTTGGACTGATCAATGTCGGTGCCACTTTCTAGAGATCTATGGATATAGCCTTCAAAGGTTTAGTAAACAAATTAGTAGTGATATACTTGGATGATGTCACAATATACTCCAAAAAACGTAGTAATCATCTAAGAGATTTAAAACAAATCTTTGAACGTTGCCAAATGTATGGAATTTCTCTGAATCCCAAAAAATCTTTTTTCGCGTTAAGTGAAGGAAAGCTCCTTGGATTCATTGTCTCCAAAGCAGGAATTCATATTGACCCTAACAAAATTAGAGAAATTTCTGAAATACCTTTACCACACAACAAGAAATCAATACAATCTTTCTAGGGTCAAATAAATTTTTTAAAAGATTTGTCCCTGACTTCTCGAGAATTGTTTTACCTCTTCAATCCATGATAAAGAAAAATTCTCTATTTAAATGGGGACATTTGGAACATGAAGCTTTTAGCTTGATAAAACAAATAATTATAAACGCCCCGTCTTTAACAACCCCCAATTTTTCTGATCATTTCATTCTATATACTTTCACTTCTAAGAAATCATATGCGGCTATATTGACACAAGTAAATCAAGATAAAGATGAAGCTCCAATCTCTTTCTTTAGCTCCAATTTGCAAGGAGCTGAATTACTCAGATGTTCAAAAAGAAGATTTTGCTGTTTTCAAATCTATAAAACACTTCATACCTTTTCTCCTCAAAACCCACACTAAAGTTATAGTACCATTCTTAGCAGTGAGAAATCTTTTAATACAAAGGGACGTAGGAGAAAATAGAGCAAATTGGGTGACAGCCCTGCAAGAATGGCATTGAAATTAAACCAGCTAAAATTGTTAAGGGCCAAGGTTTTTGCAGGATGTTGGTAGGAGCATTGAATCTATCAGAATTATAGCATGCAGGTGATGATGCACAAATTTATGAGGTAAGCCTCAATGACACAGAATCAAGGTATGTTGATATCATATTTTACTTGAAAAACAGATATGCACCAACCCAATTAAATTATACAAAGAAAAGAGCCTTGAGATTAAAAGCTAGGCAATATCAAATTGTCAATGATGTGCTTTTCCGAATAAACTATGATTATGTTTTACTTAGATCTCTTGAAAACTCTGAGGCCGAGAAGGTGTTGCAAGAACTTCACAATGGACCAACTAGTGGTCACTTTGGAGGTGATACTACAGCACATAAAATCCTGCATGCTAGCTGTTATTGGCCAACGTTGTTCAAAGATGCACACAATTATGTAAGGAGATACAATATTTGTCAAACAATTGCTGGAAGACAGAGAAAACTCGCACTACCATTACAACCCATCAACATTGACCAACCATTTGAACAATGGGGATTGGATGTAATAGTTGAGATCATTCCTCATTCTTCTAAACAACATAGGTACATCCTTACAACAACTAATTATTTCACCAAATGGGTAGAAGCAATTCCACTCAAGATAGCCAATTCAGAAAATATTATTGAATTCATAGATCAATTTATCATCACCAGATTTGGCTTACCATTTGCTTTGATGTTTGATAATTCATATTATTTTTCAAGCAATGTTATGACAAAATTTTCTCTTAAAAGAGCTTTTATGCTTAAATATTTGGCCAATTGCTATCCGCAAGGAAATGGATTAGCCGAATCCACAAACAAAAATCTCATCAAGATTATTAAACGAATTGTTGACCAAAGACAAAAGAACTGGCATAAGTCTTTGATGTTTGATCTATGGGCAGATCGAATAACTTAGAAAGCCTCCATTGGCACTTCTCCTTTTAATTTGGTCTATGGGAAAGAAGAAGTCTTACCAACAAACGTAGTCATTCCCTCCTTAACCTTAGTTCAATTCATTGAAGAAATTCCTTCCTCCTTTATGAAGGTTAGACAATTGAAAATTCTTAAGCTTGAAGAGGAAAGGGAAAAAGCGAGGAACACGCATGCACATCATCAGCAGTTAGTCAAAGCCTCCTTTGATTAAAATTTTGTAAATTCAAAATATTTTCAACTCGAAGACCTAGTATTAAAATGGAACAAAGCCCATGAAGAGAAAGGTAAGCATACCAAGTTCCAAAAAATGTGGCTTGGCCCATTTCATATTGTGGAACAATTAGGCCCATCAACTTTTCTGCTACAAGATTTATCAGGTAAGAAATAATCTCTACCTGTTAATGGACAGGTTCTAAAGAAATACTTTCCATAAAAGATGATCTCTTTTGTCCACTGTATATTATTGCCTTTAGTTAAAATTTTCCTTTAGAAATAATAATACCAATTCAAAAGCATTTACTTTTGGTTTTACAAAGGATAGTCTCTTTTTAATTTCGAATTTTCACTTGTATAAGTAAAGATTGTTATGAAAGTAATCTTCAGACATCAAATATATAGTTAAGTTCGATTTCTCTTAAATTACCTATTTTCTGCATTAATTATCTGATTTTGATGAAACTTAGCTTTAAGAAAGAAACTTCTCCTTTACATGAGTCTAGAAAAGTATCTATAACAAAGCAAAGTCCCTCTCTAGAAAGGCATCTTCAAAACTCTACAATTATTGTCTAGTAGCTCTTAGGGAGCCAATGATTCTCCCTACTTAATCAACTTTGATTTTTAGAGTGTAATTCTAAAGAATACTTAAACTTAAAGGATAAGAGGCCTCATCAAGAGTTTGCTTACCATGATCATAAGATTATAACTAACTGACATTATCAACACTGCATATCAAAACAGGATAATGGCTTAAGATTATATTAATCAAAAGACAACGGGTCTCATCACGGGCCAACTTGTTCAGTTAAGTTACAAATCAAGTGAATGGCATTTTCAATATTGGTCACCAAACCAAGACATTTTCATTTAAGAACAAAAGTTGAAGAGCTGAAGCAACAATGAATTACTTCAGAGAAGAAAGAAAGCAATACGTACACTTACGGGCTTATCTTTAAAATTGCATTATGAATTAAGTGGGATACTGGATCATTGATGGTTAAAAGGTAACCTTGTCGAGGCTATGAACACCTGCTACCAGCAGAGGCTCTACCTACGACAACTGAGTATACCAAAAACTGATTTGGGGGAGAGACTTCTTGCTTTTATCTTTAAAGACCAAGTAAAGGCTGATGTAGACAAAGGGACTTCTTATAAGAAAAGAATAATCAAAATAACGGTAGGTAAGTAGATGTTGTTTTATTAATAAAGAGCAAGATTTCTTACCTTATATTCCATGTAACAATCTTATTTTCAAAACTATCTTTGTTGAAGTTTAGAAATTTCAAAAAAATCTCAGAGATAACTGGTTCTTCCAAGTGAATTGCCAATTTTTGTGGTATTCAAAAACCCCCCATTTATTAATGATAGTATTTAATATTACGTTAATAAATAGGGACCCTTTAAAAAAATTTATCCAAAAAAAAACAAAACTTAACATTTAGGCATTTCATTTATTTTTGGAATAAAGCAAAGATAAAAATCAAAACCTTTTTTAAGGAAACTACCAAATACTTACCTTTTCATATATATCATGACTAAAACCCACCAAAGGACCTTTATAAACCTCCAAACTCAAGTAAAATGACTAAATAAGGACTATATTGTCGAAATTATCATAAAATCTGATGTAAATAGAAGTCCTTAAGCTTTTTAAGGCTTAAGTCTCGCATCACATATCACCACTTATAAAGGACCCACTTTTAAAACAATATTGCGAAACGTGTGAGATGAAAAACTACGATGGCATTGTGACCTTTATTGCATCGCATTTCAGGCATTCAAACAAACACCTTGTACTTACCACCAGCCGATATTGCGAAATGTGATTAGCACCCGGACCCACACCTTAAAATATCATAAGCAAATGTTTTGAGTCTACCATATAATAAAGAGGTCTTTTACATAGGATAAACCTAGAAATTAGCTACGTTTTGAAACAACTAACGAATGGCTCGCATCTCGCATCCCGTAGAAACATGGCAGGATGTAAGAAAGGTAAAAGGGACATATTTTGATATTGTGATCTGCGATATTGCTTCACAAATCGCACAATCGCTATCATCGCAGTACAATGGCTCGCCACCCTAGAAGATTTCTTCCTATTTTATGATGCAAACATTTATGAGCATTAAAGCTAAGGGATAATGAATCATTAGTGGGCATTTAGTGGGAAATAACTACATTTATGTGTGAAAATCCATTTAGCTTGATATGATATCTTCTTACGTGCATTCAAATAAAACTCCTTTTACCACCTTTACAAGCTATCTACATTATTTCATTTTTACATTCATCTTTGTATTCGATAGCTTTTGTTCTTCACTTTAAGGAAAAATCCATAGAGCAAAACATTGAAACAATGGTGAAGAAAGGCAAGGCTATCACCTCTAAGAAGTCAGAGATGACTCCCCTATTTATGGATACCACATGCAGTAGAGAGGGAGGAACCTCTACATGGGAGGCTATGTATAACATACTAGAGGAGCAGCCGAGAATTATGGAAACAAAAGTTACAGTTGATGAACGTGATTCCTCAAACGCTTCCATGCTAGAGACGACATGCTCATTTTTGCACTGCATAGCCGCTCGGCCGAAGATAATCCCTTATACCGACATGGTAAAATGGGTTATCGATGAAGTCGACATCTCAGACAGAGAATTCAAGACAAGAAGCCAAGGGGTTATGGGATATTTTACCCCAGACAACCTACAACTTATGTATCACCTACCAAAGCCACAAGTCATCTACAACAGGCAATTCATGGAGAATTTTGCCAAAGAGAACGACGACCCAGTAGACTGCACCCACGCCTGGTCGAATAATGAAGAGAAAATCAAGAAAGACAAAAATAGTATGTACACTACTTCATCTGTTTGTCCCCCTTATAGTTTTGTAGCGACCATGTTATGTAGACTATTTGGCAGGCCCGATAATACTAAGTTCTCCCCAGAGTGGTTGTCGTTAATAGATGCAGTTGTTAACGCCACTGTAACGAATTGGACAGAAATTTTGTCTGGCAATTTAGCAAAAACAATTATATAATATAGGAGAAGAAGTGTTGCTTCGAGGGCTTACCCTCCATTTTTTATGAGCACCTATGTCATGGATGCTATTTGTTTTAGGTTGAAATTCCCTATAAGGGGATGGAAATGCACTATTCAAAATCCACTTCCCATTCACATATACCACAAGGACATGTTGGAATCCAATTTTCAACCACACTTTTTCAATATTTGCCATGGAGTTATGCTCCCTATTCACAAGCGGCTTTATAATCGAGATGCCCCCAAGTTTTCCTAGGAAGCTGAAGTTGACATCCTCCCGGTGGCCAGATGGTTTTGGGAGGAAACATTTACATATATCAATGTTTCTGGAAGCATCCCCTCCCCCCCATGTCCTCCCATACTATGTTCCAGATAAACTGATGGTTAGATAGATAGCCTATCAAACAACTAGTGAGGGAGGAATGAGCAAGACATTGAAGGACTCAAAGAAAGCCATTTGGCCTACATTCCCTGTACAGTGTGGAGCATTTGCATTACACAACCTAGGGAATGCATTCAAAGAAGCAGAGAACATGCTATCTCTGCAATTACCTAAATTCCCTGGACGACAATATGACCCGTTCGACACTATCAAGAATTTCACCACTCTAGTGAAAATAAAAGTATTCAGTAATGAGGAGGATGTTTTTGATGACATATTTTTGCAGAAGAACACCTTCATAGAGGTGAAGCATATGGCACAACTACTTTTTGACTATGAAGATCTGGAAATTTTTTATAGTTACAGAGAAAGAAGGCTAGCAAAGGTCCCATTGGACCAATTATTGATTGAACCAATAAGGGAGCCTACTCCCAGTGTGACTATAGAAGGTGACTCCAAAGAAAATTCCAAGTCTGATTCTAGAGTAGAATCTCAAGAGAAATCTATCGGGGAATCGCAACAATCATCACAAAATGGGAAAAGAAGAAGCATGGAGTCAGTGAAGGATACAGCCCAATCTACACAGAAGATAGCTGAAGAAGCTTCAGCTAGAAAGTAGGCTGAAATCCCTACTACCTCCGCACAGCCAATAAAACCCATGGTAATTGAATTAGAGGAAGAGTGGGACAATTTTAATAAAAGTCTCAACATAGAGGAATAGGTGCCAGAGTTGCAAACTCCACAACAGAAAATAGCTCTGGAGATTATAGTGGAAGAGACTGCAAATACACAAGAGGTAGAGCACATCCCTGTTACCCCCACTTCCAAAATAATTTTGAGAATTGAAGAAATTCCCCCTTTGGATGTATTTTATAGCCCACAGTATAAGGCCATGGTGAAAATACAAAGAAAGAAAATTAAATTGGACTCTACAACTGCTACTACCCTTGAAAACAAACCAATGGATGTTCTATGGAAAGACTCACTCGTTGACCTATCCGCCAACCTTACTAGACTCTCAGAGTTTGCAGTTGCTTATGCTACGGTGACCATGGACAAAGAAACATAAATCCAAATGTCTCTTAGAGAAAAGAAAGATAAAATAACGTCGTGTGAGCAAAAATTACAACATGTCAAATCTGACCAACAGGCAGAGATATAGTTGGCCAAGCTTCAACAAGTATTTGAACAGATGCAAATAGAACATCGAACTAGATTAGCCGAGAAGGAAGCACAGGTGCAGGAAATAACTGATCTACATAAAGACGATCCAAAAATTTATCAATTTATTATCGAAGCACTCGGTCTTAGCTCCCAGCTAATGCACCAGAAAGAATTACTGTGCTAGAAGATTTCACAGTGGGAATATTACAGCGAACCAAGCGATAAACTGACAAGTCAAGTCATAGAGATGAGATCTTTAAAAAGGTCCTCGATTTCATTGCCTGGAAAAATACAAAAGATGGGAGAAAGGCTGACCTGCCCAAGCTAGAAGAATCGCATAAAGAAATTATATTTGCGAGATGGGATTCTTGGCTTAAAGAAGTAGAAAAGGCAACAGCAGACGCGGTGGTGGCAGCAAATAGTGTCATAGAAAATATCAATGAAAATTTTCATAGTGCCAATCTTGTGGCAGAATCCATTTCGGGTTTCCTTCCTAATTCGAAATAGCTTGAACAACAATGGAAACAAGCAGCGACAGAAAAAGCAGAAGTGATAAGGCAAACGACCAGGTTAGAGTGGGAGGCATATTGGCATCATTTGGTCAAGCCTCATAGCTAATGGATTACGACGCGATGCCTAACCACTTCTACTAATAAAATGGCACCATCATTGATAAATGTCGTTTTTGCTGGACAGTTGAAAGCTGAATTCAGCCAACCAACACCCCTGAAGCCCTTGATGGATGTTTGCAATCTAAAGGATCAAATGCAGGATAGTTAGTCACCTTGTTTATTTCCATTTTGATTTTATTTTTGCACAAATTTAGGCAGGTCGTTTGAACCTCCTCAACTATTTTTGTAATAATCTATTTATATTTTTATAGTTTTAGTATTTAAACCCCTGTCATGAATTTAGAGAGGGGTCCAAAATTTTATCAAAAACTCTCTTCAAAGCATGCACTTTTGTCCCTTTGAGGAAGATCTGGTGAAATATATGGAACATGATTTATTTTTATCTGACTTAGCATCTTCTACTGAAATTGCACTTTTGTACTCTTAGATGGTGTTGAATGGACTGAAGCTAGATCAATATTGTTGAAACATATGAGTAAGACGTATTATAAATGGTACGTTTATCTCGTAATCCTTTTTACTTATGTATTAAGCCATTATTATTTTTTTCCGAATTCTTTATGTATGAAAGTATAGATCTTGATTTCCATTATTGCACTTCTGTATAATGATCATCTTTATTTTATGTTGAATATATGAATAATTCCTTATGCGATATATCTTTCACAATAATTTCTGCTAACTTTTTATACGAAACGATTATTGTTAAAATGGATTCACTTATAATCGCAATTGAACGATCTTTATTATCAATTTGTTTCAGACATTATTGTAGATCGCAATATCAATTCAAATCCTGGGTATATTTATAATTAAATAGTGCTTAAATTAGGATAAAATGCATGTGATTGTTAGTTTAAATTAGATTACTTTTAGCTTATATGTTACTTTAAAAACCTCACATATCACCCCATTAGCACAAGCATTTAATAGATTGGGAAACTGGTCCCATTATCCCCAGTTGGAGCCAGTACTCCAAACGGAAAAGGAGCTTCCAACCAAGGTCTGGAGCAGGTGGTTTTCCCCCATGTTGAGGCAATGATTTTTGAGGCCTCAACAGGTCCTAATTTTGATGTTGAATGTCTTTATGGTATGTTTCGGTCAGGTCCACTTCCTTAACATGACTTAAGAGGTCAAATCATATCATAGTGGCCTCTAATTGCATCTTTACCCCCGTTGGTCAGTTGCTTGGGTAGATGTGGGACGAAGGTGTTACAGTGTGGTATTAGAGCATGGTTCACCCCTCATATTGGATGGCATATGAGTTGTTAATGCATGCATGTTGGTTGCATGTGTGCCTCTTATGATTTTATTCCATGTGCTTGTTGCATTGCATGGTGTTGATCATGGTTGTAATGATGTCACCATGTGGAAGTTGATGTTGTTGTTGTGGGGTGCATCGTAATGAGTGTATGACTGGTTACATGTTGTTATATGTCACTTACATGTATCATTTCTGTATGCTTGTTTTCATTTATCATTCTTGTAAGCGTGGTTTCAAGTATTGTTCACTTATGCTTGATTATATGCATTCATGTGTATGTGTTGTTGATTACCCATTGCCTATGCATGTTGATGTTGCATGTGGCCATGTGTATGGTGGTATAATGGTTTTTATTGTTATGCATGAGGTCATGGTATGTATAGTCAATATGGTCATGCATTGATGACTGGATTCTAACTATAATGATGTTTATGTGTTGATGCACTTATTTGTATATGTCTATATGATGTTATGATTATGTTATACATGTATTGCGCTGATTTGGATGATCTTGCAGATGAGGTAACCTCCCCAAATCATAATAAGGTACATTGGTTTATTATGATTTGGTTTATCTGACATATTATGCCCTGTAGGAGAAAGGTAAAAATGAATAGCAAGATGGTATACACTCCCTATGAATTAGATGAGCAACGTGGTCCACACTCTTCTTATTTGGCAAACACATTGAGAATCTTGAAGGAAGAGATAAGGATGTGTAAGGCAGACAATGACAAGATCATATAGCCACAAAAGAAACAAGCAAAGTTTAATGCAATACTTCTTCAGAGGTTGTCAGAATTGCAGCGACAAGGGCCACTTCAGATCAGCCATGGACAGGAGGCCAGAACTAAGGGGGCATGTGGCAGTAAGTCTCATGGTGGTCACATTTCAGATAGAAATGACACTATTGGAGATGACATGTTTTTGGATACTCTGGATAACAGAGGTGATGGATACAGGTACTATTCTTGTTCCGGTTCTTATAGGAATCATGATTGTCATCGTTATCACCCGTAAAAGAGGAGTGATAGGGGATACTTTCCAGATGAATTTAAGAAATAAAAACCACCTAATTTTGATGGAGATGTGAAGAAGCCAGAAGATGTAGAGGCTTGGATACTTGGGATGAACAAATTATTTGAGTTGCATGAGTACACAGATAACATGAAGGCCAAAATCACTATCTTCAGCTTGAAAGGTAAAGCAAACATTTGGTGGGAAGATGTGAAGCGGGTCAGAGACATCAGGATGGATGAATTGAGTTGGCATGAGTTCAAGTGGCTTTTTAGGACGAAATACTTGTCAAAAAGGTACTACGGTAGTAAGGCCAAATATTTCTGAGTTAAATATGGGGTCAATGAGAGATGAAGAGTACACGACCAAGTTTCTGGAGCTATTGAGGTATGTACCATATCTTACAGATGAGAAGGCTAAAGTTCAATGATTTGTCAATGGTTTTCCATTGGCATTTACAGATCAGATTGAGTATGATGAGCCTCAGTCACTTGAGGAAGTCATTGGGATATTGAAGCATTACTATGAATAGTCAAAGTGTAAGAATGAATCTCATCTAGGATGGAAAGGGAAATATAAATGTAAAGGTAAATGAAAGCCTAAGAGAGAAAGGCCTCAAAATGCAAGGGAGAATGAAAATATGGAATCTCAAATGAAGTTTAATGTAGCTACATAGGGACATGGATCACAACAGCAACACAAAGGTAATGATACTGGATGGTTGGAGTGTTGGACATGTGGTGACGAACACCTTAGGAGAGATTCTCTACATAATTAGGGTGGTAGGCCTAAGATATACAGTACACAGGAGGCACAAACGGTAGGAGATGTGGGAAATATTATTCGTCATATTTATGGAGCCGTGGAAAAAAGACAGGCAGAGCACCATGCATCTATCATTGAGATGGACGGTAAGTTTTGTGATCAAGTTATTTCTATTTTGATTGCCCTGGATCTAATTATAACTATGTTAGCCAAGACTTGGTGGATAAGTGTGGTTTGAGTAAGGAATTGTATGCAGAATCTTGGTTATTGTAGTTGGCTACAAGTACAAATAAGTGAGTGCATCATTGGGTAAGAGTTTATGCATTTGATTTGAATGGTATGCCTACCAGAACACATTTAAATGTATTACTATTGGGATCATATAGTATGTTGTTGGGCATGGATTGGTTGTATCTTCATAGGACCAAGGTGGAATTTTATGACAAAGCCATTAAGTGTGTTGATGACAATGGGGAACCAAGAGTCTTACAGGGTAAAAAGAAGGCCACATCAGTTAGGATGTGATTGTTATGCAGGAAAAGCATAGTCATAGAAAAGGGTGTGTGTTATTTACAGTGCACATTTCTAGTGATAAGGGTAAGGAATTTGAGGATGAAAATTTGTTGAACAGGTACCCAGTTTTACAGTAGTTTCAGGATGTACATCCTGAGGAAATTATAGAGTTTCTGCTTCATAGGGAGGTATACTTTTCTATTGAGGTGGTGCCAGGGGCAGCGCCAACATCAAAATCATCTTACAGGATGAGAACACCTGAGTTGGTAGAGTTGAAGTTGCAATTGAAGGAAATGTTGGGTAAGGGATACATTAGGCCAAGTGTATCACCATGGGGTGCATCGGTATTGTCTGTGAAGAAGAAATATGGTACTCTCATATTGTGTATTGATTACACACAATTGAACAAAGTGACAATCAAGAACATGTATCTATTGTCAAGGATCGATGACTTGTTCGATCAGTTGAAGGGAGCAACAATGTTCTCGAATATTGATCTGAGATCCAGATATCAACAAGTACACATCAAAGAGGAGGACATTTACAAGATAGCCTTCCAAACCAGGTATGAGCATTATGAGTTTGTTGTAGTTCCATTTGGTTGGACTAATGCACCAGCTACATTTATGTGCTTAATGAATAGTGTGTTGCATCCGTCTTTGGATAAGTTTGTTATTGTGTTAATTGATGACATATTGGTATATTCTAAAAATGAGGAAGAACATGCTGAGAATTTAGCAACAATGTTGAGGTTGTTGAGAGAGCATCAATTGTATGCTAAGCTCAATAAGTGTAGTTTCTTTCATATTGAGGTACACTACTTGGGACATGTTGTTTCCAAGGATGGAATTGCAATAGATCCAGAAAATATAAGGGCCATCATGGAGTGGGTAGTTCCTAATAATGTGTATGAGGTGAGATCTTTCATGGGGTTGGTAGGATATTATAGGAGGTTCATCATAAATTTCTCACAGATTACCTATCATATTACATCATTGCAGAGGAAAGGTAAGAAGTTTGAATGGATAGAGGAGTGTGAGGCTAGTTTTGAGCAGCTCAAATAGTTGTTGACACATGCACCAGTGCTACAGATTGCAAATCCGGACAAAGATTTTTTAGTGTGCACAAATGCTTGCAAGAGAGGACTTGGTGGAGTCCTTATGTAGGATGGACATGTGGTATGCTATGAGTCACGAAAACTAAATGAGCATGAGTAGAACTACCCGACACATGATCTTGAGTTAGTAGCGATCATACATGCATTGAAGATGTGGAGGCACTATATTCTTGGCAGGAGGTTTGTACTGATGAGTGATCATATTAGGTTGAGATATTTGTTTGACCAACTGAATCTGAATGCCAGGAAGGCTAGATGGTTGGCCATGATCAATGAGTTTGATTTCGAGATCAGGTACTTCAAAGTTAAAGAGAATAGGGTGGAAGATGCTCTTAGCAGGCGGATACAGGTAAATCACTTTGCAGCTATGAGATCCTATGGGACAAACATACATGATATGATCTCGCAGGCAGGTCAGCAGAATGTCATATATATGGAGATTATGCATAGGTTGCAGTAGAGTACAAGTACATGTATAGGTATAGATAGTGGTACAAGTACAGGTGTAGGTGCACAAGATGTGGACTATTTCCTTACAACAGATGGATTGGTTGGAATCAGAGGAATGATATATGTGTTGGATAGCTATGAGAGCAAGAAGGTGATCTTGAGAGAGTTGCATGCGAAACCATACTCGAGTCACCTAGGTTATCATAAGACACTGAAATCAGTGAAGATATTTTATTATTGGCTGAACCTAAAGAGGGATCTAGAAGAGTTTGTGGCTAGGTGTTTTGATTGTCAACATGTGAAAGAAAAGCGTAAGAAACCAGGTGGATTGCTACAACCGATTTCTATTCCATAGTGGAAATGGGAGGTCATTTCCATGGACCTCATCACAGGGTTGCTGAGGAAAGTGAGACAACATGATTCCATCATGGTTGTTGTGGACAGGTTGAAAAAGGTTGCACACTTCATTCCAGTGAATTCTACATTCTCAGCTAGAGATGTAGCACATGTGTCTAAAGAAAATTGTGTTGGACAAGGATGAAAAGTCAACTTCCAAGTTTTGGAAGGATTTTTTTGTAGGTTTGGACACAGATTTTTCTTTCAATACAACTTATTATCCGTATACAGATGGATAGACAAATAGGGTCAACAGGATATTAGAGAACATGTTGAGGATGTATCTGATACATCAACATCAGAAGTGGGAAGAGTGCCTTCCACCAGTAGAGTTCGCTTACAACAATGGGGATTAGGAATCCTTGAGGATGAGTTTGTTTGAGGCATTCTATGGGAGGAGTTACAATAATCCCATCATTTGGAGTGATCCAATTAACAGGGTGTTGATTGGACCGAACATGTTGGAAGACATGCAACAAAAGATGCAAGTTATAAAGAAGAATATAATGGAAGGACAAGATGGGCAGAAGAGTTATGCAGATCGGAACATGTTGCTCAAGAATTTCTAGATTGGGGAATATGTGCACTTGGAGATCAAATCGAAGAAGAGCTCCTTATGGATTGGATCATGTGCCAAGCTGGCACCACTACTTTGTGGGCCCTTCAGTATGGTTGAGATAATTGGGCTAGTAGCTTATCAAATGGCACTTCCTCCTACAGTGAAAGTCCATGATTTTTTCCACGTTTCATTACTTAAGAAGTATGTTAAAGATGTTAATCATGTGATTCACTGGTCTGTATTGCAAGTGGGACTAGATGGAGAATTCCAGCCAGAGCCTCAGTGTATATTGTTGAAAAAGGTGCTCATGCTATGTAACCATGCAATTGAGCAAGCTAAAGTGAATTGGAAGCACTTTGGACCCGATGAAGCTACATGGGAGATGGCAGATCAAATGCAAGCTATGTATCCTTCCTTGTTTGTTGATCAAGCAAAGCAGTTTTAGTATGGTGTTTTGGTACATGTCTTTGATATACGTTTTGGTACATGTTTTAGTGATGTTTTGGTATATGTACATATGTATATGGACGTAAATACCAACATGAGCTATGTTATAAAGATCCAATAAGTGGTATGGGTGTCATGTTATCATGTTATTATGTTATCATGTTGTTATGTTGTCATGTGGGTTGGCATTCAATAGGGTGATCATTGTAAATATTGCATCGAGCTATGTTATAAGGATCCATGAGTAGTATGTCTTCTTTCCATCGATTTTGTTGAGGTATATGTCTGATTGAACAATGAGGATAGTGTCCCCCAATGGGGGGAGGGGTTATATAACAACCCTTGTGAAAATTCCATGTAATAAAAAGTTAAACATTATAACCACAGTTGATGGGACACTTATTCCAAGATGAATGTTGGGCATGACATCTTAGGGGATGTTCATTTGATTTATTATGGCTAATGAAATAGGAAATGGTAATGGATAAGGCTTTGGAGAGGCAAAAGGACATTTTTGGCATATTTATTTATGAAAAAAATGGAAATTAGGAGAAAAGGGAGGTGAAAGTTCACAGGTTTGATGTGAGGAGGAAAATTAAGGAAAATAATGGAAAATGAAGAAAATAGAGGCCGGATTAATAAAAAGGCTTATGAGGATCAGTTGGTAACCTTTTATCATTTCATTTTTGGAGATCTCTCATTATTCTCTCTCTCTCTCTCTCACTCTTGGCCACTTACAATTTTCTTGGATCACTTTGGCATTAGATAAAGAAAGGAAAAGAAGGCAAGAGGAAGCAAAGATCAAGCAGGGAAAGGAAGGATCAAGCAGCTACAACAGGATTCTTTGCAGGTATTGATTTTCATGTGTATTTTACTTTCTAGATTTAGCATGCATGGTGTTGCATGTGGTTATCTTCTGTCATGGAATGGGTTTTTCCAGGTGTGACAGTGTTTTCAGCCTAGCATTGCGATTTCCTTATAACCTTTATGCGATGGGTTCTCATGCTTCAGTTGAGCTAGATCATCAGATGGATTCGAATCTGAGTGGTGTGGATCTTGAACCAGACAATGGATCACTATAAAGCCACTGTACTAGTAAACCCTAAGCCAGACCATGGGGTGCGGTAAAGCCAATATTGTTTGCCTCGGTGGGCCTAGGAATCCTTACGAGTGAATGGTAGGATATACGGTAAAGCCAAGAGGTGGATTTCTATCTGTTGGGCCTAGTAGTCCCGGGATGGGATTTATGGTAAATCCTAGAGAGTGGGTCTTAGTGTAGGGCCTAGTGATCCCTGGATTAGACTGTGGATAACGGTAAAGCTTGAGAGACTAAGAGACACTAAAATTCCTCACGGTGTATTTGGAGAACTCTGGCAGCATCCATTCTTATTTGGTTCTTTTCGGTTCGTTATGAGTCCCACATTCATGCCTGGAATATGGCACGGGGGTCATTAGCTGAAGAGAAATTTGGCTCAGCCAATCTATGGTTGGGTGGAACGTGGTAGTCCCATCCTCGGTTGGTTTCTACATTCATTAATGAGAAATTCATTCCTTTGGTTTTCATGTGTAAATGTACTGGTTTATATGTGGATTATATGGTTGGTGTATTTATGGTATTTCTGTTGTTACTATGTTGATTATGTATATGTTTTATGACAACGGTTAGGTATGGCTCTCATCATGTTTTTACATGCAAATGAATGGACAATGTATCTATGACCTAGTAGATGAGAGTGAAACAAATGACATGAGGGAACGATGGTTTTTAGCGATTCTCAGATAAGTATGAGATCCCTATAGTTAAATCTATTGTTTACACCTATAGACTACATATTTGTGATATGCTTGATGAAATCACTGACATGTCTAGTAGGGGTCTGGCTAAGGGCTTGTTCAACTATTTTCTTTTGCACCATTGTTTCCCTGTTATTGTATTGTTCCGAAGATGTCATTCAATTCTGGGCAGTGACTTGCGCTCTAGGCCTAAAAAAGTGGCTTAAATCCCAGTGACGATGACACAAAACTAAGAAAAATAGTCCCTAGATGTTGGCATGCCTATAGCATGGGAGCGTTGAGAGCCTCCTGGATGCTGGCAGGCATATAGCATGAGAGAGTCTGGGAGTTAAGTGGTACAAAATCTCAGTGGGACCCAGGGGCTGGTTGGGAGAAAGGTTGTGTTGGTTCCTGAGGGTCCTAATGCTGATGTTGAATGTTTGTATGGTGTTTTTCCGTTGGTTCCACTTCCTTAACATGAATTAGGAGGTCAAATCATATCACAGTGGAATCACGTCGCATATTTACCCTAGCTGACCTGTTGCTTGGGTAGATGTGGGAGGAGGGTGTTACACCTAGTCTTTAGATTATGATAATACTTATTTTCATTGTTGTTTTGTTTTCAAACAAACCAATTTCAGAATTCCAAATCTAAGAGTTGAAAGCCCTACAACCCTCCTCATATGGATGGAAATGCCTCCTCTACATCAGACAAGGATAATGAAGAAGTTGATGATGAAATCCATCCAGGGAACAAGGCCCAAGGCTAAATAGCTCCTTGCATGGACCATGCCCCTTCAAAAAATATAGAGATATTGAATATGAATGCTTCTTTGGGTATATTGAAATAATATCATGAGTATCCCTCTTTAAAATATGATAAGGAATCTCTCTCAATGTGTAATTTTGTAGATCACTTTGATCAAAACTTCTTTGGAAGTTTGGATCAAGGTTATGAAAAATAAAGGGAAAAAGGGTCTCTCTAAGAATGTTCCCTGATTTGGGTGATTCATTCTCTAGTTGTTTCTTCTATCCCTTTATGTCTTCTTTTCTACTCTCAGTACCATTCATTTTCTTAGATACCGTTAATACAAGGAAAACTATGCTAGAAAATGAGCCATGGTGGCAAATGATGTAATTGTTTTTTTTATCAATGGAATTTTTAGACTTACAAAAAAACAAAAACCAAAAATGGCAGTTTAAAAAAACCTAAACAATACAGTGAACAAAACAAAATTAAAACTAAAACTTAAAATAATCTGACAAGCCTAAAATACAATTTAAAATTAAAAAAGAAAAAAGAAAAAAATAGATTAACCAAAAGCATATTATAAAAAAATATAAATAAAATAGTTTAAAAATATAAATTGAAATAAACAAATAGCTATAACTCTGTGTGTGTGTGTGTTTTAAATTAAAAAACTTTGTATTACCAAAATATCTCAAAGACATATAGTTGATATATCCAATCAACTAGGAATTTTTTTTATCTCCAGTAATACACGTGTATCCACAATCCCAACTTCTTTATTTATCCGAGAGTATAAAAAAGGACATCCAATAAGCCCTGGGTTTCAGAAAGGACCATCATATAAGATAAACATTGCAAAACATTCTAGAATTCTAAATTGTCTAAAAACATGAACATCATTCAGATTCAGAGGAAGAAATGTGAGTAGGGTCCCTAGCACTTGATCCAGGAGGTGCAACAGTGTCAGGATCACAATGAATATGCCCTTCCACATGGGTCATCCTTCAATTGAGCCTATCCAAGGTGAAATGTTGGTTTGTCAGTATCCTCTTAATGTCCTTCAATGTAGAAAACACATTATACCTTTCCACTTGTTTATCTCTCAAGACTAGACCAAGAAGAGTCTTCATTTTCCAATGTATAGAATGGAGTTAAGATGTTTCTTTTTCCATCCCTTGGTGTGACCAAGATCTATAACCCAACAAGAAACCTCATCAGAATCTCAAAGTTTGAGTGGGACTCTCTTTCTTCTCTCTCCCGGCTCTTTAATTTCATAATTTCATGTCATGTCTCACAAGGAACTACGTTAAAATGGGTATTTGTAGAGTCTTAAGTAAGGACTTGAGCCCTCCATTGGCCTTGTAGGCTACTTCCCCCCGCTTTGCATCACATGTGTTATCAAGGAGGGATACTGGATAGGAAGGGATCACACCCTTGATAATAATTGAAATGACCATGGCCTGGAAAAATGACAGGATAAAAACTCAGACAAGATACTACCAAAGAACAAGTTGAATGACAGATTAGAGTTGTCACAATGAACCATGAACCAGAATGAACCACTAAGGGAACCCCACTCTTATACCCCTTGAATCTGTCTCTACTCATTATAGAGCTCACATCTACCTGATAATTTAAACAGAAACACAATTGGTATAGACCTAGCAAGATACCAGACCTATGAATTTTACTCAATACTGAATAAGGCTAGATGGGTTATAGAACATTGACCCACGAATACATACTCGTCATGAGAAATGTCACCCACTACATTATATTTACCATATAATTCTCTCCGAATCAAAATAAACAAACATATAGAGACAAGTATTATGACCAGATGAAATATGAAACAAAATAAGAAATGCTAGAGGATTTGAAACCTAGGCTCCCAAGTCAGCTTTGATAATTAGAAGATTGCACCAGCTTCCACAACCATACTCTAGAACCCCAACCAATTATTTAGTCATCATCTAGGATTATTAACCTCCTCCAATTATCAAATTCCATTTGATAAATTATGACCCACAACTCTCTTCACAATCAAAGAGACACTAAGCCCACTCACCACACCAGAGCATAGACCACCATGGCACTATTCCAATAGTGAATTCTATGTTTTCCAAACTAAAATACCCTCCCTCCACCACTTCTCTGGTTTCGAGTAGCACCTAATCCCCACTATACTCAAGCCTAGAGCAAAGGAAACCAAAGGAAACTCAACACAACATTTGAAATAAGGGGTCTAGCAATAGGGAGGTTGATTTGAACTCACATTTTCCCCAACCTCCGTTGTTAAATATTGATTTTAATATGCATTTAATAGACCACCCTCCCCTGTTTAATGTTATTTGTGTGGATGAATTTCAATGCATGCCAGGGAATGAGTCCCACCCCTCTAATTTAACGCATCTCGGTTGGGCAGGGTGGTGGGCTCATCCCCATATGCTCCCTCTTGCATCCTGATCTCTTCACCATTAAGGAGCTTTCAAGGTTTTTAACAAATGATTCATAAGATTTGATATGATGTAACACAATACAAATTAATTTAGCATAGACAACTTACTAATTATTTATTATTTTGTATTTTTTCTCCTTTTTAATATGTGTTTTTTTAAATAATTATATTTTTCTCCTTCTAATGTGTTTTTTTTAATAATTTTTAAAACTTTAAAATTTTAGATTAAGATTTTTCCTATTTGGTGTTTATTCTTTTTATTTTTTGTGATTTATATATAGCTTTTATTTATTTATATTTTTAAACAAAATTATAATCTAAAATTTATATTTATATTTTTATATCACATAAAAATATGAAATTTCTCATTTACATATATATTTATTTTTTATAAAATAATTGAATTTTAATAAAAGGAAAAAAAAATAAAAATTACTTAACTATTAATTTTAGTGTTATCTTCATTTTGTTTTCTAAATTTTATGGTTTTAAGGTTTATTTAGGTTCCTTATTTTTTTTAATGGTTCTATACAATTTTTTTAAAATAAAGTAAATTTTTTAAATAATTGGTTGATAGAGGTCGGTTTTTGTTTTGTTTTGTTTTTTTTTTTGGGTCAAATTATGTAATGAAGAAAATTTTATTAAAAAAATGAGGCTTTCATTTTAGGGGGTGATTTTAACATTTTTATCTACAATGGACAAGTTACCAAGACCATGATTTCAATTAAGTAATTTTATCTCAAAAATAAAATTTGTGCTATTGGTAGCATCATTTTGTATTGGATTGACTGATTTTTCACAATTGTATGTATTTATAACAATGCAATTTCAAAGAAGTCAAAATTCAAGAACAATAAAAGGGGTATTACTAATAACATCACTTTTTGAAATGAGGGTTAAAACATCCACTAGGTATAACATTTAGGGAAATGAGACTTTTAAAGAGTTCTCATGATGTTTCTTAACTTTGTTGATAGAAAATAGTGAACCTTTTAAGCATAAAATTTTATCCCACGGAAGTCATTTTAGTAATCTTATATTCAATGAAAAAAATTGTAAAGTGATTATCAATTAAGTTTTAGTAACTTGGCATTGAAGTCTACATGTAGCTACGATTGACTCTGTAGATTTGATTCAAGGTCAAAGTTTCATGAAAAATGAAGCTAATAACCTCCAAAGAAATGGAAACACCAGTGATTGAAGATATTTCATAAAATCGTTGAAGATGTATAATCTTCCCTACCTTAAAAGTGAAAATAAGGAAACCAAAAAGCCCCATAAGCATATATTATAGCAGATTTTAGCATATTTAAATAATACGGTTACTGAAACACATTTTTTTGTGAATTGAATGATTTGACTAAGATTTCCTTGCTTGTTTACATAAATGAGGAGTGATCTAACTAAGATTTCCCTACTTGTTAACATTAATGTTGAATGATTTGACTAGGGCTTAATTGCCTGCCATCATTAACAAGGAAATCATCATAAATTGAAGATATCAAGGATTATTTCCTCTGCCAATACAAATTGATCATAGTGGAAATGATTATCGAATTTATTGTACTGAAGATTAGTATCCAATGGAGCACATCCAAAAATGCATGTATTTACTATATAAACAATGTATTTAAAGATCCCAAATGATGAATTTGTATGTGGGTACCAAGCAATGTTGATATCTTTGGCCCTTTATGTGATGTTTTCTCCAACCAAGCTTCCTTAATTGGTACCAGTCATATATGTGCATTCAACCAACCTTCCTTAATTGCTCTAGTCATATATGTGCATCCTTTATTATAGACGACTTGAGAAACACTTTGCGAATTTGCAAATTTTAAGAATGTAAGTTTCAGTGCAAAATTAATTCCGCAGAATCTTTTATACAAGCAATGTGTGACACGTGACTATGTAATCAAGCATGAAGAATTTTTTATAACAACGATAACAAATAGAATTACAACATATGTTTATGGAGGAGATGATAAGACTCTGACATGGTTTCTTACAAATTTCATAGATTGAGTATAATAAACATATGACATTATGTGGTGGATTGTATAGTTTATAACGAATTTTAAGAACCTCAAATGTGGACATAATGAGCATCTTTCATATCATCAGTTTTTTTATGCAGTTTAATTTTCCATTAATAATTAAAATAAGTATAGCTCTAAATATTCTTAGCATGCCTTGGTTTGTTTATAGGGAAACTAAACCAGCGTATTTCATCAAGATCTTAACAAACAAAGATTGAGATTTAAAGTATAAACATATATATAATATCTTGTCCAAAATTATGACATCTATACCGTTAGAATATTCAAACTAATAATGTTATGACCATTGTATCTTAAAAATAATAACAAACCAATAATTAAAGTCCTCTTCATGGGGAAAATTATCCGGATTGGATCATTATAATGTTTTTCATCTATCTCAATTCATATGGAGTGGAAAATTTGGAGGAATCAGTGCACGGGATCATTTTTACTAGCAGAACCCTATTTGGCAAAACTGGGTCTGAAACCTTCTAGGAGAATTTTGAGGCATCAAATGAAATTTTTTGGGGTAAAAATTTGTTTCATAAGAGTTGCACCTTTTCATGTTGTTCTACACACAAATATATTTCCAGCGATGCAATAAGTGTGTCAATGGGAGTCTGTATGCAAACACTATGCCACTCAGAAGTTGACCTTCCTGTTTTCACACCTATAGTTCGGGAGGATGCGTCGCCAGCCCCCATTACTCATGGTAAAGGGGATATACATCCATTTTTTAATGTAAAATACTATATAATTGTCTATATTGTAACTCTAGTTAAGAGTTGATGTAGTCAAACTTAACCACTAGTAGGCTAACGGCCTGCATTATAACCAGACCACTAGGAAGAAGAGGCATTTCATTCTTTTGAGATAATTTTGTTCCATAGATGAGAAAAGATATCCAAGAGAGATACGAGGTAGAGCACATAGAGAGGATTTTTTCACTGTATCATGCCATGAACCTTACACATTACTTCTTTGTACCTACTGTTATATTTCTAGAGAGAGAAAGAGAGCGAAGAAACTTCACCTTCCAGCTAGGTTTTCTCCCAAAAGCATTTCCCATAGAATATTTTGTATCTTATGTGTTTGTGTGAGCGTATTTTATAGTTCTCTATTTTTCCTCACAATTTCCATTCACATTCATTCATTAATTACAGTTAAATCTGCAAAATATTAAAGTTTAATAAAACTTTAATAGTGTAGAATTTCATATTTCTAATATAATATTATCAAATCATTTGTGACAAACTATCCAGTGGGAAATCCACGGAAGTTTACGGATAATTTGGTACTAGATAATGTTTCTTTAGGTATTTTGTGGATATTGCAGGGATCTAGATCGGTGGGGCTAAAAATTGTAAAACCCTAATCATGGTCTATGAATCTGTAAACGAACCTCTTAATCTTGCAAAGGTGAGGTTTACGCAGCTAGAACAACAATTTGAAGATATCAAATGCAATGTGAGCCTCCTCATGGAGGACTTGAATATAAACTTGGTGATATTTGGGGAAGAAGGGGTTTCTAATGCAAAGGAAAAATCTGAACAAGGATTAGAAAATCAGGGAGAAATGGAGAACCAATCGAAGGAAGAATCTAAAAAATATCAACCCAGTTCAAGTGCCATGAATCAATCCATATTTAAAATTGAAGAAAAAGTTGATATCAAGCCATATCGTTGCAAGATCAACATCTAAAGTTGAACCATTGGTTGCGGTAACTAGAATTTTATTTCAGCATCCATCAGATTGAGGAAGGATAGAAAATCTCATTTGCGCGGGTGAAATTGGAGGGTCATGCACTGACATGGTGGGAGAGCCACACAGAAACCCTAAGGTTAGAGGGAGAACCTCGAGTGAATAAGTGGGAGGATTTAAAAACCCTCATTAATTCATAGTTGTATCCCATTAGGTAAGTGGAGGACTACTGTATTTGGTGGCATTACTCAAGGAAAAAGTCAGGCCGAAGTGTGCAGGAGCACACCAAGGAATTCAGAAAGATGGTTATAATGTTGCGTATCTCTCCAAAGGAACCTAGATGTGCTCCTCAAGTATTTTGGGGGTCTGCACTGCCATTTGCATGAGCAAGTGATGTTATTTAAGCCCAAATCAGTGGACAAAGCTTGCATATAAGCATAGTACCTAGAGAACATAGGCCTAAAAAGAGTGCAATCAAGTGGATCAAAGCAGAAATAGCAACAGGAAGCTTCTAAGGAGGGTAAGAAGAAGAAAATGGGGGGAACGATAAAAATATAACAGCCACAATGTACCAATGCAAAGATCCTAGCAACCACTACAACACCAATGGCCATACAGAGGAGAAATGTTGGAAGTTGCATCTAGAGCTGAACCTGAAGAACAAGAAGAAATATAATAATAATAAGAATCTCATGGCCATAGATTCGAGCAACCAAGTTGAAAGTAGCATGGACTTGGATGAGACGATCTTCTTTAAGTCAGTGCAGTAGGAGGTGAATCTAAGTAGCCTTCAACAACAGGAAGAGAAATAAATGACCAAAATCTTCCATATAAAGATATAGGTCAAGAAGACAAAGATTGATTCTCTATTTTACTCAGGATCGTAGGTGAATCTCATTGCAGTAGAGCTGGAAAAGAAGTTGGGGCTGGAAGTTCATAATCATCCAAACCCATATCCTCTAGGTTGGGTAAATATGGATGCAAAGTTGAAGGTAACTAAACAATGCAAAATTAGATTTGCTACCAGCGTTGACTTTATTGATGAAGTAGATCTAGATGTTGTTTCCCTTGATGTATGTGGAGTCATGTTTGGGAGTCTAGACATGTACATGCATGATGCGATATTTATGAGGAGATCCAACCAGTATCAGCTCATCAAGGATGGAAGATCATTCATCATCACCACACCAACCAAGTCAAGAAACTAATCAGTTCCAACAAGAAGTATGTTTCATTCTTTTTACGGGAAAGTGAGTTTGAAGAGGAGTCAGTAAGAGGAAAGGAATATCTAGAGGGGTGTACTAATAAACAAAAAGAACAGTTGTTAAAGGGATACATGGACGTGTTCCAAGATCCTAAAGGGTTACCACCTAAGAGAGAAGTGGAAGATGAGATCCAACTATTGTCAGACTCCCCATTGCCAAATATTGGGTTGTACAAGTAGTTTGTTATAGAAGCAAGTGAGGTTAATAAATAGTTGCAGCAATTGTTGGAACAGGGTGTCATTTAACTGAGTACATCAACATGTGGGTCACCCATCATCATTGTGCTAAAGAAGGATGTTACTTGGAAGATGTGTATAGACTACAGGGAATTGAACAAAATCACACTCAGGAATATATACCCCCTGCCTAGGATAGATGATTTTTTGGATCAGTTGCAATAAGAAAAATACTTCACCAAGATGGACTCAAAGTATGGATATCACCAGGTTCGAGTCAAAGAAGAAGAAGCCTAGAATACTGCCTTCAAAACCAGGAAAGGTTTGTATGAGTGGTTAGTTATTCCATTTGGCCTATGTAATGCACCAGCTACATTTATGATATTAATGAATGATGTATTGTTTTGTTTTATAGATTCATTTTTATTGTCTATTTGGATGATATACTATTATATAGTGCTACATGGGAGGAGCATATTTCACATTTGACATAGGTGCTGGAAACATAATTTGAAGAAGCACGAGCTACTAACAAATCTCAAGAAGTGTGATTTTGTGCAAAAGTCCTTGGTGTATCTAGGGCATGTGATTGGTGGAGGAGAGCTAAAGATAGATCCTTCCAAGATGGATGCCATCATGAAATGGTTGGTCCCTACTAATGTTTCCGAGGTTAGGAGTTTCATTGGGGTAGCATAGTACTTGACGGAATTCATAACCTCATTTATGGGCATATGTCATTATGCATGAAGAAATGGCTCACATTCCAGTAGGGAAATTCCTTCTTCCATTAGCGGAATTCACTCACTTTTCCAGATGAATCACTTGGCTTGGCCTTCAATGAGTGGGAAAAGGGAGGAACTGGAGTTGCTCGACCCCCGGGAGAGGTAGGAGATGGCATAATGACCAGCAGTCACTTACTCATTGTCTTGGTCGGCATTCATTATATACGTAATTACGTCAAGTGGAAAGAGTTTCCAGTGGGGAAATGTTACCAGATGGCTTTTGAGGATTTAAAGAAGAAGATAATTCATGCACTAGTTCTGGCATTACCAAATTTTCAACGACCCTTTGAAGTGGAGACAAATGCGAGTGGGTATGCTATGGGAATTGTCTTAATGTAGGGAGGAAGACATGTATGCTACCATTATTAAGTATTTCATGGGACAATTCTTAACTTCTTTACCTATGATAAGGAGCATTATGACATGGTGCAATCTATGAAGAAGTGGAAGCACAATCTGATGGGAAAGGAGACAGTAATCCACACAGATCACCAGCCATTACAAGACTTGCAGGCCCAAAGTAAGTTATAGTAGACCAAGTATTGCAAGTGGATGGGGTTTTTATAGCAGTTTCATTTACTGATCAAGTATAAGAAGGGCAACATAGACAAGTTGGCCGACATGCTTTCAAGGCCAACCACATCGAATATCACAACTTTGGGGACTCTTATGCACATGGAACCATTCACCCATGATGCATATAGAGATGCATATTTAGAGAATGAGGACTTCAAGGAGGTGTATCAGTAGTTGCAGAGTTAGAGTCATGTGCATGATGGCAAAAAAACCATTGACTACCATCTCTAGGATGGGTTACTCTACAAGTTGAATAAGCTATGTGTTCCTAAAGGTGAGTGATTGCAGCTGATTAAAAAGGCTCACACCTCCAAGGTTGCACGGAACTTTGGTGTAGGGAAGACCATGGATAACTTGTAGAGGTATGTGTATTGGCCCAAGATGCAAGAGAAAGTACTTAGGTTCATAAGTGGATACATGCTTCGTTGTACCAAAAAACCTAGCAACATGAAACGGGGTCTATATCATCCCTTATCTATACCTACTCTTCCTTGGGAAAACATTTCCATGGACTTTGTGGGAGGTTTATTGATAACCAAGAAGGGACATGACTACCTGTTCGTGGTGGTTGATAGGTTCATCATGATGTGTGTTTTGATACCCTATAAAAATACCATCAATGGGAAAGAAGAAGAAAACTTGTTCTTTGGACAGGTCTGGGTTCACTTTGGGATAATAAGGAGAATCATTTCATACAGGGATACAAGATTTATCCATGCATTATGGACTACATTGTGGGAGAGAAGGGACACAAAGTTGAAGAGATCTACAAAATTCCATCCAGAGACACATAGGAAAACATAAGTAGTCAATAGGACTTTGATGCAGCTTCTGAGGGGATACAACCAGAAGCATCTGAAGACCTTGGATGAAAATATGGTATATATAAAACATTCTTACAACAGAGAAGTCCACACTTGTAGAAGAAAGTCCCCATTTGAAACTTGTTTTGGATATTTTATATCTTCACCTTTGGATATTGCATATGGGTAACAAGAAAGAGTGAGGGAAGATCTTATAGGAGATTATTTTAGGGTTGAAAATTTTATAAAGAAGATAAGGACGATCCTTCTGTAGGTACATGAAACACTGCAGAAGTCATTGGAGAGTATAAGGCCAAGCATGATCATCACAAAATAGAGAAATCGTTCAAGGCAGGAGATGGAGTATGGATATAGTTGAACAAGGAGAGGCTATAAGGGCTTGGTAAGAAAATCAAGGCTCTCAAATATGGTCCCTTTGAGATACTGGAAAAGGTGGGTGATAATGTCTATCGACTCAGTTTACCACCATATATGCGAAGTTACTTAGTTGTGAATGCAAGGAAATTGAACTCTATGAGCCTTGCATGTTATATTAGGAATAGGAACAGGGCCTACCTTCTATGGAGGATTTGGCACCAGATGCTCAAGTGAGTTGACAGAAGATATAATTTTGTATAAAAGATCCAGAATCACAAGACAGGGGCATCATGACCTTTGGAAAACTAGACTGAAGGAACAACTTCCTGGAAGAGCTAAATGGTACACCAAAGAGAAGGTGGAGGAAACATTTCCTCACCTCTTCAGTAAAACATTTTGGGGACCAAAAGCCTCAAAAAATGGGTAGGTGTTATCCGAATTGGATCATTACATTTTTTTCATACATATTGATTGAGGAATCAACTCACAGTACCATTTGTACTGGCATGACCCAGTTTGGAAAAGCAAGGTTTGAAACCTTTCCGAGTGTTTTGAGGCATCAACCAACATTTTTTGTTGGGTTGTGTTATATTCTTTCCACAACTACCCCACGTGCGTGGGGCATCACAGGGGGGGCAGTATCCCCCCCGTACATTACACTGGGAGGTTACAGGGGGGGATGGTTTCCCCCCTATTGGGGAGTATTCATGGGGACGGTAGCCCCCGCTTTACGTTGTGCCAAGAGGTCACAAGGGGGATGGTTGCCCCCCTTATTGGTGGGTATACAGGGGGACAGTAGTCCCCCTCACTCGGGATTGGAAGAGCAGCCTGAGAAAATATTTGGACCCTATATTAGGTGGGCGGACCTACCTATGGTTTTGTGCATGGATTTCGCACATGGTTTTGGGCATGATGTTTTTCTGTCCATGGTATTTGGTAGTCTCAGTTTTGGGATCCAGGGGAAAATATCTATGTATATCTATTTTATGCTTTATGCTCTCATCATTATTTATTTTCTGTTTTTAGAATTTGTATGTAGGTAATTTATGTACAGGGTTAAAACCTACATTTGGGATCAGAGTTGTTTTGGCTTCAAGAGGACGCCTTTTCTATTTAGGTGTTTTAGACCCTGTGGTAGACCCTGTTTAGTGGGAGATCTGCAGGATCGATTTTTGCAGTGAAAGAAGATGGCGAGCAATGGAAAGATAGAGATCAAGAAATTTAATGTTCAAATTTTTTGAGTTGTGGAAAATCAATATGGAGGATATGTTGGTGGATAAAGATCAGTGGGTTGCGATAGATCTGGGTACTAAACCAATAACAATGTCAGCTAAATACTGGGCGAAGTTGGATCAGAAGGCAAAGAGCACAATATGATTTTGTGTCTCGGATTCAATATTGTTGAATGTATCAAGGGAAGCTTCAATGAAGGCTTTGTGTGACAAGTTAGGGACTTTGTACCAATCTAAGTATCTAGTGAATAAACCATTCCTACAGAAAAATCTGTATAACCTGAGGATGAAAGATGGAGACTCGGTGACAGAGCATCTGAACGTACTTAATACTATGGTAAGACAGTTATTATATGTTGATATTAAAATTTTAGCTGAAGATAAGTGCATCATTTTGTTCTAATCTCTACCAGATTCATGGGATAGTCTGGTTGTTGCAATAGGTAGCAATGCAACTACCCTGCAGTGTGATGAAATAGTCTCATCCTTGTTGTCAGAGGAGATGAGACAGAAAAATATGGAGGGCTAGAATGGTGATGCCTTGTTTGTATGAGGAAGGTCCCACAACAGAAACAAAAATAATTCCTCGAGTGGGAGATCTAAATCTAGAGGGAGATCTAAATCTCTAGGAAAGCCTGTAAGGTGTGCTGGAAATGTGGAAAGGAATGGCACTTCAAAAGGGACTATAAATTTAAAGCTCTAGAGAAAGGAAAGGGATCTGATGATGCTCCTTCTATAGAGGTGAAAAGCACTTCAGATGAAGGTGGGGATATGTACTTGGCTTCTTCTTCAAGTACACATGTAGATCATGATGCATGGTTGATTGACTTAGGTACATCCTTTCACTTCACTCCCCATAGAGAGTGGCTCTGCAAGTATGAGAAATATGATGGTGGTGATGTCTTCTCAGGGGATGACAAGAAGGATAGGATCATTGGTCATGGAAAAGTCAAGTTGAAGTTGCAAGGTGGAAGGATTAGAACACTTTCGGTGTTCTGCATATTCCTACATTGGCTAGAAATCTGATTTCTATAAGCTAGTTTTATGATGCAAGTGTAAAAATAATGTTCGAGAAAGATACCTGCAAGATGGTTCGGGGAGCACTGGTATTGATGCAGGGAGTTTGGATTGA
This sequence comes from Pinus tabuliformis, assembly GCA_031772625.1. Lineage (NCBI taxonomy): Eukaryota > Viridiplantae > Streptophyta > Pinopsida > Pinales > Pinaceae > Pinus > Pinus tabuliformis. The sequence goes on along the minus strand of CM062814.1, from coordinate 598,529,592 downwards.
AACTTGGTACAAGCTTCAAGGTAGCACTATTATTGATGGGTGCAACAGCTTTGTGGTTCCTGAAAGTGGAGCAGAAAATCTAGTGGTCTCTAGAGAAAAGACCATGCTATGGCATCAAAGGCTTAGACATATCAGAGAAGGGCCTTCAAATACTTCATGGTAATGGTATGATAGAAGGAATATCTAATTTCTCTCTGGATTTTGATTTCTATGAAAATTGTGTATATTGGAAGTAGAATCGAGTGAGTTTACCCTCTGGTGATAAGAGGGCGAAACGAATATTCGAGCTTGTGCATAGTGATATTTGGACCTGTGTCGGTTACATCACTGGGTAAGTCTGTGTACTATGTATCATTTTTAGATGACTTCTCAAGGAATACATGGATATATTTACTCAGGAAGAAATCATAAGTATTTGATATGTTTAAATAATTTAAGGCTCTAGTGGAAAACAAGACAGAGAAGAAGATAAAGGTGTTGAGGACAAATAACGATGGAGAGTTTTGCAAGAAGGAATTTGAAGAGTTTTGTAAGAAGTGTGGTATAGTAAGGTAGAAGACTACTCCATACACACTTGAGCAAAATGGAGTTGCAGAGAGAATGAACAAGACATTGATGGAAAGGGAAAGAAGCATGCTTAGTGGTGTCGAGTTAGGACAAGTTCTAGGCAGAGGTGGTGGAGATTGCATGTTACATGGTCAACAGATCACCTTCATCAATGTTGGAGGATAAGACTCCATAAGATGTATGGAATGGTAAGAAACCTTCTCTTTCACATCTAAGGGTATTTGGATGTGATGCATATGTACATGTTCCAAAGGAGAAAAGAATAAAGTTGGATAGTAAACCTGAGAAGTGCATATTTATTGGGTATAAGGATGGTTTAAAAGGTTATAAGATTTGGAACCCAGAAACAAGGAAGGTTGTCTACAATCGAGATGTGGTGTTTAGAGAGGTGAAAGATGTTATTGAACATGAAGTCCTACCAAAGGAACCTAATAAGATAGAGTTTGAGCTAAAGGAGGAAGAATCAAACTCTACAGTAGAAGAGGAATTAGAAGATGAAGAGCCACAAACTCCACTATGAGAAGATAAGTTCGAGAAAGAAGGTAGTAAGAAAGGTATAGTCCATCTGCTTTCTATGCACTTTTTTCTTTATCTATTACTAATGATGATCCAAAAACTGTGAGGGAAGCAGTAGATTTAGAGGATGACAAACTCTAGAAAGAGGCCATGGTTGATGAAATGTCATCTTTGCACAAAAATGAGGCTTGGGATCTGGTGGAGTTGCCAGTTGGAAGGAGAAACATTGGCAGAAAATGGGTGTTTAAGAAGAAGATTAATGCAGAAGGAAAGGTGGAGAAATACAAAGCTCGGTTGGTAGTGAAAGGTTATTCCAAAGTGCCGGGAATTGATTTTTTTGATATTTTTTCTCCTGTTTCCAAGGTAGCTTCTATTAGATTACTTTTATATGTTGCTTCTGCTTTTGATTTTGAGGTAGAACAGATGGATGTGAAGACAAAATTTATTCACAAGGATCTGGAAGAAGAGATCTACATGAAGTAACCTGTGTTGGGTGTGGAGCCTGATTATCTTCTTTATTCAGAGGCATTGCCGCATTGGACCCCAGTTCGTAATGTGGCGGCAACGCCATCCATAAATGTGTGCCACCAGGTGGGTCCAGGGGGTGACGACAATTATTTGGAGCCCTCCCACTGCCGCGCCCCCCCCAGCAGCGAGGGATCAGGGGCAGCGCCACCGAAGAAAAAAATAGATGTAAAATTTCCTTGTAAAATTTTGTAATTTAGAGGTCAATCTGGGCCATTCATTAGGTGGAAATATGACAGTAGAAATTATGTTTAATTTAGGGTTTTTTTGCCCTAGAATGAAACCCCTCGCTATATATGAGGGAATTGTATTGCATCTATGTAGATCTGTATTCTGAACGAGAAATAGAGAGGGGATTGTGTAAGAGAGAAGAGGGAATTATAACTGATTTCTTGTAGGTTGTATCTCTTCAGTTTGCTGGATAATATAAAAGGAAGGATTGGTTGTTTCTCCGTGGAGGTAGCCCAGATTGGGTGAACCACATATATCCGTGTCTCTCTTGTTTTATGTGTTTTCTGTGTTTATATTTCTGCAAAATATTTTATGTGTGTCCATTGCTCTATAATATATAATTTTCTAACAACCTGAAGGCTTTGCGGTGAATGGTAAGAAAAAAATGGTATGAAAGTTAAAAAAGTCTTTGTATGGGTTAAAACAGTCACCAAGGATGTGGTATCATCAATTTGATACATTTATATGGGGACTTGGATTCGCTAGAAGCAAAGCATATCACTGTTTGTATTTTAAATTAATTAGTGACCATGTTATTTATCTGGTATTGTATGTGGATGATATGTTTCTGGTTGGAAATGGCAAAGAAACTATCCAGGATTTGAAGACCCAATTGTCCTCCAAATTCGACATGAAATATCTTGGTGCTGCAAACTATATTTTGGGCATGGAAATTAAACATGATCGGGCAAAGAGGAAGCCCTGGTTAAACTAGAGGAAGTATGTTGAGACAATATTGTAGAGGTTTAATATGCAGGATAGTAAACCAGTGAAAGTTCCTATTACTGTAGGTGTAAAGCTATCTGTTGAATAGTGTCCCATGACACAAGAAGAGGAAGAGGACATGTCTTGTGTTCCATACAAAAGTGTACTCAGTAGCCTCATGTATGCAATGGTCTGTTCTAGACCAAACATTTCACATGAAGTGAGAGTATTGATCAGGTTTATGTCAAAACCATGGAAGGAGCATTGGACAACAGTGAAGTGGGTTTTTAGGTATTTACCTGGCACTATATATTATGGTTTGTACTACCAAGGAAGACTAGGATTAGATAGAGTTTTGGACATCCGTGTCTTCATTGATGTACACTTGGCTGAATATATAGATCAGAGAATATCTACAAGTGGGTACGTGTTTAACTTATTTGGAGGTGCAGACAGTTGGATTAGTAAGAGATAGTCTGTAGTGGCACTCTCAACTACAGAGGCAGAATACCTGATATCCACTCATGTAAGGACGGAAGTAGTTTGGTTGCACAAATTGTGTTCAAGTATGGGGTTAGTACAGTGAACTATAAGGATAGACTGTGACAGGAAAAGTGCAATTTTCTTGGCAAAGAACTTTACTTATCATTCAAAGACAAAGCACATTGATGTTCAATATCACTTTGTGGGGGATATGGTTGAGGAAAAAAAGGTGTTGCTGGTAAAGGTGGACACTTTGAAGAATATTGTAGATACATTGACAAAGTCTATGAGCACTATGAATTTCTCTTGGTGTAGAGAAACAATGGGCGTTGTAGGGTTGGATCAATGACTAAGATCTCTTGTGGCCCCCTGTCGAAAGAAAACAATAAGTGGTAGAATGTTGGGTTGTGTTATATTCTTTCCATGACTACCCCACGTGCGAGGGGGCAGTAGTCCCACCTGTACATTGCACCGGGATGTCACAGGGGGTAAGCAGGGGGGCAATAGCCCCTTGCACAGGGTCTGGGGTACCACCCCAGGAATTTTTTTTTGGACCCTATATTAGGTGGGCAGACCTACCTATGGTTTTGTGCATGGATTTCACACATGGTTTTGGGCTTGATGGTCTTTTGTCCATGGTATTTTGTAGATCCAGTCATGGGAAATATGGTTATGTTCTAATCCAGGGTTAATGGATTGGATTTTATGGATGCTTCAGCAAGTGTATATATGTACATGGAAAGGAACATAATGAAAAATCAATATATTAGTCCCGGTTTTTGGATCCAGGGGAAAATATCTGTATATATATGTTTTATGTTTTATGCTCTCGTCATTGTTTATTTTCTATTTATAGAATTCGTATGCAGGTAATTTCTATACAGGGTTAAAACTTACAATTTTTTATGAGGTAAAACTTTTCCACTTTAGTGCCACACCTTTTCGTGTTATTCTACGCATAGAGATATTCCCAATGGTGTAAGAAGCGCGTCAATCAAAGTCCATATGCAAAAGTTATGACACTCAGATGTTGACCTTCTTGTTTTCACACCTATAATTCAGGAGGATGCTGCATCAGCCCCCATTATTCATGGAAAAGGGCATACCCACATTTTTTTGATGTAAAATACTCTAGAAGATTATATATTGTAACTCTAGTTAAGAGTTGATGTAGTCAAACTTAACCATTAGTAGGCCATCGTGTTGTGTTGTAACAGGGCCACTTGAAGGAAGAGACGTTCCATTCTTTCAAGAGAATTTGTTAGGTCCCTATACTACTAGTGTAACCCCTTATTGTTATTAGTACAACCCCCTTATTATATTTTTGTGCCCATGTAGTCCCCATATTGTTATTATTGTGCCCCATAGAAGCCCATTATTGTTATTATTGTTCCCTTACATTATTATTGTTATGTCAGCTCTGATTATATTACGACCCCTTAGACTCCTATATATAGAAAGGAGGTCTTGTCCTTTGTATCATCCAAGAATTGTTCATTTGTGTAATGTAAAGGAGGTTTCCTCCTCGAAGAGGCTGAATTCTAAGGCGTTTATCTCTCTTTTCTATCTTTTTGTGAGCTGGTTTCCTAACATTTGGTATCAGAGCTTTGGATTCTAGGGTTTCGCTGCTCCAAACCGGTCATCGTGGTATTTTTGTTATAATGTTTTGTCTGCGACATTTTAGAATCTAAAACAAAATCCCATTTGAGAAGAAATCTTGCTGAATAGCATGTCCGAATTTTAGATCTTTTCTCAATATATTTTCGGAGATATGATATGAGGAAGTTAGGGTTTTTGCAAGGTCTAGAATTTCATCTAAAACAGGTCATCATGGTATTTTTTCTATAACCTTTTCGCTACAAAGTTTCAGAAGCTAAATAAAACCCATTTGAGAAGAAATAATTCTGAATCTCGGATCTGAATTTCAGATTTTATCTCACTATATTTTCGGATAGATGCTCTGAGGCAGTTAGGGTTTTTGCAGACTCCCAAATTACATCCTAAATAGGTGACCTTGGGAAAATCATCATAACTTTCTCTTTGAGCAACAAATTGAACTTTCGTAACAAGTTACAGAAAGAGGACGGATTGTAGTTTTCTGCGCATTGTTTTCAGATCCGAAGGTTGAAACAGTGACACGTGGCACATTTTACAAGTTCACTCTACTGAAACATAATATAATCATGTCATCTTAGGAGATTGGGCATAACTCTTTCTTGGAGAATCAAATTCTGATCAGACTTGTGGGGTTAGAAAGAGGACTCAGAAGGCTACTGCAGGAGACAATTTCAGAACTTTGCGATCTGAAAGTATAGAGTTACAGTCATTTCAAGATCGCTCTCCTAAAATCAAGAAAAGGCAATATGATGAAGTTTGATGGAAAGGATCTAGTAAATTGGATACTACAGATGGAGCAATATTTTTTCTACATGGTGTACCACTGTTACAAAAGATATGTATTGTATCTTCATATTTAGAACCGGATCATTTTTTATGGTATAAAGGGCTTTGTTCTCGTAAACAACTTGTTACGTGGTTAATTTTCACGAAGGAAATTATAGCACATTATGAGGATACAAAGAGCAACACCTTCTTTAGATCAACACAACAACAATTGGAAGAAAAAAGAGAAAAATGGATTTTTTACAAAGTGGAAAGAAAAATTATGGCAACAAGGAAGTCTATGCCTCACAACTATAAATATGGAAGTGTTGTTTCTCCTAGCCTTCCACAACCTACAAGGGTTACATCACAACAATTGGAAGAAAAAAGAGAAAAATGGCTTTGTTATAATTGTGATAACAAATACATTAAAGGTCATAAGTGTGCTAAGAATAAATTATTTTACATTAATTGTGGAGAGGAGGAAGAAAAGGATCAAGAAACATCAAAGAAGAGTATATACACCAGGAACCAACCCCAGAGAAAGAAGAAATGAATCCAACCAGATCTTTTAAAGCATTGGAAAGAATTACCACTCATAAAAATCTCAAGATAGAAGGACATATCAAGAAGAAAAAGGTTCAAGAAGTGAAAGATCCCACCGAGAAAGAAGAAATGAATCCGACCATATCTTGTAATGCATTGGATGTAATTACCACTCCTCAAACTATCAATATAGAAGAACATATCAAGAAGAAAAATGTTCAAGCATTGAAAGATCAAATCGAGTCTCAAGAAATCAATCCGACCATATCTTGTAATGCATTGGAAGAAATTACAACTCCTTAAACTATCAAGATAGAAGGACATATCAAGAAGAAAAAGGTAAGAGTGTTGATTGATTCGGGCAGTACCCATAATTTTATTGATTAAATAGCTAAGGAATTGAATTGCTTCATATATCCAGCACCAGAGTGTCAAGTGATGGTTGCAAGTGGAGGAACCATAAATTGCTCTGGAAAGTGCCATAATATCAAGCTATCCATTGGAGAATATGTATTGAATAGTCCAATGCTTTCCATTCCAATGGGTGGTGCTAATGTTTTACTAGGAGTCCAATGGCTACAATCTTTGGGTACGATAACTTTTAATTTTCAAGAACTATTCATGAATTTTTTTTGGGAAGGAAAGGAAGTTGAATTGACGGGTATCGAAGGAAAAACTAGAAATATAATCAACTCTAACAGCATGACAAATCTTCTAAATAAAGAACAACGAGGTGTAATTGCACAATTATGTTCACTGGAGGATCCCACATTGAAATCATGTATTTCTCCAGATCTCCAAAACGTTTTGGACAATCATCCCAAGGTATTTGAGACTCCCAAAGGCCTCCCACCTATTCATTATCATGATCATGATATTCATTTGATCCCATGAAGTGTTCCTCCAAACATCAAGCCTTACATATATCCATATGCCCAAAGGAGTGGGAACTCATTCAAAAGTTGTAGAAGATCCCAGTTCAAATAGTATTGTGAGAACTTGAAAAGGAAGGAAAAATCATATTGTAACCTGAAGTAGTCACAGAACCGAGAAATCAAAAGCTACAAAATATATCAATTTCAGAGTATCTCATCAAGTGGAAGAACTATTCCATATGGGATGTTATGAAACCAGCTCAAGAAAAGATAGAGAAGATAAATCCACGCCTTAGAATTCAGCCTCTTCGAGGGGGCAACCTCCTTTACATTACATAAATGAACAATTCTTGGATGATACAAATGAAAATACCTCCTTTCTATATATAGGAGTCTAAGTGGTCCCAATACAATCAAAGCCTACATAACAATAATATTGTAGGGCACAACAATAACAATGAGGGATTCTATGTGGCATAATAATAACAATATGGGGGTAATAGGGGCACAACAATATAAATAGGGGGTATAACTACAATAGTAATGGGGTAATCACTAGTATTATAGGGACCCAACATGCCCCTCTCCTTCAAAAAAGTGTTGTCCTCAACGCTTGAGTAGTTCTGGATACTTCTGCATAAAATTCTCATCCTCCCATGTGGAATCTTCAGCGGATAAGTTCTTCCACTTGATAAGATACTCTGAAATTGATCGATTTCGTAGCTGTCGAGTTCTTGTTTCTGTGACTGCTTCCGGTTCCAATATAATTTTTCCTTCCTCGTCAAGTTCTGGCAATATTGTTTGAATTGGGAGCTTGTCACCTATAACCTTCTTTAAACATGAAACATGGAAAACTGGGTGCAATCGAGAAGCTGCAGGAAGCTCCAATTTGTATGCCATAGTACCAATCTTTTGCAACACCTTGTATGGACCATAATACTTTGGTGATAATTTATTATCCTTCTTAGCTTGCTTTAGGGACATTTGCTTATATGGTTGTAGCCGTAGGAATACCCAATCACCTACATCAAAACTTCTTTCACTGCGATGTTGATCTGCCTGTTGTTTCATTCTATTTTGTGCCAACACGAGGTTATCCTTTAAGAGTTGGAGGACTTGTTGTTGATGTTCGATGTGATGTTCCACTGCCTGAACCTTAGAATTTTCTCTTAAATATGATGTGATGGATGGTGGTTGATACCCATAAAGTGCCATAAATGGGGTCATTTTTGTTGCTGTATGGAAGGAAGTGTTATACCACCATTCAGCCAGAGGCAACCATTTGACCCATTGTGTCTGTTTATCAGATACAAAGCAACGAAGATATCCTTCCAAACATTTGTTTACTATCTCAGTTTGCCCATCAGATTGAGGATGATAAGATGAGCTATGAGCTAACTGAGTACCAAGACAAGAAAATAATTCTGTCCAAAAATTTCCAGTGAAAATGGGATCTCTGTCACTTACAATAATCTTTGGGTTTCCATGTAGCTTTTGAACTGTTTCCATAAATGCAGTAGAAACTGTACTGGCTTTAAATGGATGTGATAATGCACAAAAGTGTGCATACTTGGTAAGTCTGTCAACTACCACCATGATGACACTCTTTCCCTCAGACTTGGGTAAACCTGTGATAAAATCCATTGAAACCTCCTCCCAACGTTGGCTTGGAATGGATAAAGGTTGTAATAGACCTGGTGTCTTAATTGTTTCAACTTTATTTTGCTGGCAAACCAAACATTCCGCCACAAACTTTTGAATATCTGATTTAAGGCCATCCCAAAAAAATTCCTTCTTAACCCTGTGGTAAGTTTTTAAAAATCCTGAGTGCCCTCCTAAGGGAGAAGTGTGCAATTCCATAAGAATCTTTTGTTTTAGCTGGGAATTCTTACAGAGGTATAAGCGATCTTTGTACCATAACGAATCATTTTGCCAGCTAAATGTATCAGAAGTACTGGAATCTTGTTGTAGCTTTCGAATAAGTGCCCACACTTCTTCGTCATTCTTCCATTCCTCCCTTGCTTCGTTTATCCAATCTGGTTGGATAATAGAAATGGCACACAACAATGCTTCCACATCCTCATCCTTTCTTGAGAGTGCATCTGCCACCACATTTTGCTTCCCTTTTTTGTAGATGATTTCAAAGTCATAACCCAACATCTTTGTGACCCACTTTTGTTGCTCTTCAGAGGATAATCTTTGTTCTAAAAAGTATTTAAGGCTATCATGATCCGTTTTTACCTTGAAGTGTCTTCCCATTAGGTAGGGTCGCCATTTCTTAAGTGCATGGAGTATTGCCAACATTTCCTTCTCATAAATAGCTTTGTTTAAAAACTTTCCCTTGATTGGACGACTTTCAAAAGCAATGGGTCTTTCATCTTGCATTAGAACAGCACCAATTCCATTTCCTGAAGCATCACATTCCACAATAAAGGTTTTTGTGAAGTCCGGTGTAGCTAAGACCGGTGCTTGGCACATTGCCTCTTTAAGATGTTCAAAGGCCTTTGTTGCTTCCGGAGTCCATGAAAATGAATCTTTCTTCAATAATGTTGTTAGAGGTGCTGCTATTCTCCCATAATTCTTAACAAACTTGCGATAATACCCTGTCAACCCAAGAAATCCTCGCAGATGCTTTATGGATGTGGGGATTTTCCATTCCTTAATGGCTTTAATTTTGCTAGGGTCTACCTTAACTCCTTCATGAGATACAATATGACCCAAATATTCCACCTCCTGGACTCCAAAGAAACATTTGGATCTTTTTGCATATAATTGTTTCTCCTCCAATAGTTGTAGCACCCTGTCAACATGTTCAACATGATCCTTCCAAGACTTGCTGTAGATTAGTATATCATCAAAAAATACTAACACAAATTTTCTAAGGAATGGTTTGAAAATTGAATTCATCAAACCTTGAAATGTTGAAGGTGCATTGGTAAGGCCAAAAGGCATGACCAAAAATTCATAATGACCCTCATGAGTTCTAAATGCTGTTTTTGGAATGTCTTCAATCTTCATTCTGATTTGATGATATCCCGAACGAAGATCCAACTTGGTGAAGTAAATTGATCCATGCAATTCATCCAGTAATTCATCAATAACAGGAATGGGGAACTTATCTTTAATAGTGAGCTTGTTGAGCTCCCTATAATCTGGACACATGCGCCATGATCCATCCTTCTTGTGCACCAATACTACTGGAGCTGAGAAAGAACTTTGACTCGGTTGAATTATACCAGCCTCTAGCATTTCTGCAACCATACGTTCAATTTCACTTTTTTGGACATATGGATATCTGTACGGCCTGATGTTTGGAGGAACACTTCCTGGAATCAGATGAATAGCATGATCATGATCACGCATAGGTGGGAGACCTTTGGGAGTCTCAAATACCTTGGAATGATTGTCCAGGACTTTTTGGAGATCTGGAGAAATAGATGATTCCAATGTGGAAACATCTAGCGAACATAATTGTGCAATTACACCTCTTTGCTCCTTTTTTAGAAGCTTTGTCATGCCATTAGAGCTGATTATCTTTCCTGGTTTCCCTGCAATACCCCTTAATTCAACTTCCTTTCCTTCCACAGAAAATTTCATGAAAAGTTCTTGAAAATTAAAAGCTATTGTACCCAAGGATTGTAGCCATTGGACTCCTAGTACAACATCAGCACCTCCCATTGGAATGGAAAGCATTGGGCTAGTCAATACATATTCTCCCATGGATAGCTTGATATTATGGCACTTTCCAGAACAATTTATTGTTCCTCCATTTGCAATCATCACTTGACACTCTGGTGCTGGATATAGGAAGCAATTCAATTCTTTTGCTACCCTACAATGAATAAAATTGTGGGTGCTTCCTGAATCAATCAACACTATTACCTTTTTCTTCTTGATTTGTCCTTCTATCTTGATGGTTTGAGGAGTGGTAATTCCCGCCAATGCATTACAAGATATGGTCGGATTTATTTGTTCTTCATCTAGGCTTTGTTCCTGGAATATATCCTCTTCTTTTGACCTTTCTTGCTCCTTTTCTTCTTCCTCTTCACAATCTATGTAGAATAATTTCTTCTCAGCACACTTATGACCTTTTGTGTATTTGCTATCACAATTGTAACAAAGCCCTTTTGCTCTTTTTTCTTCCAATTGTTGTGGTGTCAACCTTGTAGGTTGTGGAAGACTATGGGCAACAACACTTCCGTCTTTATAGTTGTGAATGGTATGCTTCCTAGTTGCCATAATTTTGCTTTCCATTTTTCTTGCTAACCTGAATGCCTTCTCTAATGAATCAGGTTCCCAAAGGCGCACATCATGTTGGATATTATCCTTTAAAGACCCTATGAACACATCAATCCTATGCTCCTCTGGAATATCTTTTACCCTTATGTTCAATTTTTGGAACTCCTCAATGTGCTCCATTATTGAACCCTTTTGTTTGAGACTTATCAATTGGCTAAAAAAAGTGTTGCTTTTTGTATCCTCATAATGTGCTATCAATTCTTCCGTAAAAATTGCCCAAGTGATAAATTGTTTACGAGAACAAAGCCATTGATACCATACAAACTGATTTGGTTCCAAATATAAAGTTGCCATACGTACCTTTTGTGTGTTTTGCACATTATTGAGATCGAAGAATTGCTCCATCTGTAATATCCATGTGGCAGGATCCTTGCCATCAAACTTCCTCATATCGATTTTTGGAACATGGTGAGTCTTCGATCCAACATTAGAGTCTATGGAATCATGATTAACATTCTTTTGTTCTCATCATGAGTTTCCTTTACTACCTTTTCACCATTAGTGACCCTTTCTTGTAGCAACTTCTTCAATTCATCCATCTTATCATCCATGCCATCAATTTTAGCATCCATGCCATTCACCTTAGCTTCCATGCCATCCATCTTAGCTTCCATGCCCTTTATCTTAGATTCCACGCCATTTACCTAAGCTTCTGTTAGCTTTTGTGAGCGTGACATTTGTTGCACTTGTTCTTGTAATTTTGATATATCATGTAGCATTTCTTCCTCTTCTTCATGAGTCATGCTAGAGCTTTCAGGTTCCTTACTAGGTGTTTGCATTTTCTTTCCTCGGGGCATCAGTTACCGATAATAATGTTTTACTATGCCCTTTGAATTCCGTTAAACCAAGCTTACACAAAAAAAAAAAAAAAAAACTACACACCTTTTTTCACTTTATAGAAGCCTGATATTGAATCTGATGTATCTCTGTAATTTCGGATCATCCAATTCTGAAAATGCTACCTGCAGTAGCCTTCTGCGTCCTCTTTCCAATGCCACAAGTCTAAGCCAAATTGGATTCTCCAAGGAAGAGTTATGTGAAATCTCCCACAGTGACTTGCTTTTAGACTGTTTCAGTAGAGCGAACTTGTACGACGTGCCACGAGTCACTGTTTCAACCTTTCAATCTAAAACACACATACAAGAAACTACAATCTGTCCTCTTTCTGTACCTTTTTACGAAATTTCAATCCGATCCTTAGAGAGAGAGTTATGACGATTTTCCCCAGGTCACCTGTTTTGAATGTAATTCAGGAGTCTGCAAAAAGGCCAACTGCCTCAGATCATATCTCCGAAAATATCACGCGAAAAGCTCTGAAATTCGGACCCAAGGTTCAGCGCCAGTGTTTATCAAATGGGTTTTTTTTGTGACTTCTGAAACGTCACAGAGAAAAAGTTATAGCAAAAATTCCACGATGACCTGTTTGGAGCATCGAAACCCTAGAATCCAAAGCTCTGATACCAAATGTTATGAAACCAGCTCAAGAAAAGATAGAGAAGATAAATCCACGCCTTAGAATTCAGCCTCTTCGAGGGGGCAACCTCCTTTACATTACATAAATGAACAATTCTTGGATGATACAAATGAAAATACCTCCTTTCTATATATAGGAGTCTAAGTGGTCCCAATACAATCAAAGCCTACATAACAATAATATTGTAGGGCACAACAGTAACAATGATGGGCTTCTATGTGGCATAATAGTAACAATATGGGGGTAATAGGGGCACAACAATATAAATAGGGGGTATAACTACAATAGTAATGGGGTAATCACTAGTATTATAGGGACCCAACATGGGAGGCCAAGAATTTATACAGAAGCATCAATAACTACTCAAGCATTGAGGACAACACCTTTTTAAGGAGAGGGGCATGTTAGGTTCCTATACTACTAGCGTAACCCCTTATTGTTATTAGTACAACCCCCTTATTATATTGTTGTGCCCATGTAGTCCCCATATTGTTATTATTGTGCCCTTACATTATTATTGTTATGTCGGCTCTGATTATATTATGACCCCTTAGACTCCTATATATAGAAAGGAGGTCTTGTCATTTGTATCATCCAAGAATTGTTCATTTGTGTAATGTAAAGGAGGTTGCCCCCTCGAAGAGGCTAAATTCTAAGGCGTTTATCTCTCTTTTCTATCTTTTTGTGATCTTGTTCATAACATTTGGTATCAAAGCTGTGGATTTTAGGGTTTCGCTGCCCCAAACAGGTCATCATGGAGTTTTCGCTATAACTTTTTCACTACGACGTTTCAGAATATAAAAAAACACCCATTTGAGAAGAAATCAGTGTGAACCTTACGTCCAAATTTCAAATCCTGTCTCACTATATTTTCAGAGATATAATCTGAGGAACTTAGGGTTTTTACATACCCTTGAATTACGTTCCAAACAAGCCACCTTGGGAAAATCATCATAACTTTTGTTCTGAGCATTAGATTGAAATTTCATAAGAATTTTCAGAAAGAGAGCTGCCTGTAATTTTCTATAAATCAGTTTCAGGTACTAAGGTAGAAACAATGAGACGTACACATTGTAAAAGTTAGATCTACTGAACTAGTCTATAATTAGGTCACCATGGGAGATTTGGCATAGCTCTTTGTTGGATAATCAAATTCTAATCAGACTTGCGGAGTTAGAAGGAGAACTCAGATAGCTACCATAGGAAGAAATTTCAGAACTTGGAGATCTAAAATTACAGAGTTACATTTGTTTCAAGATCGAGCTCCTAAAATCAAGAAAAATCAAGATGAGGAAGTTTGATGGCAAGGATCCGGGAAATTGGACACTACAGATGGAGAATATTTTGATCTACATGGTGTACCACTATTACAAAAGGTATGAATTGCATTTTCATATTTAGAAAAAGATCAATTTTTATGGTATAAAGGGCTTTGTTCTCGTAAACCACTTGTTACGTGGTTAATTTTCACGCAGGAAATTATAGCACATTATGAGGATACAAAGAGCAACACCTTCTTTAGAGAAACACCACAACAATTGGAAGGAAAAAGAGAAAAAGGGCTTTGTTACAAAGTGGAAAGAAAAATTATGGAAACAGGGAAGTCTACCCCTCATAACTATAAATATGGAAGTGTTGTTTCTCCTAGCCTTCCACAACCTACAACGGTTACACCACAACAATTGGAAGAAAAAAGAGAAAAAGGGCTTTGTTACAATTGTGATAAAAAATACATTAAAGGTCATAAGTGTGCTGAGAAGAAATTATTTTACATTTATTGTCGAGAGGAGGAAGAAAAGGATCAAGAAACGTCAAAAGAAGAGTATATACACTAGGAACCAATCCCAGAGAAAGAAGAAATGAATCCGACCACATCTTGTAAAGCATTGGAAATAATTACTACTCCTCAAACTCTTAAGGTAGAAGGACATATCAAGAAGAAAAAGGTTCAAGAAGTGAAATACCACATCAAGAAAGAAGAAATGAATCCGACCATATCTTGTAATGCAATGGCCAGAATTACCACTCCTCAAACTATCAAGATAGAAGGACATATCAAGAAGAAAAATGTTCAAGAAGTGAAAGATCACATAGAGCATCAAGAAATGAATCCAACCATATCTTGTAATGCATTGGAAGAAATTACCACTCCTCAAACTCTAAATATAGAAGGACATATCAAGAAGAAAAAGATTCAAGCAGTGAAAGATCACATCGAGCATCAACAACAAGTTCTCCAACTTTTAAAGGATAACGCCACTTTGGTGCAGAATCGAATGAAACAACAAGCAGATCAACATTGCAATGAAAGAATTTTTGATGTAGGCGATTGGGTATTTTTATGGTTACATACATACAAACAAATTTCCCTCAAGAAAGCTATTTATGAGAAGGAAATGTTGGCAATACTACACACACTTAAGAAATGGCAACCTTACCTAATGGGAAGACACTTCAAGGTAAAAACGAATCATGATAGTATTAAATAATTTTTAGAAAAAATATTATCCTCTGAAGAGCAACAAAAATGGGTCACAAAGATGTTGGGTTATGACTTTGAAATCATCTACAAAAAAGGGAAGAAAAATGTTGTGGTAGATGCACTCTCAAGAAAGGATGAGGATGTGGAAGCATTGTTGTGCGCCATTTCTATTATCCAACCAGATTGGATAAATGAAACAAGGTATGAATGGAAGAAGGATGAAGAAGTGTGGCCACTCATTCAAAAGTTACAGAAGATCCCAGTTCAAACAATATTTCCAGAACTTGATGAGAAACGAAAAATCATATTGGAGCCTGGAGTAGTCACAGAAATAAGAACTCGATAGCTACGAAATCGATCAATTTCAGAGTATCTCATCAAGTGGAAGAACTTACCAGCTAAAGATTCCACATGGGAGGACAAGAATTTTATACAGGAGCATCAAGAATTACTCAAGTGTTGAGGACAACACTTTTTGAAGGAGAGGGGCATGTTAGGTCCATATACTACTAGTGTAAGCCCTTATTGTTATTAGTACAACCCCCTTATTATATTGTTGTGCCCATGTAGTCCTCATATTGTTATTATTGTGCCCCATAAAAGCCCATTATTGTTATTATTGTGCCCTTACATTATTATTGTTATGTCTGCTCTGATTATATTATGACCCCTTAGACTCCTATATACAGAAAGGAGGTCTTGTCATTTGTATCATCCAAGAATTTTTCATTTGTGTAATGTAAAGGAGGTTGCCCCCTCGAGGAGGCTGAATTCTAAGGCATTTATCTCTTTTTTCTATCTTTTTGTGAGCTGGTTTCCTAATAGAATTTTGTTCCATAGTTGAGAAAATATAAACATGAGAGATAGGAGGTAGATCATAGAGAGAGGATCTATGCACTATAGTAGCCCATGGGGTACATGCATTACTTGTTTTTACCTGTAGCCATATTCCCAAACAGAGAAAGAGAGTGAATCAACCTTACCTTCCAGCTGGGTTTTCTCTCGAAAGGGTTTCTCAGAGCATATTTTGTGTCTTATGGGTGTGTGTGAGCTTATTTTTTCATTCTCTATTTTTCTGCATAATTTGTGTTCGCATGTATGCACTAATTCCAGTTAAATATACAAAAATATTAAACTTTAATAAAACTGTAATAACTTAGAATTTTAGATTTCTAATATAATATTATTATATTTGTTGAGACGAACTATCCAGTGGAATATCCATGAAATTTTATTGAGCAGAAACCTCCATTTAAAGTGAATACAATGCATGTGACAATATTCAATGATCTTAAGACTAGGTATCCTTAGTATATATATTGGATACAAAGGGTACAATTATAATAAAATAGGACAATGAGAGATTCCTACATAATGATGTAACAATAGAAATGTAATCAATCAATATCTATGGCTTCATAATGAATTTTAGAGTTAAAATGGGGTTTATATAGGGATTAACATGTCCCTTCTCTTTGCACAAGTGTTTTCCTCAATGTATTACTCTCTGTGGGTGTTTCTACATTAACAAATACTCTTCCCATGCCACTTGTTCCAATGGTAGGTTCTTCCATTTGATGAGGTATGTAGTAATTGCTTGATTTCCTAGTGGCTTAGTCCTTGTTCCCAATATTATCTATGGTTCTAGTATTATTTTCAATTATTTATCAATTACAAGTAGAATAGTTTGGAGGGTTATAGTTCGAATAGTCATCACCTGGAAGCTTTTAGTTGGAAAATATTCAACCAACTATGTTTCTAGAATGTACTTTTTATTTTTACTTTCTTGAATTCACCTGTGCAGGTTTAAAGTGGCACACAAAGCGCACCTCTGCGTTGTTCTTAGAGTTAATTCCAGCGAATGCACAGGAAACTCTAGAAAAATCAGCGCAGGTGGAACTTAACAAGGTGTGACAGCTATTTTCTCCAAATTTTTCATCTACTTCAAGATATTTTTGGTTGTTTAACTTTTGAGGTAGCTCGTTCAAACATGTTCATGGATGGTAAAAAGACGCATAAACTAATCAAGTGTCATGGAGACAAATTGACATGTAACATATTGCCTCGTATAGTGCGAAGTCTGTAAAATAATTTTAAAAGATTGAAGCACTTTATTATTCCAAGGATCGGATCAGAGGCAATGGTTGGAAACCTACAGGGAACATTCAAGGATTACAATGCAAATATGTATCAAAAATCATCTTTGAGGTAGGCATTCCCATACTCAGAGTAAAACGAACTCAATGAACAAGAATGGAAAAACCAAAATCATATATATGGTAGACACAACATGGACAAAGCCATCTATCTACATAATCATGAATATAAAATATCCTCGCAACCTAGATTGATGAAACTAGATCCACGGTCTTGATCTCCATCTCTCGATCCACATTACGAATCTAACCATGTGATTGAATGTTTCGAAGTTGAACATGGCAGAAACCACTTGATTACCAATCAAAGATGTGAACCGTTAACAAATGTGAGAGAAACCACCAATAATGAAAATGGTTCTTAAGGTACTTCCAGTACAATTTATGAAGTGTGAATAGGTGATCCGAAGTCGAAAACTCATAGAATTGTTCGATCAAAGGCCAATGATGAGATCCTGTCGTTAAAAAAAAGAAACCTACCATTAAGGCATGTAGGCTTCAAGGTACTAAAGGTTTCTAGATCAAATTCCTAGATAATGAGCTGAAATCGATAGGAAGTGACCTGTCCTAGGAAAGCCTACAACACGAAACATAATGTCAAGTTTTGAAAATATTTTGCAAGGACTGTCTCAAGGATGGCTAACACGATTGAAGGCTATAATTTTCACCAGGGTTTTGAACTGAGGTTGAACTTCTCTTGAACACATAATGTCATGACAATTGACTTGGGAACGTTTGACTTAACGATAACACCAAAAACCATGAAGAATTTTAAATGAGGTTCGATTAATTGTAAGTCAAATGGATTTCCCAAACCGGACGTGAGTGTGACGGAGTGTCGTTTTCAAGAGTGACTTTCTACCTTCCAAAAAATGAAAATGTATAATGGACACCTTTTCCCAATTTCCCCCCACCATTAATAGCAAGCACCTCTTTATTTTTTACAGGATTGAGGAGGATAACATATTCTTGGACTGTAAGCTCATCCTTCGGATGAGTCCATCAAAGTATTTTTAACGAAACCTAAGAAGGAATGGTTTGGTCCCGTTATGATTAACGGGTCCTATACTCTTTGGTTTTTACGAGTCCAGTAAAGGAGTAACTCGATGTCGTTTTCTTTTAAAGAGTTTGAAAATGACACATAAAGGAAACCCATTCAGTTCTTTTACCATAAAATTTTAACTAGCCCGAAGAAAGTAAAGATCGACGTTTTTCAATTTTAGAGAGTCAAAAGAAAAACATAATTAGACTCCATTAGGTTCTTATTTTAGTCTCTCAGTTTCGAAAAAGGATAAAGTAATACATGGGAGAACTCTATTGACCATGTTCAGTCAACATATACATTTTTCATAAATAGTCCTAACTTAGTTCATGAAAGGGGTAGAATTATAATGAGTGGACGGTTCTTCATTTACTTTTAGGAGTTCACACAAGCAAGTACTCAGCAATATTTTCAATTTGAAAGAGTCTAAAAAGGGCCTAAAAGAGGACTCCATGAATTTTGCTTTTCATAGATTTTTAAGAGCATGAAAAGTAATAAAATTATGCTAAATAGTAAAAATGATTCATCCCCATTTCATAACATATCCTGCACATTTAAACTCAATAAATCGTCATAACTGCTCAAAAATGTCATTTTCCCTCTCGAAAAATTTTAAATATAAAAAAAATAAAAAAATAACATTTTTTAGCTTTAAAAAAGCCTATAAAAGTGGGAATGGTAAATTATTTTCACCATTTGTGTTTTTACCATTTGAGAGCAGAGAGAGGAGTTTTTATCACCAGACTTCCAGGACTGATTACGAGCTAACTGGTTGACGAAATCATGCGTCGTTTCTTCCAAGTAGAAGATCTCTCCTTAACTTAGATTTTGATTTGTTTAAAATTTCATTTTAAGCTTCCATTTATTTTTTTGGAGAAAAACTGCATATAAAAATGTGCCCTCGACCCCACACTATTTCTTTTCAGTCAAGCTCGCGTAGGTTGATAAAAATTTTCATACATAAAATCACGGCTTACGTGGAATTTTGCTGGAAAAACCTATGCAGCTGTGCCCCTGACCGTAAAATGGCAGTCACGCAAGCGGCGAGGGTTTATTTTTCAACAAGTTTTGGGTCGAAAAAAACATGAGATGGCTTTCCAAAATGATTCTAATCCTTTTAAACAGGTCATTTCAGGTCATTTGATTGCTCAAAATGGAGTGGAGGGAAAGAGAGCATGAAGCCAATGATTTGGTAGCTTTGGCAGATTCGGCCACCATGCAGGCTCTCAGAACTTGTGGCCTCCTGAAATATTGGCTCATTCCTGGGATGAAAGCTCAAGTAGATCTGATGACATGGCTGGTAAGAACCTGGAATGTCCAAGAACATGTTTTGTGATTGTCGATCATCATGTTACCATTGACGCCGATGACATCTATTTCTTGACTGGGTTGTCTCATCGAGGAGCTGATATTTCATTATTTGGATAGAGGGCAGGAGGAGATACTACTGATGGGTATCTACGACGCTTTTGCAGGGGTGCACCACCCAAGGATGGCAGAATTGATATTCAGACCATCGAGCTCCTACCCTTGAGGACCATTACTTTCACTATTTTCAAACTATGTGGCAGCATTGCCCTTCATTTAGCCACATGAGCATAGATGCAGACGACTGTGGAATGTTGGGAATCCATGGTGTACAACTGGTGCAAGGCAGTGGTGGTGAACATGAAGGGCCAGTTGACTAGATGTAAGAATGGAAAACTGAATAATTTCAGTCATGGTGCCATTCTTGTTTATTTTTCCCTAGAGAGGATTCTTATTCTCCAACCACAACAGATTCTAACAGATGAGGGGGATCCTAGGGATCCACGCATGATGAGGTGGATTTCAATGATGGCACACCATGGAGGTGATGGATGAGTAGTGAGGTATACTGCAAAGTTTTTGACTTGTTAGGCCAGCAGATTGTTCCAATTGAGGACTTTCCATATGCTAGGACAGATTACAGAGATGATCCTGATATCTCAATTCCAGCCGGAACTCAGTGGGATGATCTAGGTGAGAATTTCACATTTTGACATATTTAAAATTTTTTAAATTTTTATGTGTTTTTTGTCTTCAAAGGCTAATTATACGAAATGCATGTGTAGACGTGGGCAAAACCTGACCAACAGGGCTGAGGTGATTTGATAGACGAGGCTAGCAGCCTATAGCAGTTGCAACAGCTAACCCAAAGGCATATGATATCTTGACAAAGTTGGAACACAACCTTGAGAGATTGAATTTGAATATCCCCGAGACTGGGGCGGATGACATTACTTGAACCTATCAGAGACATGTAGTTGGGGTTCCAGGGCACCTTAGACATTTTCTGCGTCGAGTTGCTCGTGCTATCCTTTTTTATCATGAGCATCATCATACTTAGCTACTATAGTTTCTAGGACCACATTTTGATTTTTGGTGTCAGCATATTCAGAAAATAAAAGGCCATGAGGCCTTATGCCCTTGGATGACATATTTTTGTAGACACACACTTTTATAAAAACTCTATTTCAATGAAAAACTACTACTTTTGCATGTTGTTTATCTTGATCAATGTATGAATGAATATTGTTTTTAATTTACAAATGTTTCAAATGTATATTTAACACATTATTTGCCAATGCATCTGTCAATGTGTTTAAGTATCTCGGAATGTGTTGATATTTGATGTAATCAAATAATTTTCCTTTCCAAAAGAAGAACTCGTAAAAATACTCTTAACATTATTGGACTCATCACTATATAGATGCCGTTTAAATGTAATATCACGAGCTGCAAATCTAACCTAATGATCAAATATTGGATACCAAATGTGATGGCATCAGCTAATAGCTCAATGACTGTGCTATATTCCGCTATGTTGTTTGTTGTTTGACTGAGACATATTCCATGAATAGAGACTAGCTCATCACTAGGTGAATAAATAACCGAGGTTGCGGAAGATAAATTCTAAGTACTACGACTAGCGCCATCAGCAAAGCGAATGTAATTCTGAGTGATCTAAAAATCACTTATGTATGATCTCAGTTAATTAATGTAGGTATTACAGATTCATGTGTTGGTGTGCCTATGTTATCTTAAGCAACAGATCGATAAGATTGAAAAATACACATGCATTGGAAAACAATAAGAGAAACACAGCAAGCAAATGAAAAAACAAAACAAATTAATAAGGAGTTCACCCAATCCTCCTTGGCTACGTCTCCTGGTCCAGCTTGCAGTGGTGGCCTTTTTTATTGTGTCTTTAAGCAAAGTTTTTACAATGAGGAGCTCGATTTGAGTCTCCTGTACTCAGACTCCCCCTTACCAAGTCTTGACCTCAACTGGTCTTAATGGGATGAGTCCAATTTGGTACTCAGTTCCCGACAGATATCCTCACAGGGATTGCTTGAACCTCTCAAGCCTTCTTGATTCTATATGCTTGATGTTGCCTTAGCTTTGCAGGTTAGCTCGACTTCTCTGTTATCTACTTCTTGCTTCACTTTCTATTCCATCTCCTTTGTCTCTTGTCTGTTCTCTGTCTATTCGTGGCTTAAAGCCAATCCGTCCCTTGACAATTCACTTCCTCTTCCAGCCCTTCAGATCGCTTGCCTCTATCTACTAGAATTCCCTGCTTTTGTGTCATCGCCACTGTGTAACATTTCACAGAGAGGTGGCCACTTGTCTCCTTACAAACTAAGCTCCAGCTCTTCCTCAAACGGTCATTATTTCAGTTATGCCGCGAAATTATTCATCCGCCAGCTCATCGGCCATGTCGGACCCCAAATGTCATATGCCTCAACCTATTCTTTTGTCAAATCTGGTCCTCCATTGGGTGCAATATCCACCGTTGATCTGGGGCCTCCAGATCCTACTGTCATCGCTTTTATCGCACGGGTGAGTTGCTCGACCGTTACCTTGCGATGAGAGTGGTTTTCTATCATCTTCCAGACACGTGTCATTCAATGTATGGCATCGCTCGGTCCTCTTCCAAACCCGCTTACTGCCCAAAATGCCTCCGATATTCCACTAGTTTTGGAGCGAGGGACCCACCTGTCGGTTTTAGCACTTTTCCCACGGTTTTCGTTGTTTTTCACATGATCAGGTGTCGGGGATTTTCCTTCTCTAAAGTTTTTATCCCGCAATGTGTGATTAGTGCTTTGCACTAATCACGCATCAGAAACGGCCTCTGTTTTTTGATCTGGACTCCCTATTTGCTAGTTTGCGCCATTGCGCGGTCTCCATGGGTCAATGGTCAGTGCATTTTGACCGAGGGTCCTCGTTGTTCCGTGCTGGCTACAACTACCACTGTCCAGAGGTCCTTCCTGATAGCTCGTTATTCACAACATTTTGGAGTCTAACATAGTTTGAAACAGTCATAAAAACTCTGATAATTTTCAGGGATCCAATTTGGATCACGACCTTCCCACTAAAAAAGCATTTGGACCACCAAAAGTTGGTTTTCAATTATCGACTAAGTGAGGGTACAATTGTCTCACTTGTCGAATCTCTATCCATTTTGCACTGCTTGGCTTTGAACCCCTGAGTCCAATTCTGAGGTACTCAACATCTCCCCTGCGCGTCGTTCTCACCTTCCTATCCAAAACTATGTCTTCCTGCAATTCATTAAGATATTCAAGTAGCAGGTCATTAATAGAAGGCAATTGACTCTGCTCTTCGGGATCCTCAATTAGTGAAGGTTCAAACAATCTCAAGCTATCTGCATTTACAACTGAGTAGATGTGCATGTAAGCTGGTAGATCAAGGCAAAAAGCATTCTCACCAATTTTCTCAAGTATCTTGAAAGGTCCATACCTGATAGGCTTTAGCTTTTTACCTTCACCTTGCATCCTGTCCTTGCTGATATATAGCTAGACTTGATCACCAACTTGGAAACTATGCTCCATCTGATGCTTGTCATGCCTTGCCTTGTATTTGGCTTGGCTCTTTTCCAGTTGTTCCTGTACTGCCTGGTGGATCTCTTGGATTTGTTCGATGAACCTAGTTTCCCTGTCCACATTGCTGTGTCCCTCAACTATTGTGTCCTTACCAAAAACAAAATCCAAGGGAGTCTTTGGTGTGAAACCAAAATAGGTCTCGAAAGGAGATCTCTATGTGGAAGAATGTTTGGCTCGGTTGTAAGCATGCTGCACATAACACAAATGTTCATCCCAAAGCTTAGGATGCTTGCTGTAATATCCCCTGAGTAACTAGATCACTGTCCTATTGACTACTTCTGTCTGGCCATTGGTTTGTGGATGGAAAGCTGTGATTTTCTTCAATTTTGTGTCCATCAGTTCCCACAGACTTGACCAAAACTTTCCCACAAATCGAGTGTCTTGATCAGATATAATGGAAGTGGGTAATCCAAAATGAACCCATACATGTTGAAAGAACAGTTTTGCAGTTTGTTCAGCTATAATCTGTTTATTACAAGGTATCAAAATACACATTTTTCTGAACCTATCCACAACAGCATATAGATAATCATGACCTTTCCTAGATTTGGGCAATCCTCCAACAAAGTCCATGGAAACACTTTCCCAAGGATGAGAAGGAACTGGTAATGTAGTGTACAAGCCTAGTTTTCTATTCCTGGGCTTTCTTTTAGCACACATAGTACACCCTCTTACATATCTAGAAACTGTCTCATTCATTTTTGGCCAATAACAAAACCTTTGCAGTTGTGCAACTGTTTTACTTACCCCAAAGTGACCTGATATTAGAGAAGTGTGTGCTTCTTGAATTATCTTTACTCTTTCAGTTTGTGGAATGCATAGCTTGAACCCACAATGATATAAGAGTCTGTCCTTAATATGATAATCCAATTCTTTTACTTGTTTTCTTTGACTTAAAGTTGCATATACATCTTTAAAGTCTATATCTTGAGCATATTGTTCAATGTAACTCACATATAACATAGAATTATGCTTAAGTATAGTAGATGCATTTATAATGGGTCTAAATAACATATCTGCAACTTTATTGTGTATGCCCCTTTTATATTTGATGACTAAATGAAACTGTTGTAGAAAACCCATCCATCTATAGTGTCTTGATTGCTGCAACTTAGTTTGGGAGTGTAGATATTGAAGTGGTTGATGATCAATATGTATTACTGTCTCTTTGCCCATTAAATAACGTTTCCATTTTTTCACACTTTGTACTAATGCATGCTGTTCTTTATCATATGTAGGACAGTTGTTTACTGCAGAATTAAATGTCTCGGAATGATAACATATGGGTTTCATGTGTTGTATCAACACTGCTCCCATGGCATAGTCACTGGCATCCGTTTGGATCTCAAAGGGTCTTTGAAGATCAGGCAGTGCTAGTACTAGTGTTGTACTAATCTTTTCTTTCAAGGTGTCGAAGGCTTTCTGTTGTTTGCCTCCCCACTGAAACACCTTGTTCAATCCTGTTAAATCATGTAAGGGAGTTACAATTAACGAAAAGTTAGAAATGAAATTTCTCCAATATTGTGCTACTCCTAAGAAGCTCCTAACTAATTTAGCAGATTTGGGTTTAGGCCAGTTTACAATGATTTCCACCTAAGAGAGATCTATCTTCAATTCACCACCCCCTACTATATGTCCCAAATAATTCAAAGATGTTTTGCCAAATTCACATTTTGAGAGTTTAACATAATTTTTTTCTCTTTTCAAAACATCTAGTGTCTGCTTAACATGCTTTAAATGTTCTTCCCATGTTTTGCTAAATATCATTCATTATTCTCATGAAAGTAACAGGAGCATTAGTTAAGCCAAAAGGCATAACCAGCCACTCATACAATCCCTGCTTTGTTTTGAAAGCAGTGTTCCATGCATCTTGTTCTGCAACTCTAACCTGATGATATCTACTATGAAAGTCTAGCTTGGAAAAATAAACAACTTATTTTAGTTGATCTAATAGATCATCTATGTGAGGAAGGGGATAACGATTTTTTATTGTCATCTTATTCAGTGCTCGGTAATCAATGCACTTTCTCCAAGAGCCATCTTTCTTTCTCACCAAAACGATTGGAGATCCACATGGTGATGTGCTAGGTCTGATGAACCCCTTCTCGAGCAACTCCTGCACCTGCTTCTTGATTTCGGCATCCTCTAATGCGGACAACCTGTACATTCCAATGTTAGGCAATGGAGCATCTTGCTGCAAATTAATTTCATGCACTATTCCCTTTTTGGGTGGCAGACCTTTAGGTTCTTGAAAGAAGACATCATATTCTAAAACAACTTTTTCTAAATCAGCTTGTTGTTTAGCATCACAAACCTCAAATACATTGGTTTTATCAGGTTTCTTTTCCTTTACAACCATCAGTAAAAATTGTTTGCTTGAATTTATCATTCGTTTCATCTACCTTGAGTTTATGAGAGTGTAATATTCTTGAGCTTATGAGCTCTTACAAAGTATTTGATTCCATCTTTAACGAGTAGATACTTGTTCTCAGCTCTATAGAAAATGGATTTTCTATCATACAAGTAAGGACTTCCTAAAACAATTCCACATATATCCAAAGGAATTATATCTAACTCAACCTCATCTACAAATGCTGACCCAAAAGAAAACTTGAGTTTGCATTGTCTAGTCACTTATAGTTTTTCTTTACCATTTAACCATCCTAATGGGTATGATTTCTTATGAGGTGTAGTCAGTAATCCCAACTTCTTTACAATTTCTTCAGAAATTAAATTTACTTGTGAGCCGCTATCAAACAAAGTATCAATCTTTTGATGTTTGGAAATAACTTGAATATGGAAAAGCTCATGTCTTTTTCTCTCATTTTCTTCATCAATAGTAGATTGTGCAGAATTACTAGTAGATTATTTAGAATCTTTACCTTTTATACCTGTGGCTACAATGGTTGTTTCATCTCCTGAGTCCGACCCCAAATATTTCTGAATAGCTGTAGTATTCTTCTTCTTCTTGGCCTCGAACTTCTTAGGTCTCAGCTCCGGATGCAGAATCCAACAGTGCTCATCATCATGTCCATCCTTCTTACAGTGAGTGCATGAATACTTGCTTTTATGTTCAGTATTGGCCTTCCTTGCTTTCCATTTTTGTTTCCTTTTCTCCTTATTATTGCTTACAGTGGGTTGGGATGATCCCCCAACTTCTGGGTTTCCATTCTTTCCTCTAGCTTTTATATGCGTATCTTGAACAGATACCTCATCTATACTAATGGGATTAAACATGAGGATAGTGTGCCTCATGTAGTTGTGTAGACCACCGATGTACTTCAACAGAGTCTCAGGTGAGTCTAATGAGATTCCTAGAATCAATGCTCTCTTCCTAAATTCTTGGGTGTAACCTTGTACACTTTGCCCTTTCAACTGACGAAGAGTTTGCCAACTCATCATGGCTTGCTGCATGTAGGCCAGTGGATAGAACTGTTTTTTTATTGCAGAAACAAATTCACTCCAGACAGAAAGAGTCTTACCATGTCTCTTCATGTCAGCTTGGGTCCTGCCTTCCCACAACACCAAGGCAGTGCCTCCAAGGCGTAGGTTGGCCAACTGAATCTTTCACTTATCTGAATAAATACTCTGCACTCTGCAATAAACATCAATTTGTCTAATCCAATTGTCCAAATTTTCTACACTCAACTCTCCATCATATATTGGTAAATCAAATTTAACATCTAGTTTAATCAAAGATGTCTTCTTTTTATGTTCAGGGCTATTAGGAGGTGTGAGAAAACTTTCTTCTTTCCCCTTGCCTTTTGAGTGGTCATGGAGGAGAGACTCTTCTTCTCCTTTATCTTGTTTGGAGCTTGATGAATCTTCATCTTTATTTTTTCTAAAGTCCTTATATGTTTCCTCTACCATGAACAATGTAAACTTTGAAACGGGAACTATAAACTCAAAACGGGAACTCTGGCCCAAAAACCCCAAAAAAACCACAAAAACAGTGCTCAAAACGAAAAGTGTGTATACTGGAACGATGTTTTTTTTTTTAGATGTCAATTTTGCGGCTGTTTTAAAAATGGCAGTGACTACGAAATTTTCTACGAAATTATCCTGCAAAATATAGCTTCAGAACGAAAGTGTTGATACTGGAATAATGATTTTTTTTTTAGGTGTCAATTTTGCTGCTGTTTTAAAAATGGCAGTGACTACGAAATTTTCTACGAAATTTTCCTGCAAAATATAGCTTCAGAACGAAAGTGTTGATACTGGTTGTGTGAACTTAAAAACCTTAAAGAGTTGTAAGTCCCTTTACCCTTTTTCTCCTTATGCAAATTGTCCATTTCCTATTGCTTTTTAATGTTTATGTGAATGATTGTTACAGGTTTATAGAGAATAACAATTTTAGTGGTGAAATTGCTCCTCAACTTCTGCACAAGCATTCATTGAAACTCAAGTAATCACATATTTATTTTATTTATCTTTAGTTTTAGTTAAAATGTATTTTGATGTTTGGAATTTCTTTTTTTCATATTTTCTATATTACCAATGCCACGTACAATTATTATTAATGCTTTAATACAGTTGAAATTCTAGAATTAATTTTACCGAAAATTTCTTTTTTTGATGTGTACCAGATACTTTGGAAACACCTTTCTATCTATTCCTGATCTAATAGGACATACACCACAGAATCCCAATAAGAAATTGATAAAATACCTAATCCTCGGAATAGCACTCAGCGGAGTTCTAATCATCAGTCTATCGTTAATAGTGGGTATTGCTCTGTATCCCAAGAAGAAAGAGTGTGTCACAACTGAAAGCAATGGGGTAGAAATGATTGTGCACTCTGCCCCCAACGAATCGATTGACCCAACGATTATGGTGTCAAATTCAGCGAAGGCCTATGCCTTCACTCTAGATCAGGTGACTGCTGCCACAGGAAAATTTAGTGGAAATATCGGCAAAGGGGGCTTCGGAACTGTGTTCTTTGGTAAATTGCCGGAAGGAACGGATATAGCCGTCAAAGTTCTCACCTTGTTCTCCACACAAGGAGTTAAACAGTTCCTGAACGAGGTAATTCTGAGAATTCTTAAACCATGTAATATGCTTCTATTTGTATATAGTCTTATACTTCAATTTCTATCTTCAATCACATATAGGGTTTTTAACCATAACCAGTTCAACTTCTAACTTCATTTTTATATTGTTTTTAGCCATATTTACAGAAAACCATATATAGTAAAATTCATGACTTTATTTTCATTTGATAAACAGATTGATGTTCTTTCGAGAGTCCAGCACGAAAACTTGGTGTCTTTACTTGGGTATTGCAATGAATCCCAAGAACTTATGATTATCTACGAGTACATGTCTGGAGGGTCCTTAAGAGACCGCCTTTATGGTAAATATATTCTCATATAAATGTTTTCTTGAATGGGTGATAGAATAGCGAAGATGACGAATTCTCATTCGCTTCATATTTTCATTTACCAGGTCCTAATGCAGGTTCGGAACTAAGTTGGAAAACAAGGGTCAAAATAGCTTTAGATGCAGCACAGGGTAGTTCTAATGGACATTATATTTTTAGATTTTGCGTTTAGAATTCTCCCTTGTTTTTCAAAGGAAAATAATGTATGATCAATTTTCTTATGTAATCCACCCACCATGTTTTTGAAGGACTGGAATACCTGCACACAGTTTGAATTTCGTTTTTTACAATATTGTTATTAAATCATGATCCAACCATGTTCATAGTGTAAACTCTGTTGAAATTCCGAGACTGATAACTATAGGGAAAGCAAATTTAATTAGGTCCAGACAAACTTTTTTGAGTTTTTAGGATACGGTTTCCACCCATAACTGAAAGGGAGAGCGGGGACCAAATTTCAATGAGTGGAATAATACACTGAAAGCAGCAAAAACCAGTGCATTGCTGGAGGGTTAGTGGTCAGAAGTTCGATAAAATAAATTTTTAAACTATAACCTAGAATTTTTAACACTGTGAGATGCGATAATGCCACCCCCGGGCCGCCCGACCGGCGGCGGGTCGGGTGGCGCTGCCGCGCGCAGCGCCACCCCCGGGCCGCCCCGCCCCGCCCGACCGGCGGCGGGTCAATTCCGGGAATCGACCCGCCGCCGGTTGGGCGGGGCGGGGCGGCTCGGGGGTGGCGTTCTCGCATCTCACAGTGTTAAAAATTCTAGGTTATAGTTTAAAAATTTATTTTATCGAACTTCTGACCACTAACCCTCTAGCAATGCACTGGTTTTTGCTGCTTTCAGTGTATTATTCCACTCATTGAAATTTGGTCCCCGCTCTCCCTTTCAGTTATGGGTGGAAACCGTATCTTAAAAACTCAAAAACGTTTGTCTGGACCTAATTAAATTTGCTTTCCCTATAGTTATCAGTCTCGGAATTTCAACAGAGTTTACACTATGAACATGGTTGGATCATGATTTAATAACAATATTGTAAAAAACGAAATTCATGCAAAGAACGTAGGTGAATCCTGATTTAATTCTTACGTAATAACAAAATAAAATGTAATATGTTTGTTTGGTTATTAAATATATTTAAAAAAAAAATCAATTCAGATTTCCTTTCTAAAATTAGATTGTTTTTTATGGGAAACAAATATATCCGGAAATCAGAAATAAATCAGAAATATTTCTGATTTGATCCTTAACAATCGTTTAGAATTAATTGTGATGCTTACTGCATGAATAGAGGTGGAGGTAGCAAAGATAAGCTTTTAGTTATTAGCATCGAAAATTGGGGTACTATTGTTGCCAAAATTATTGCTTCCAACACGGTCAAGCTGGTAGGTTTCCATGTTACTGTTATCATTTCTTTTAAATTAAACCTCACGAATTATAATATAATGTAAGCAGCTGGGATATTTTGGTTTTCATGTTACTATTATCATTTCTTTTAAATTAAGCCTCATGAATTCAAATTTAATGTAAGCAGCTAGGGTAATTTAATCTTCAGACGAAATAAAGTTATGGCTATACGAAGAAGGCGGGAACAGGCTTGCATATCTCATCAACCAACCATATCATTTTCCAAAGTATTGTTCTTATACATATATTATATATCGTTATCATAGTCATACACCCATGGTATATCATTTTCTAGTTGCTATATAGTTAAAATACTTTATCCATTTCCTTTATTGGTATTATATATCTCATGGAGATACTATTGAGATATACATGTTAAGAACATTTTGGGATTGATTCCATATGTCACTAGTTTTTAGAAAAATAGTCCAGGTCACTCCCACAATTTTAATTTCTCAATATTGAATTACAAGCATAATTTTCATATTCGAATGTCAATTCTTCGACTAGGTTTATGGATTATATTTTTGTTCCAAAGATTTTCCTATATAAAATGTAGATTAATTGTACTTCAATTATGTTATTTAGAATTCATTTAATACGAAGAAAATATGAAGTATATACCCAATATAAAGTTTGGGTAGAAAAGGTAGCAACTCTATATTTGAAGAGTAATTAAGAAAGAACACATCTTTGTTTTTTATTTACATGCTTGCTATGAGGTAACTCATGTTCTTGTCAAACCAAATGGTTATTTCATACACAAATTAGAAGATTGAAATTTCATTTTACCCTCGAGAAATCCCCAAATCATGAAGGATATTGAATTACAGTAAACAAATTATGGCCAAAGAGACAAAAAACACATGATAGTGAGCTCTGCATAAATTAGAAATATTTTTTCTATAAAAATGGAAGACCCAAATATGTATATGCATATGGATGATAATGCATCGGAATCCGAGAAGTCAGTGAGGAAATCATCGTCTCGAACTACCTCGACAGCCCGGCTTCAACTGTACAAGAAGTTCGGCTTGGCCGGAGAAGCAAAGATGCCCGAAACATCGAAAAAGAGGCGGAAGAGTGGGAATTCTCGAAAGAAAGGTGACAGCTACAGGTCAATTACGTCGGCAGCCCAGCTTCAAGCGTACAGGGAGTGCGGATTGGCCGGAGAAGCAAAGATGCCCGAAACATCAAGAAAGAGGCGGAAAAGTGGGAATTCTCGAATAAAAGGTCACAGCTACAGGTCAACTACTTCGGCAGCCCAGTTTCAAGCATACATGGTGTGCGGATTGGCCGAAGAAACAAAGATGCCCGAAACATCAAAAAAGACGCGGAAGAGTGGGAATTCTCGAAAGAAATGTGACAGTATTTTGCCATCCATCGCCCCGCTGTCATATTATTGGGTTTCTCTGGTGCACAAACAAAATACTGTTGTGCCCACAGCGCCACCCTCGGGCCGCCCCACCCCGCTCGATCGGCGGCGGGTCGATTCCTGGAATCGACCCGCCGCCGGTCGGGCGGGGCGGGGCGGCCCGGGGGTGGCGCTGCCGCGCGAAGCACCACCCCCGGGCCGCCCCGCCCCGCCCGACAGTTCAGGATGAAGGGACGTGTGCAATAAAATGTAACTTGAAAAAATAATGCAAAAAAGTGTTACAGTAAATCTTATTTGTAATCCCTGAGTGTGAACGAGATGCAAGAATGCCACCCCCGGGCCGCCCCGCCCCGCCCGACCGGCGGCGGGTCGATTCCGGGAATCGACCCGCCGCCGGTCGGGCGGGGCGGGGCGGCCCGGGGGTGGCATTCTTGCATCTCGTTCACACTCAGGGATTACAAATAAGATTTACTGTAACACTTTTTTGCATTATTTTTTCAAGTTACATTTTATTGCACATGTCCCTTCATCCTGAACTATACACATGCCTATGATATAAAGGTAAATATTTTAAGCCTTAGCCAAGCATGTTACTCAAGTAGGAGATGACAATAGTCTAGCCCCAGGTGGAATGGGGGGGAATGGGGGCGGTTGGGGGGGGGGTGTAGGGGTAGGGGTAGGGGTAGGGAGGCGGGGGGGAGGGGTAGGGTAGGGCGGGGGGTGCAGGGGGGGTTGTAGGGGGTTGTATGTGAAAGAAAGAGAGAGCAAAACTGTGATTTTCGCATTGATTTTTAAGTTAATTATTATTTTTTGAAAAAAAAAGTTGTTATTATTATTTTTTTGACATGAAATTCATTAAAAAAACTATTATTTAACCATTTTTAGTTAATATTTTTGTATAAAAATTGTGATTTTGACATGTTAATTCTAGCAAAAAATTATCAAAACGTTTAGTTTTTTTGTTATATTTATGTTAAAAATGGTTATTTTTATGTCCATTGTTAAAAAATGTTGTTTTTTAGAAACAATTATTTCATGTGGATTGAAAAAATAATTAAGGATGTATAAATATGTAGATTATCTAAAATTCAAACTATCGACTTTCTAATTTAAAAACGCAAAACAATAAAAACCCCACTAAAAAAAATAAAAATTAAGATAGAGAACAAGAAAATATGAATAAAATGACGACTTCATAAACTATCAAATTTAGAAAATAAATTTTTACATTTCACACACTAGAAAATTTAAAGTCAAAAAATAGATCTTTTAAAAAAAGGGTGTGATGCAGAATACTCAATTTTTAAAATCAGGATGAAAATCACTACCATTCACTACCATTCTAAAACTTAATGCACATGAAAAAATTAAAGTTCCAAAAACCATGTTCTAAAAAAAACATGTGTATTCTGCATCACCACTTTTGAAAATCGGGTCATTTTTTTGCCACCTCTACGAAACGGGTAACAGTATCAGTTCCCGTTTCAAAGTTTACATTGTTCATGGACCTTATGGCCAGGAAACTATCTATAAATTGAGGGTTTGGCCCCACAGAACCCTCCTCCGACATTATTTTTTGAGGATAGACCCTTCCAATCTTAGGATTAGTTTCAACCAACTCTCCTTCTTCTAATTTGAGCTTTGATCTAGTTAGCATTCAACAGATAAATCCAGCACAAGCTTGCCTAACCTTAAGAAGCTATAGCTCTGATACCACTTGATCTGAAAATCACTTATGTATGATCTCAGTTAATTAATGTAGGTATTACAGACTCATGTGCTGGTGTGCCTATGTTATCTTAAGAAATGGATCGATAAGATTGAGAAATACACAGGCATTGGAAAACAGTAAGAGAAACACAGCAAGCAAATGCAAAAACACAACAAATTAATAAGGAGTTTACCAAATCCTCCTGGGCTACATCTCCTGGTCCAGCTTTCAATGGTGGCCTTTTTTTATTATGTCTTTAAGCAATGTTTTTACAATGAAGAGCTCAATTTGAGTCTTCTGTAACAGATGATGCTTAGTAGGGTGGTACTTGGATTCCCCAAGCCACTAGAGTACACAGACCCCCCCTTACCAAGTCTCGACCTCAACTGGTCTTAATGGGATGAGTCCAATTTGGTACTCAGTTCCAAACAGATATCCTCACAAGGATTGCTTAAACCTCTCAAGCCTTCTTGATTCTTTCTACTCGATGTTGCCTTAGCTCTGCAGGTCAGCTCGACTTCTCTATTCTCTGCTTCTTTCTTCACTCTCTATTCCGTCTCCTCTGTCTCCCGTCAGTTCTCTGTCTGTTCGTGGCTTAAAGCTAATCCGTCCCTTGACTGTTCGCTTCCTCTTCCAGCTCTTCGGATCGCTTGCCTCTATCCGCTGGAATTCCCTACTTCTATGTCATCGCCACTGTGTAACTTTTCATAGAGAGGTGGCCACTTGTCTCCTTACGAACTGAGTGCCAGCTCTTCCTCAAATGGTTGTTATTTTGGTTATGGCGTGAAATGAATCATCTGCCAGCTCATCGGCCATGTCGGACCCCAAATGTCATATGCCTTAGCCTATTCTTTCGTCAAATCTGGTCCTCCATCAGATGCAATCTCCGCCGTTGATCTAGGTCCTCCGAATCCTACGGTCATCGCTTTTATCGCACGGGTGAGTTGCTCGACTGTTATGGTGCGATGAGAGCGGTTTTCTCTCTCATCCACCGAACATGTGTCATTCAATGTATGGCATTGCTCGATCCTCTGTCAAACCCACTTACCGCCCGAAATGCCTCCGATATTCCACCGGTTTTGGAGTGCGGGACTCGCCTGTTGGTTTTAGCGCTTTTCCCACGGTTTTCCCTATTTTTCACATGACCAGGTGTCGGGGCTTTTCCTTCTCTGAGGTTTTTATCTTGCGCGCATCAGAAATGGCCTTTGTTTTTTGATTTGGACTCCCTATTTACTAGTTTGCGCCACTGCATGGTCTCCATGGGGCCATGGTCAACGCTCTTTGACCGAGGGTCCTCGTTGTTCCGTACTGGCTATAGCTGCCACTGTCCAAAGGTCCTTCCTAATAGCTCGTTATTCACAAGATTTTGGAGTCTGACATAGTTTGAAACAGTGATAGAAACTCTGATAATTTTCAGGGATCCAATTCGGATCACCGAGAGAACGTCAACATCTGCAAATAAAGTGTAAAAATGAGATAAGTAGGAGAAGTAGTAGAAAATGTGAAAAACTTTAACTATCACACATACCTAAAAAATGGTAAATAATGTACAGATATCGACCAAATTTTTTATGCATAATATTTCTTTAGGTAAAGACCATTTCTAGGCTTTCCCAAAGGAATACCATTATAATCAACCAGCTCATAGGCTCCTTTAACTAATACGCATTTTATGATGTAAGGGCCATGCCACACAGGTTCGAACTTTCCTGTGGCTAACTTGTCATGAGCTTGATCATAAACCAAGACTAGGTCACCTTATGAATATGAACGAGGATTAACGTTTTAATCAAAATAGGCTTTGAAACATTTCTTGTGAGCCTCGCTAGCTAATACGGCATCATGTCAATTTTCATCTAAATGTGTTCAATGTACAAAGTGTTCTTCATCTGTAGAGGTAGGAGGTAATAATTCAATAACTAGTTTTAGGGATGGGATTTCACATTCAAAAGGTAATACTTCTTCCAAACCATAAACAAGTTGGAAAGGAGTAAAACTAGTCGATGTTTTTGTAGTAGTACGATAAGCCCACAGTGCTGAAAAGAGCATAAAATGCCATCTTCCTTTATGAATACCAACTATCCGTTTAATCATATTAATGTAAACTTTGAAACGGGAACTATAAATTCAAAACGAGAACTCTGGCCAAAAAACCTTGAAAAAACATCAAAAATAGTGCTAAAAACAAAAAGTGTTGATGCTGGAATAACACCTTTTTTTTTGGGGTAAATTTTCGACATGTTTTAAAAATGGTGGTGAAAACCAATTTTTTGCGCAAAAATTATCCAAAAAACACCCTCAAAACGAAAAGTGTTAATGCTAGGAGAACATTTTTTTTTTCAAAAGTAAAATTTCAACATTTCGAAATAATGGCGTAAAATATTTTATCATGACCCCGAAAAACATTAAATTTAAAAAAATAATGAAAACATAAAATAAAATAAAAAATTAAAACAATGAAAAAACACAAAACAAAAAAAAAGTTTAAAAAAAAATAACAAAACATAAATTAAAATATATATTAGTAAAAAAAATGGGGAAAAAAAAGTTATCTTGTAAACCATTAAAAAAATTGGCAAAAGAAAAAAAAAAAAAAAATATATATATATATATATATATATATGGAAAAGAAAAAAAACATTTAAAAAAAACTAAAAATTAAGTAGTTAAAAATAGAAAAATAAAAAAATAAAATTAAGAAAAACAAAAAAATAAAAAATAAAATTAAAAACAAACTAAATCGAAAAAAATTGAAAATTAACAAAAAAAAATTAAAAACTACTAAAATTAAGATTAAAATGTTGATTACTTAAAAAACAAATATAAAAATATATATAAAAGACAAAAATAAAAAATAAAAAATGTTAAAAAGAAATTATCTTACAAACCATAAAAGAATTTGGAAAAAAAAAACAAAATTAATATATATATAATTAAGTATGTAAAAATAGAGTAATTAAAAGAAAAAACATTAGCAAAAATTGGAAAAACAAAAACAAAAACAAAAACAAAAACAAAAACAAAAAAACAAAAACAAACAAACAAACAAACAAACCAGAAAAATGCGTATTTTTTATTTAAAAAAAATGTAATTATTTTTTATTAAATATACATATTTTATTTAAATACAAATCATTAAAAATATTTTAATTTTTTTAAACAAATTTAATTTTTTAATTTAAAATTTAAAAAATTATTAAAAAAAAAATAAAAGTTAATATTGGTTTTTTTTTAATAAAAAAAAATAAAAATAAAAAATAAAAAATTATGGTGGCCCTCCGCCCAAGACTGTGCCACCACGGGTGGCTTGGGGGCGGGCGAGCGATTCCCAGAATCGCCCGCCCGCTCCCCGGCCGGCCATGGTGGCGCGACCCTGGGCGCAGGGCCTGTGTGCAGACCCCTTCGCCCACGGCCATGCCACCACAGGTGGCCAGGCCCTTCGCCCACGGTCGCGCCACCATGGGCGACCGGGGACGAAGAGCCACCATATTTTTTATTTTTTTAATAATAATAAAAAAAGGCCAATATTAACTTTTATTTTTTTTTAATAATTTTTTAAATTTTGAATTAAAAAAATAAATTTATTTAAAAAAAATTAAAATATTTTTAAAGATTTGTATTTTTAAATAAAAAATAAAAAAATAATAGATATATATATATATATATATATATATATATATATATATATATATATGATAATTTTTTTTAATAAAAAAAAGTTTGTTTAAAAAAAACAATTTAAGTTTAATTTTTTTTTTTTCTTTTTAAATATAAAATGTAGGTTTAATAAAAAAAAATTACAATTTTTTTTTTTTTAATAAAAAATATGCATTTTTTTTTTTAATTTGAATTAATTTTTTTTTTTAAATAAACAATAGACATTTCTTTATAAACTGTAAATGTGTTTCTTTTTTTTTGAAAAGGCATATATTTTACGGCATTTTTTTTTTTTTAATTTGAGTTTTTTTTCTTAATATTAATTTTACTATTTTTTTTTTTTATTTTTTTCGTTGATTTTTTTTTTTTTTTTTTAACTAGTTTGTTTTTAATTTTTTTTTCCTAGTTTTTACTAATGTTTCTTTTTAATTTCTCAATTTTTACATATATATATATATATATATATATATATATATATATATATATTTTGTTTTTTTTTCCAAATTCTTTTATGGTTTATGAGATAATTTTTTTTAACATTTTTTTTTGTCTTTTTTATATATATTTTTATATATTTTTTTAGAGACAATTATTTCATGTGGATTGAAAATTTAATTAACGATGTATAAATATGTAGAATATCGAAAATGCAAAATATCGACCTTCTTCTTTAAATATGCAAATCAATAAAAACCTCACTACAAAAAAAATAAAAATAAAAATAAAAACAAGAAAATATGAAGAAGAAGACCACTTCCAAAATTATTAAATTTACAAAATAATTATTTACATTTCATACATTAGAAAATTTAAAGTCAAAAAATAGGTCTTTTAAAAAAAAGGTTTGATGCAGAATAACCACCTTTTTAAATCAACATGAAAGTCACTACCATTCTAAAACGCAATGTACATAAAAAATATTAAAGTGCCAAAAACTATGCTCTAAAAAAAACATTTGTGTTCTACATCAACCCTTTTCAAAATCGGGTCACTTTTTTGCTATCTCTACAAAATGGGTAACAGTATCAGTTCCCATTTCAAAGTTTACATTGATTCATATTGGTTAAAACATTATGGACAGCTTTGACGTTACCATTAGCTTGTGGATAATATGGAGTAGAGCTATCATGGTGTAGGCATGGTTGTGCGGATAGTTCGACCATCATAAAGTCACGAAAATGAATACCATGGTCTATAACAATAGCTTGTGGGACACCAAACTGAGCAATCACATCATTGAAAATGAAAATTGTTGCAGTTTTGTTGTCGTCTCTATATTTAGGCATCACCTCGGCCCATTTCATAAAGTAATCGACTACAAGGATAATATACCCATGCCCCTAGTCTGAATCAGGGTTATAGGTGATGAAGTCGATGCCCTATCTTGAAAAAGGACCAAAAACTATGATAGGGTGAAGAGGAGCTCGAGGTGCTCGCATTTTGTGATCGTAGATTTGTCAATTATGGAATTTGCAGACTATAGTAACGTAATCTTTAAACATTTACAACCAAAAATAACCAACATGTAATATCTTTTGGGCAGTAGCATACCCATAAATATGACCGCCACACACTCCAGAGTGGTAGTTACTTGATGTTTTTTCGTCCTCTTGGAGAGTCAAACAACGTCAAAATATAGAATCAATACTGCGACGGTAAAGAGTGTCACCAATAATATTGTATTGTTGGGATTGGTATCGAATTCAACGATGATCAATTTTAGATAACTAGGGCCTGAAAGTTTGTGTTTGGAGATATATAATGATATATCCATACCACGAATCCGACGTACTAATAAGAAAGAGAGATTCGTCAGCGAAAGAATCTTCTGCTACAGTTTCTATATCAGTATGAGGAAAGTCACACAATAGTTCAGCAAAAATCAAAGATTTATTTAATTTGGATTTTTCAAATTCCAAATCAAACTCTTGTAAGATAAATATCCAATTGGAGTATTTTCCCCTAGCAATTGTTTAATATTGTTGGGTAGCGGAGGCCCCGTGTAACGGTTTTGGGGCTTAAAGACTATAAGTTAGGGTAATAATATTGTAAATCTCTGAAAGGCGCAGAGTGCGAAATGTAATAAGTCAAGTCAAAGGGTTGCCCGCCCATAAATAATATAGAATAATAGGAAGTAAGTCGGCCTGCCCATGGTCCGCGGACCATGGGAATGTATAAATAGAGCGAGGCTCTAAGGGTAGAAGGAAGTTCTTGGTTTTGGTCGATCTTGGTGTTATGGGTTTGTGAAGACAGTATTATCTGCGTCTATAAGTCCGAGTCAAGGGTGGTGGTAGAGAGATAGAGGCTCTGGAGCTGTGTGCGTAGAGGCCTGGTAGAGTTCGTAGCTGTGTGCATGGACCCTTGCAGCTGAGTGCACAGGGAAAATCTGGTTATATTGGCGAAAGATTTTAATAAAGATAAGTGGTTTCTGAAGTATCGCGGATCTATTGTGTTCTGATTTATGCATCTATTATATGAGTCTATATCTTTTTATAATTGCACGCACTGGGTTTTATTGTTAAATGTTTGCTTAAAGGTTGTAATCAGAAGATCAGATCTATAATAATTTCATTAATAAGAAAGTACACCCGCGCGGATCTTCACGAGACCCCAATAATAATCCAGAGTGGCGCGAGGCAACAGAACGGTTTGCAACCCCTCCAGACCACATCAAGGCATCCCAAGGGTGGGGAAGCCTAGTTCTAGCACCCTCCCCTGCTACCTCAGGTGAGACCTCAGCCTGCGCTCCGCGGACTGTCGCCAAAAGGGCCAGTAGCTGCGGGATTTGTTTGGCTAATAACTCTTCTGAACCTGGGTCAGGGCCCAATAAGCCAACAAATGGTTCCGTTGTTGGGACAGGGATTGGCCTAAGGGATGTCTGATGGTGGAATTTTGAAGCCTTACAAAGAAAGAGATTGAATATTGTTTGGATCAGAAGTGGTACGAGGTCGTAATAGGCTCTAGCATACCCACGCGCAGACCAAGAGTTAAAAATGACAAGCACGATCAAGCTGTTAGTATTCAAAGGAGCAGGAAGTGAAGATCCAAAACAGTTTTGGTTCATAGTAAGGGCAGCATGGGAAGCGCACGGAGTTATGGACGATAACATCAAAAAGGCTACTCTGGTTAGCGCATTGTAGGACCGCGCATTGACGTGGTATATAAAGCACTCGAGTGATCACCCGAATGCGGGAATAGCGGAGATCCGGGAGGCATTGAAAAAAGAGTTTAGCCGGTCGAAATCAGAAACATAGTCGATCATCGGGTTCAAGGAAATCACGATGATGCCTGGAGAAACCCCGTGGGATCTACATCAAAGATTGAAAAGTACAATCCACGAGGCGAACATGATGCTGACGAATGTGCAACACTGCGCATGGTTTGTGGCATCATTGACACCACATCTGAGGATGGCGCTGTCACAGCAAAAGATCTCAACCCAAGTTGAAGCATTAGAGGCAACGATGAGGTTGCATGAAACTCCGATACAGGATCTGGAGCTGGGAGTTCAGCAAATCCACATGCAAATACAAAATCTGTGTTTAGAAATGCATAATTTAAAACAAGAAAAGGCACCCTGCCCAGAAGCACGCGAAGAAGTGTGGTGCATGAAATGAAAAGGCCAGGGTCATGATAAGGATCATTGTCTGATATTCACAAATTATTTGGCAGGGGGGGACTAATGCCATTGTGACCAGAAGCACAGGTAGGTCCAAGCAGAGTGCCCTCACTTTGGTGTGCAATATATCAGGTGGGAGGAAACCACACCATAGACAACTATCACCTACTGCAAAAGTTTACCCAATCCCCCAGCAGCTATTTTGCAATTTTTGCAGATCGGTGCACCACGATGAATGGGACTGCTGGAGTTATGAACTATTAATGGATCGAATGCCTGCCTACAGGGTGCAGACTGAGGTGCGAGGTTAGGATCCAGCCGCAGTGATGGCACGTGGTGGGTTCCAGGGGCAAGGACAAGGATGGGGAATTGGGCTAGGAAGGGGCCACGGGCACCTAATTTGCTATAACTATGGTGGACCAGGACACTACACGCAGGACTGTACCAACCCGACCAGAATATCATGCCCTTACTGCTAGTAGTTTGATCATGAAATGATAGACTGCCCCACATTGATAGCACAGATACGTGAGAAGAGGGTAGCACAACCTACGGCGACGCAAAACGCCCAAATGATGAGGGCCGAACCAAGCGAGGAAGACCCCAATGTGAAGATGGTGCTCAAAAGTGGCGCAGCCACAGGGAGGGATAAGAGGAAATTAACCACGAATAATGTCGGGGTTCACACGGAGATAGATCTGGAAGCTAGGAAGAGCTTTGCAGAGGTCTCTACCCTAGGTAGTAAGGATCAACCAAAGTCAGAAAGGGATCCCTCGATGCTAACTACCTTTTTAGAGACATGCATGAAATTGCTTCGTGATAGTAGGGAAGTTAAAGGATTACAAGAGCTAATAACTAGATGTGCAAGGGCAAGTGAACCCTGTGTGGTCCAGAAATTAGGGAAACATGCTTCTCATACTAGATGGGAGATGCGGTTAATGGTGCAAATCAACACCTATGAGATGCATCAGGGTATCCTGGACATAGGCTCGGATGAAAACGTGCTACCTAA
The DNA here is from genome assembly GCA_031772625.1 of Pinus tabuliformis. Classification (NCBI taxonomy): domain Eukaryota; kingdom Viridiplantae; phylum Streptophyta; class Pinopsida; order Pinales; family Pinaceae; genus Pinus; species Pinus tabuliformis. The sequence continues at coordinate 598,488,221 of CM062814.1, read as the reverse complement.
ACAGACTTGGGAGCGCATGGGCAAGCACGCACTGTAATGGTCTCCTATTTAATTGCGAATGGAAAACCAACAGAAGATCTTGCCCATGGGGAGGCTACACAGAATCAAAATAGATATGGAAGGCGCGAGCACACAAATGGACTTTGAGGTAATAGAAATCATGGATGACAATAGCCCTTACCCTGTGTTGTTAGGGATAGACTGGGCCACAGATATGAATGGGGTCATTAATTTAAAGAAGCAGAAAATGATATTCGAGAAGAAGTCACTCTGCGTAGTTATTCCGCTAGACCCGGTTGAAGGAACGCGCTACATAGAACCTGTCCAAGGAAGTGATGATGAACTAGATTGCATCTATAAGATCACTGCACGAAATCAAGATTGGGTCAATCCGACTACAAAAGGAGGAATATCGTGGGAGCATGCAGAGTCCTGCACTACAGATTCAGATGAGGAAGACGAGCGGTGGCATAATCGGTTAAACGGGGTAACAACGTTAAACTGCAACATGATGACTAGGTCGTTGTATTGTGTAAAAGCTCAAGATCAAGAACTGTTGATGTATGATGGGCTGACAGTGGTAGATGAATTCCTGACCAAGTTTGAATGCGCGGTACCAGAGCACCATCAGTTTGATGTGTTAAAATGGGCGTTGTGCGCGACGCCAGCGCGTTGGTGGGGGATGCATGAAGGAACCTTTGAAGACTGGCGTGGCTATAGGCGGATGATGCAAATAAGGTTTGGGAAGCTAGAACTACGAATAACTGAGAAATATGATGGATGTGATGACCCGCACATGTACCTCACCAAATGGACCCAGGCCTATGGAGAAGAGCCCCAGCTAGAGTGGGTACACTTATTTTATCATACCTTGGATGTCATCCCACGGAACTGGTATACAGAAAAAGAACTCCGACATGGTACGGGCGAATGGGATATCTTGCGAGGACCAATGGATGGATACTGTTGATGATGCACTACAAGTTGTGAAGGCCGCCATTTTCAAGGTACCACTGGAACTGGAAGAAGTAGTGTAGCCAGATTGGTCGCGTCAGTTGATCCAAGCCCTGGAATGTTACAACATGCAGATAGAGGATGATGAGGATGACCCCAGAAACATCAATATTCTGGAAACAAAGGGGAGCTGCAAGGTTCAAGGACCCGCGATCGAGGACCCTGACATCACTGCGCCACTGAAAACAAAATAGGTAAACATTGGTACAGAGGAGGAGTAGAAGTATGCAACGCTTGGGGACTATTGGGATAATGCCACGGTGGAAAAGGTTTTCGAGTTACTTCGAGAATATCAAGACTTATTCCTGACGAAAATCATGGAGTTAAAAGGAATCCTCGGCGACCTAGGGATGATGAAGATAACTCTGAAACTGGACGCGAAGCCAGTCAAGCAATGGCCTTATCGGTTGAATCCAAAATACAAAGCAAAGGTCTGCGAAGAGTTGGACAAAATGCTTGCAGTAGGAATAATTGAACCAGTGGAGGAATCCGACTGGGTAAGTCCTATGGTTGTACAGGAGAAAAAACAGAAAGGTGAAATTCACATCTGCATGGATCTCAGGAAGCTCAATGATGCATGTGTTAACGATCTCTTTCTGACACCATTTATAGACGAGGTACTAGAAAATGTGGGGGGACAAGAAGCCTACTCCTTCATAGACAATTTCTCGGGGTATCACCAGATCAAGATCACGCTAGACGACAGGAGTAAAACAACTTTTGCCACCAAATGGGGTTGTTTTTAGTACACTATGATTCCCTTTGGACTGAAGAACGTGTCGGCGATATTCTCGTGTGTTGTGGTAGCTCCATTGAAGGAATTTACACATAAGTTCTTGGAAGTATATCTTGATGATTGGACCGTATTTGGGTTAGGTAAGAAACATGTCGCGAGCTTATGGTTAATTTTGGATACTTGTCGATGGCACCAGATCACGCTAAATCTAAAGAAGTGTACTTTCCTCGTCCCCTTCGGGAACTTGCTCGGCCATGTGGTCTACAATTAAGGCCTGATGGTAGACCCGGTGAAGATCGCTTTCAAACTCAATTTGCAAGCACCGCGAAGTGTCAAACAATTGCGTGCCATGCTGGGACACACTAGGTACTATCGAAAGTTCATGAAGAGCTATGCACAGATCACGGCAACGATGGAACAATAGTTGAAAAAGGACACCACTTATTGTTGGAATGAGGAAGGTAACAAAAGTTTGGAAACTCTCAAGGAAAATATCGCATCAGCGCCCATTTTGGTCTTTCCAAAATGGAACATCGAATTTCACGTACATTTTGACGCGTCGTGTATCGTGCTGGGTGTGGTACTCACACAGGAAGGAGTGGAAGGAATTGATCACCCGATCACGTTCGCAAGCCGACGATTGTCCAAAGCTAAAAAGAACTACTCCACCACTGAGCGTGAGGGGTTGGAAATGGTGTACGTGCTCCAGAAATACCGCCACTATTTGCTCGAGGGACACTTTAAGATGTATACTGATCATTCAACGTTAAAATACCTAGTCAATAAGCCTGCGTTGGGGGGGCGCATTTGTCGATGGTTGTTATTGTTTCAGGAATATGATTTTGAAGTCATCATAAAGCCAGGACGTCTAAATGCCAGCCTAGATCACCTGTCTTGAATTGAGAACGATTAAGAGCCCACAAACTTAGAGGAGGGACTACCTGATGCACAGCTCTATGCCATGCACGTCGCGGATGCCGACTTTGAGGATATAATCCATTTCTTAACCACAGGAATTGTACCATTGGGGTATTTTGTGCAGCAGAAGAAAGAACTGGTAATACGCGTAGCAGACTTTACTGTTGTTGTAGGGCACCTCTACAAGATGGGTAATGATGAAATATTACATAGATATGTACCTGAATTCAAGCAAGGATAGATCCTTGCCAAAGCACATGGGGGGGTTGCAGGAGCACATTATGTGGGACGCGCCACAGCATAGAAGATTCTTCGCACCAGACTATGGTGGCCAAATCTACATCAAGATTCAAAAGTGTACTGTTGGGCCTATGACGTATGTCAACGGATGGGGAAACCATCGCAGAGGGATAAAATGCCACTCAAGCCACAGATGATGCCGCAACCATTCGAAAAATGGGCAATCGACTTCGTGGGGCCTATCGCACCTCAAGGGAAGACAAGCGCACGCTATATCATCACCGCGATAGAATACTTGAGCCGGTGGGCCGAAGCACAACCGGTTAAGGACTACACGACTGCTACAACTGTGAAATTTTTATTCAAGAATGTATTGACATGATTTGGATGTCCTAACATTCTAATGAGCGACCGTGGAATGCACTTCCTGAATGAGACTATCAGCATGCTCACGGAGGAACAGAGTATGCCATACCATCCACAAGCGAATGGGACCGTCGAAGAATTCAACAAGATTTTGGAGACTGCGCTGACCAAGGTATGTAATGCGTAGCGAAACGATTGGGACTTGCGCATCCCTGTTGTGCTATGGGCATACCGAACCACGTGCAAGAAGTTGACGGGCCAAATACCTTTCTGGTTAGTCTACGGCACGGAAGCCGTAATGCCAATGGAATACATTGTACCTAGTTTGCAAATCGCAGCAATGACAGGCATGGCAGACTGTGGGGCTTTGGAAGACCGGCTCGCGCAACTGGAGGAACTTGAGGAGGAACGGTTTTTGGCTGGATTCCATTAGCAGGTACAAAAGCAGCGAGAGAAAGCTTGGAATGATTGCCATATCAAGGTGTGAACTTTCAAGGAGAATGATCTAGTCTTACTCTATGACAAAAAGTTCGAGAAATTCCCTGGCAAGCTCCGAATGCATTGGTTGGGACCCTATGTAGTCAAAGAAGTTACAGATGGAGGCGCGGTCCAGCTTGCCAAGCTCAATGGAGACCCCTTCCCAGGAAGAGTAAATGGCAATCGCCTGAAGCTCTACACGGGTGGGCCGACCACCTGACTAACCACCTGAAGGATAGTCTCACCACTCCAGCTAGTTGAAAGAGAGTGCGGGATGATAAAGCAGTCTGGGGGGAAGCTGCGCAACAACCGGGGTGCATGTAGATTTGGTTTGTCATAAGGGTCATGGTTGCGCGGAAGGGGCTGCACTGCTGCGTTGACAAGCAGAGAGATGATCGTTGTTGTCACTATTCATGATAAGATGTCTGACTCATGGCGAAAAGGAGTGGGCGGTGAGCAATTAAGAGACAAGGTACAAACCAGATCCGGACTAATCTGCCACAGGCTTAATGTTATGACACCAGAATTGGAGGGAACAACTGAATTTTAATTTTAAACCGCTTATAAATTACAGGGAGGCATCCACTGAGTGAACTGCGCTTTTGAGAAAAGTAAGCTATTGTGCCTTCCAGCCAATATGGAACTGTTCATTATTTACGCTCAAGGAGTAAGCCCGAGGGTTGTGATATGGCCAATGGAGCTGCAGAGTTTAGCACCGATGGTAGGGGACGTGCTGGAAATTCCTAGACATGAAGTAGAACTGGTTTGGATGACACTGCTTAACCCATGGGTTGGCCGTGAACCATAAACGATAAGGGAAAGACTGTACATATGGAGACAAATGATGAAATTGCCGTTAACAGTTCGTCTCTGGTGCACCTTGAAGATTGGGATCTCGTGGACAGAAGAAATGGTCTTGCAAAATTGCAACACAAGCTACAGCAGATAGTGCGTATAGTAGACCAGATGTTGGAAATTTGCTGCTATGGTGCGAGGAGTTCCCGTATGCGGCACCCCAGCTAGAGCTAAAATCCTATGAGGGGGTGTTCTGTGTTAACCGAGCAGAGCAGAATGAGCATCATCGGTTGCATGAATTGGTAGAGGCAATGGAGTAGGAGCTGGAAGAAGCGTTGCAGGAGACAAAGAGGGAGCAGCAGAACGAAGTGCGTCACTCACAGGGAGGTGAACCGCGGAGCCTAGGCAGTGCGTATCGCCGCACCGATGAGTGACTTGGGACGAGTCACGATGATTGTGTTGGGGGCCTATTGGGTAGTGGAGGCCCTGCGTAACAGTTTTGGGGCTTAAAGCCTATAAGTTAGGGTAATAATATTGTAAATCTCCGAAATGCGCGGAGTGCGAAATGTAATAGGTCGAGTCAAAGGGTTGTCCGCCCATAAATAATATAGAATAATAGGAAGTAAGTCAACCTGCCCATGGTCCACGGACCATGGGAATGTATAAATAGAGTGAGGCTCTAAGGGTAAAAGGCAGTTCTTGGTTTTGGTTGATCTTGGTGTTATGGGTTTGTGAAGATAGTATTATCTGCATTTGTAAGTCCGAGTCAAGGGTGGTGGTAGAGAGATAGAGGCTCTGTAGCTGTGTGTGTAGAGGCCTGGTAGAGTCCGCAGTTGTGTGCACGGACCCTTGCAACTGAGTGCGCAGGGCAGATCTAGTTGTATTGGCGAAAGATTTTAATAAAGATAAGTGGTTTCTAAAGTATTGCAGATCTATTGTGTTCTAATTTATGCATCTGCTATATGAGTCTATATCTTTTTATAATTGCGTGCACTCAGTTTTATTATTAAATGTTTGCTTAAAGGTTGTAATCAGGAGATCAAATCTATAATAATCTCATTAATAAGAAAGTACACCTGCATGGATCTTCGCGAGAGCCTGATAATAATCTAGAATGGCATGAGGCCACAGATTGGTTCGCGACCCCTCCAGACCACATCAAGGCATCCCAAGGGTGTGGAAACCTAGTTCCAACACCCTCCCTTGCTACCTTGGGTGAGACCTCAGCCCACGCTCTGCAGACTGTTGCCGAAAGGGCCGGTAGTTGTGGGATTTGTTTGGCTAATAACTCTTCTGAACCTGGGTCAGGGCCCAATAAGCCAACAAATATACATCATAGGGTTGCAATCTGAAATGACAATTTTTTTTAAGAGAAGTATATAGTGATGAAATTGTTGAACAACTTGTACAGCTGCCAAGGCGAGCTTCTCCACATGTGGCTATTTAATCTCGGTTTTAGTGAGACTTCTACTCAAATAGTAAATCACATGTTCACAACTAGAATCATCCTCTTGGACTAACACCATGCCAATGGTGTCATTGGATACGGATAAGTACAAAAAGTAATCTTGATGATAATTGGGTGGATGCAGTAATGGCACATTGGTAAGTGCATGTTTTAATGCATCAAAATTTTTATCAGCAAGCTCATCCTAGAAAAATGGAATGCCCTTTTCCAACAATTGAGTAAAACCCTGGGCTAGTTCAGCATAATTGTGGATGAATCTACACAAAAGGTTTGCTTTCCCCTCCAAACTTTAGAGTTGAGTAAGGCTAGGAGCAGGAAATTTAGAATTTCATCTACCTTAAGGGGATCGACATGAATGCATTATTTTGAAATGATGAAACCAAGAAGCCGACCTGATTACACACAAAAAACACATTTGTGTGGATTCAAGCGAATATTGTAGTGCTTGCACCTAATGAAATTTCCGTTTAAGTGTAATGGGTGATCTTGCCTTTTCATCAAATGAGCCAACAGGTCATCTAAATAAGGTTGAACAATCTTCTTGATATTGTGGAATGTATAAGACATTTCTCGCTAAAAAGTTGTTCCAACATTTTTCAGACGAAATGGGAGTTTGCGATAAGGAAAAGCTCCCTATGGGAATATAAATGTGGTTTTGTATTGATCGGCAGGGAATATGTTTATCTGATTGTGGTCATAAAACCCATCCATGAATGAAAAAATTTCATTCCCGGCATAGTCATCAATAATTTGGTCAATATACAAAGTTGGATAATTGTCCTTGGGACAATCTTTATTAATATCTCGGTAATCAACACATACTCAAATAGTTCCTTGTTTTTTATTAATGAGCACAATATTTGATACCTAGTCAGTCAAAGGAACGGGGTAGATGAATCCTACTTTCAACAATTTTTCAACCTCAGTCTTGATAGCGACAACTTTTCGTGGATGTATAGGGCATAATCGTTGTATAGCGGGCTTAGCATTTGGATAAGTTTTTATTTCATATACAACTATGTTAGGTGTTAAAAAATTATATATTATAGAGCAATGGAACACATAAAATATATTGCATAAATATAAACACATAAAAGAAGAGAGACACAGATATACGTGGTTCACCCAATTTGGGCTACATCCATGGAGAAATAGCCAGTCCTTCCTTTTATATTATCCAGCAAAATGAAGAGATACAACCTACAGAAGATCCATTGTAATTCCCTCTTCTCTCTCACACAATCTCCTCTCTCATTCTTGCTCAGAATACAGATCTACATAGCCACAATACAATTCCCTCATATATAGAGAGGGGTTTCCTTATAGGGAAAGAAACCCTAAATTAAACATAACTTCTACCATCAGATCTCTGCCTAATGAATGGCGCAAATTCACTATGAAAGTACAATATTTTACAAGGAGATTTTACATCTATTTTTAGCTTCAGGGGCACTGCCCCCGATCCCCCACGGGGGGGGGCTCCAAACAATCGTCCTCACCCCACCCGGACCTCCCTAGAGGCGAAAATTTACGAGCGGTGTTGCCGCCACATTACAAACTGGGGTCCAATGCAGCAATACCTCTGAATAAAGAAGATAATTAGGCTCCACAACCAACAATCTCCCACTTGGAGACTGATTATAACAACTTGACTGCTACTTCATTTTCTGCAAAATGACTTCACTTTGGACCTAGTTTTTTCTCATCTTCATCATCATACTTGAAGACCAATTGAAACTAAGAAGAATCTCAGTTTCTCCCTAGTTACAACTTTTGTTAACATATCTGTAGTATTCTGGCTAGTGTGTATCTTTTCCAGCTTCAACTGTCCATCTTCCAACACTAATCGTATGAAATGGTACTTGAGCTGTATATTTTTAGTGTTGGAATGAAATGCAAAGTTCTTTGCAAGATGTATGGCACTCTGGTTGTCACAGTATAACCTGCCCAACTCCTGCTTCTTACCCAATTCATCCAGAAACCTTTGTAACCAAATCATTTCCTTACTAGCCTCTATAGCAGCAACATACTCTGATTTCGTCATTGAGAGTGCAACAACACTTTGTAGTTTTGAAACCCAACTGCCAGTTGTTCCACCTATAGAAAACACATACCCTGTGGTGCTCCTCCTGTTATCTCTATCACCCGCCATATCTGCATCAGCATATCCCTGTAGAGCAATGTTTGAACAACCAAAGCATAATGCTTTATTTGTGGTACCTCTTAAATACCTGAGAATCCACTTCACCACCATCTAATGTTATTTTCCTGGATTATTCATGTACCTGCTTACAACTCCCACTGCATGTGCAATATCAGGCCTTGTGCAGACCATTGCATATATCAAACGTCCAACTGCTGATGAATATGGAACTTTAGACATATAAGTCATTTCTTCCTAAGTCTTGGGACACACCTCCTTAATTAGTTTGAAATGGCTAGCCAAAGGTCTATTAACTAGTTTTGCATTCTACATATTAAATATTTTCAACACCTTCTCTATGTACTTACTTTGAGACAATGTCAATTTTCGATTCTTCCCATCTCTAGTTATTCTCATATCAAGGATTTGTTTTGTAGCACCCAAATCCTTCATTGCAAGTGAGTTTGCCAATTTTCTTTTGAGCACATTTATTTCTTGCATGTTAGAACTTGCAACAAGCGTGTCATCTACATACAATAACAATATAGTATAGATGCCATCATTTTGCCTTTTGAGATAAACACAATGATCAGAGTGACATCTAGTATAACCTTGTTCAAACATAAACCTGTCAAATTTTAGATACCACTACCTTGGAGCCTCTTTTAATCCATACAAGCTCTTCTTCAACCCGCACACTAGTTTCTGCTTCCCTTTTACCTTATATCCTTGTGGTTGCTGTATATATATCTCTTCCTCTGAATCCCCATGGAGAAAGGAAATATTTACATCTAATTGCTGAAGATGAAAATCTTCAGCTGCTACTAGACTTAAAATAGTTTTGATTTAATTATTTTTAACAATACGAGAAAATATCTCATCAAAATCTATACCAGTTTTCTATGCAAACCCCTTCACCACAAGTCTAGCTTTATACCTTTTTCTACCTCCATCTTCTTCCTTCAACCTGTAAACCCATTTATTCTCCAATGATGTTTTACCTACAGGAAACCTGACTAAGTCCCATGTCTGATTATGTGCAAAAGAGTCCATTTATTCCTTCATGGCTTGCTCCCACTTCTTCCTGGTTTCTACTTGCACTGCTTCTTCATAACATTTTGGTTCACCAGAACTAGTCAACAATACATAATATAATGAAGGAGAGTATCGTTCAGGGGGTCTACTCATCTTGGTAGATATTCTAACACCACTTTCAAGTGTTTGAGGTGCTTGTTGTTGTTGTTTTTGTGGCCATTGATCATTATAATTTTCGGGCGCCTTCACTTTTTTTGTGATCTCATCAAGCACTATGTATTCTTTGTTTTCTTTTTCCTATTTCTTTTCCTGCATCTGATCCTTATACAAAACCATTTCGTTGAATATGACATCTCCGCTCTTAATGATTTTGTGTTTTTCATAATCATAAAAGCGATAACCAAAATCATTAACACCATATCCAAAAGGTATATTTGTTTGATTTTTCCTCAAGCTTTGTTCTATTTTCTTTATTAGTGTGGACAAATTCTTCACAACCAAAAGTCTTTAAAAATGAGTAGTTTACCTTTTTACCTGTCCATGCCTTTGGAATACCACCATCCAAGGAACTTGAAGGCCCTCTTTTTATTAGATAAACATCAGTATCTATAGCATCTGCCCAAAATTGTAAAGACAATCCTGTATCCAATCTCATGCAGCTTGCATTCTCCATGATTGTCATGTTCATCCTTTCTGACACACCATTTTCTTGTGGTGTTCCTAGAATTGTCTTCTCTCTGCGAATTCCATTCTCTAAACAATACCTATCAAACTCTCTACTGCAATATTCACACCATTGTCTGATCTGAGACACTTCAACCTTTTTCCTATCTCATTTTCAATCAAAGCTTTCCATTTCTTAAAAGTATCAAATACATCATATTGATTTCGAATACAATAAATCCAGGTTTTTATGGTTGCATCATCAATAAAAGTAACATAATAACAAGATCCACTGAGAGATGATACCTGATTCGGTCCCCATACATCTGTATGCAAAAGCTCTAATTTTTCACTCTTCTTTTCTTTCCCAAATCTGAGGAATCTGACTCTCTTATGTTTTCCATAAACACAATTCTCACGGAATTTTAAATCAACATGCTTCAAACCTGGCAACAAATTTCTTGAGTGAAGAATCTACATCACCTTCTCACTCATGTGCTCGAGCCTATGATACCATAATGTCGTATCTTCTCATGTAGATGTTAAAGCATTAACATAAGTAGAAATACCATTGCATAAATACAATTTAACAACCTTTTCTCGTTTTGCTATTACTAGGGCTCCTTTAGTGACCTTCCAGGTTTTATCTGTAAAAGGGGTTACACAACCTTCACATCCCAATTGCCTTGTTGAAATCATATTTTTCTTCAGATCTGGAATATGCCTTACCTCCTTCAATAGCCATTGATTTCCATTTTTTTGTTTTATGATCAGCAACAGATCTACTTTCTGACATCTTCATATTAGATAAACGCTTCATAATAAATACCTTATTTGAGGCCGATGATTTTTCATATAGTTTGGCCAATGCCAACAATAAACCCTACGTTGTCATTTCCTTTGAAATATTAAAGGCTACTGACGCCGCTAGGCATAGTTTTATTGTTCCAAGTGCCTTTATGTCAAGAATATCTCATTTGTGTCTGTCATACTCGTAGGCTTCTTTGTCTTTCCGCTCAATGGTAGGTACAGATATTTCTGATAAATATAATCTTCCATCTGCATCTTCCATAGCTGGTAGTTTTGGAAGTTAAATTTTTCGACCCTAAACCTACCATCTTCCACCATTTCTCCCACTTGAACTAGGAACCCTTCTCTCCTGTGAGTTTATCAGCCAAATAGACCTTTGGCTCTAATACCAGTTCTTAGAAAATTATATATTACAGAGCAATGGAACACATAAGATATATTGCAGAAATATAAATACAAAAAATGCATAAAACAAGAGAGACACAGATATATGTGGTTCATCCAATTTGGGCTACACCCACGAAGAAACAACAATTCATTCCTTTTATATTATCCAGCAAAATGAAGAGATACAACCTACATCAGATCCATTGTAATTCCCTCTTCTCTCTCACACAATCTCCTCTCTCATTCTCACTCAGAATATAGATCTACATAGCCACAATGCAATTCCCTCATATAAAGTGAGGGGTTGCCTTCTACGAAAAAAAAAGAAAAAAAAAAACCCTAAATTAAACATAACTTCTACCATTAGATCTCTGCCTAATAACGACCCAGATTGACTACAAAATTACAACATTTTACAAGGCAATTTTACATCTATTTTTGGCTTTGGGGGCGCTTCCCCCGATCCCCCGCCAAGGGGGGCTCCAAATAATCGTCGTCGCCCCCCCTGGCAGTGCACAATTACGAGCGGCATTGCCGCCACATTAAGAACTTGGGTCCAATGTGGTGATACCTCTAAATAAAGAAGATAATCAAGCTCCACACCCAACACTAGGGTTGATTCCTCTCATTTCTTCGTATGACCAGGCAAAGATGTCGCAGAATTCCTGAAATAGGGATTTATAAGTTTGAATCTCTTCTAAAGAACAATAAGCTCCTATATAAATATTTTCAATTATCCTAGGTTTCACCAAGATATCTATGGGTATCGTTGTTTATATGTTCCCTAAATTTTGTTTAGCACTAGAAGAAAGGGTAGATATTGGACATTGAGGATCACTAAGGGTCTCAGATGAAAAAATAGATGAGAAATTATTCTCAATTTTGTCAAAGGATGGAAAGAAGGTTGAACGATGATGAGTATCATTCCATGGCATTTCACCCAAGATCATAACTTCCATAATCCCTTCATCAGTTAAAAAATCTTTGTTAAAAGGATCAAGCATAGAGATTGGTTCCAAGCGTGACAAATGAGAATATTCATCAATAATAGTATTCATTCGATTGTCTTCAGATGTTGATGAGTTGGAAAAGGATTGAATTTCCTCTTAGGATAACTCAAAAGGGCTATGAGGCATCTCACTGCCATATAAGATCATTCTTTGTTCTAAAGGTAGTTTCCACAGATCTCCCGATTCGAAAGTACTTGATGTAATCATATTAATTTGGGCATCATTATGAGGGAAATTGGTTGGAGGGAATGTGAAAGTTCCCATCAAATATGAGTCTTTGAGAATACCAACACCAACTTCTTCATATGGATTCATTGATTTTCCAACAAAAGGCACACTACCAGTGGAATTAGGGTCTGAGGTATAGTAGGATAATTGGTCTACTTTCACAATTCTTCCTTTGTGAAGAAACATGATCATCCTAAAATATGATGAGACTACTGCCGCCATGGCATAAGTCCAGCTCCAACCAAGCAAAAGGTTATAGTCAAGTTGAGCATCAACAACCTCAATGTCTATTGCAACCATTTTTCCCTCTAATTCGATTGGTAAATCATTTAAAAGTCCATACGGATGAAAACCTCTTCCATCAAAGGCTTTCAAAGTCGTGGGAGATTGATTGATTGTTGGAGAACCCAAAGCTTTCCAACAGGCAATGGACATAATACATGTCGATGCTCCTTCATCAATCACTGTTCGAAAAACTCGTCAAGTTTTGACATGAACTGGTATCTAAAAAGCCAGTTGGTGTGGGAGACATGGGACATGATTTTCGAGATCGAAAACAATCAAATTGGAGTCATGAGGATCTACTGCTCCTATGGCTGATAATAATAACTTCCTTTGTGTTGGAAAAGTCTGTAGCACTTCAAGAGATGACATTGTCGAAGGTGACATAGCCAAATCTTCGATGATGTTATAGTTCTGAGTAGCCCTAGCATGAGGATTAAAGGCTGACTTTCGAAGCATACCCTTAGGAGGCAGACAAATTATCATATCAGGGTTTGGTTTTTCAATATGCAATGGTTCAGAAGAAGGAGGAGTAGATGTGGAAGTTTTACTAGCTAGACTGGAGTCATCTCCATCATCAACAGGACTCTTTGACGTGTCATATTAGGATATCATTGCTACCATAACTTTGGAAGACATCATCATGATATGTGTCGATGAAGATGAGGAGGATTGGTTATGAGAAACCAGTTTACTGTCTTGGGGTGGAAAGGGATCCTTCAAAACAGTAGGAGTGGGTGAACATTTGGCAAATTTAGAAACTTTGACATGATGTGGGCATTCCTTGGTTTAATGATCTTCATCATAAACTAGGCAAGGATAACTAGGTTTCTTCTTTCCATGAGATGGTTCATTCTTGTTTGATATCTCCTTAGAACGAGTGCCTTGTTCAGCTTTGCATTTTCCCGTTTTCTTATTTCTAGATTGCTTACCCTTGCCGATAGATTACTCTACGATGTTAATTTCCAAAGTAATTTCGGGAGAAGATATTCTTTAAGTGAATCAGATAGAGTCAAAATCTAAGTTTTCTTAGAATTTTCCTTTTTGTTCTTATATTTTTCACTCACAGAACCAATTATGCCATCCACAGCATGTGATCCTATAAGGTTTGGATTAGTTTGACCAGGTCGAGGTAAATTTGGGATCCTTTCATACAAAGTACCAGATTGGGTATAAACAAGATCAAGGTATTGAGCATGACCAATTACTTTCTCTTCAGTTACAACACCTCCTTTAGCAACATCTTCAGTTATTACCGGTAAAAGAGATTTTATGAACCATTCGGCCAAAATCTGGTCTGGAATGTAAACTTTAACCAGGCGACGTCTTTGTCTCCATTCATGAATGTGATCTAAGATATGGGTTGACATTGACTATTTTAAAGAAGTTAAAAATTTCGTTCCATTATCATATCAAATGGACAACTGAAAATGGATCAAAAAATTTGTAGCAAGGGCATTAAATGTGTTGAAGGAAGTGCGCGAAAATTCTACATACCATTTGGCTTCTGAACTGGTTAAGGTTCGTAATATAATAGAATCGTTGACTAATGAGTTGGAGCGCATCAAAGATGATAGGTCATAACGTGGCTAGATGGATCTTCGCCCGAATTACCTTCAAACTTAAGAATATCACTGTGCAACTTAGTAGGAATGGCTGGCCAAAATGGTAAATAAAGAAGTGGGTCATTAGTTAACCGAGAGAGGTCAGGTAAATCCCAAGTTGCAATGAAGGGAAAATGACAGTTAGGATCCTGAGATGGATATTGATAACCCTGAGGGACGAGTCCCGTACTGGGAGGAGGATACCTAGTATATCCTGGAATAGCCTGAGCAGTTGGAATTTGCACACCTCCTAGATATCGAGGATGAACCATACGATATTGCGGTTGTATAGGTTGTTGAAAAATATGACCTAGGTATGGTTGATTCTGAAAAGAGATACTCTGACCCATTTGAACTTGAACGAACTGTTTTTGAAAGGGTTGATTTTGCAAAGGTTGACCTTGGAAAAATTGAGCTTGAAAAGGTGGACCTTGAACAAACTGACTCTAGGGTAAACCTTGGAGACGTTTCCCTTGAAATGATACTTGCATATATGGGATGTTAAGTTGTACAACAAGTATTTGGGGCATTGATGGAATTGTAAGATTAGATTCAACACTAGATACCTAAGGTAAAGACTGAACAAAGGGTTTCACCAATACTTGTGATATAAGTGGTACATTTACTTGCGATACTCCTGGAAAGGGAGTTTGAGGTGAACCTGAACCTAGGTTCTAAATAGTCGTTGGTATAACAGACTATACCAAGGTTTGAGGAGTACTAGGGATAGGATGCTGAAGTGGTTGTTGGGTACATGTCGATGGATTAACCTGGACAGTTCATTGGACTTGAAAAGGAATACCTTGAAAAGGTAATTGTTGTATAGGTTGTCCAATAGGTTGAACAGGTTGATACACAATCACTTGAGAAGCAACTGGAATTGACTGTTGATTTAACGAAGGGTTCCAAATTGTATTAAATTCCATGGTAAGGCATTCAAATGATGGGTTGAGGCATAAAAAGATGACCAAAACCGGTTTGAGGCATTTGAACATAATTAATATAATTCCCAGTAGGGGGTTCCCCCCCAGCTGTAGGATAAGATCCACCAAAAGGTTGTCCTCCGAGTGGAGGATATAACGGTTTCCTCCCAGGCGGATAATAAACACCTGTTGGGTTGGTTTATGGATTACCAACATTACTGGAAATCATATTAATAAATTAGTCAGATGTCAAACCTTCATTGGTAGGGTTAATTACACTAGTTGACATGTTTGCAGATGAGTTTGAGGAATAAGCTCCCGTAAGAGAGTGATATCCAAGTGGTAGAAAACCACCATACAATGTTGACTCTGGAGAAGTAGAAAACATAGATGTGTTTGATGAGTTACTTCTAAAAGCCATGATAGACCAGTAAAAACTTGGTATGGTAGAATAAGGAATCGTGTATTATGGAATCTCTTGTCCTAAAAAGTAAGGGTGTGAAATAACAAGGGTCAGGGTGAAGATATCTAAACAGAAGCTCCGAGATATCTGTAGGTTTAGTGGTATAAAATATCGGTTCTTCCTCTTTGTCCGAAACAAGTTCTTCAATGACAATGAGACCAGGATAGAGACTACCAATAATAATAAGTTTCACACACAGTAAATGTGGAGGATCTAGAATATGTGTTGTAGCAGGTGTATAAGTCTCAGGCTCAGAAATATCAGACTTAGGTTCGTCAATATCTGGTTCAAAAATGGGATTTGTATCTGAAAAGTCTCTAGTATCTGATTTAGTTTGAATGAGTTCAGTAATTTGTAAATTAGTTCCTTCTGAGTGTGATGTTAATTTTTGAGTTTGATCAAATTAAGTTTTTGTCACTTCAAGGCCTAAAATAGTATATGTTATCAATGGATTAACTTCAATTCCTTTTACATCAGAGTCTATAATAGTAGAATTTTTAGTTTCTACTACAGCTCTGGATCCCGATGATTTAAATTATTTGGCTTTTATCTTTTCTCACTGACTTGGTGTATACTCAGTGGGGTCCCCGAGTATTCTACGTGGTTTTCTTGGTAATTCCACCACGATGGAAATTTTTCAATTGATCAATTACACAATATCTAAATTACACCTAAAGTCTCTAAAAAGTAAAAAAAAACAACAACACAGAAAGTAACACGCGCTAAAAATCTAGGAGTTCAAACCATACAAACTAACTCTTAACAGAGATCAATAATTACTAGTTGGCGATGAAATCTAACATCACAGTGATCAAGGTGAAAATATTTATATAAATGAGCATTTGGAACCAATTTCCTTGACAACCTACTTAATGAAATAGTCTAGTGTAAGTAACTCTGCCATAAACCATCTCGAGCAAAGAGTAACCTCCAAAAAGTCCAAGTGAGTCTTATCTGTTCCAAGTACAACACGACCTTCCCTCTGTCGTCACCTTAGGTATAGCCCTAATATTATGGTCACTAAGTTTCCCAAATACAACAATTTTACCTAGAGGGACAGTCACAGATCGGACGTACACGCAAGGGCATAGTAACAAGCTCAATCCCCTTGAAGGCTCCTCCACATGATCAATTAGAGGTTTACTTTCAAGTGACCCCAAGTACCTTTTGGTACATTTGTAATACGTGAAAATCACTATATCCAAACCAATGAAGTGGGTACAATCACTTCACTAGATTCAACACGATCTCGTGCTTAACTCATGTACAAGAAGAGCTTCCAAGACAAAAATGGAGATAATTGGATTTTTTCTCCCTAACTCAAGATTCTATTGTTAGTTTGTAGCTTTGGAAAGTTTACTTCCTTCCCCATTCCAAAGCCCTACACTTAAGCTACTTTAGGTGACAAGACCCCTAAAAAATGTAAAATTCTAAATGAATTTTAATGAACTCTGTATTATTAAGTTATTATTTACTCAATAGTTGATGAAGGTGAAACTTATGATGTTATGACACAACTCAAAATCTTAATGCACTCAAAAATGCAATAGCAACTTTCAAATTCGATGAAATGCTATTTAGAGAAAAGAAAGAGTTTCTTTGTTTTTTTTTTTAAATGAAATTCAAAAACTCACAACCTTTCCAATATTTCTAAAGCAACCAATTTCATTTTAATGTTATGAAAATGTAGTCAACAAACCAAATTCCATATTTCCCTAAACATCAAGTAGGCCAAAATACTCTTTATCTCTAATCACTCAAAACTTTCAAGCACATAAAAATCAATCAAGAGAGTTGGAGAAAACACATTTCCCCCTATGAATGCTTTGATTTAATGATAATAATAGTGTAATCGTGAGAAATTTCCAAGATGAAAGCAACAATCTCCTTTATCAAGCAAAAATGACCACAATTTCTTCAAAAAAGCACTAGGTCTCAAGAAATCGTAATTTGAAATTCAAAATGAGTTTGACAATAAATAAGCAACAACTAAGGCTTAACTGGTGTCCTTGACAAAACAAAATAAGAATATCATAATAAAAAGGACAATCTATCTTGTTTTGATCAATCAAAAAATCAACCAGGAAAAACCCTGTGTAATTTCTTCAAAAATACCTAATTCTCAAAAATCATTAGCAAAGCACTCAATTGAGTTCAGAAGAGACAAAACACAGTCCAATCAAAGATAATGACACTTCTAGAAAAACAAATTCAAGTTTGGGTTGAAGCAAAATCTATATTGTCAAAAAATATGAAGGCTTGTGTGGGTAAATAGTGGCAAGTAGACCGCACGCGCTCTGTTGCTAAGGAAAAATTGGCATAGAATTGTGCTCTGTTAGCAAGCGGAAACAATGCAGGGGTAAAAAAAAATATGAAAAAATAAAAATTCAAAAAATCAACCACACAGATATGAAATTTCGTTAATTTATAAAGACTCATGCCCAGATAGATTAGAAGAATCAGAAATAAAAACTAAGCAAAAATACGATAACAAAGATGTTCCCTAGTGGAGTTCCCAATTTGTTACACCAGACAATTCCCTCTTTCAGAAAAGAGCGACCTCCCTAGATCCTTTACGGAAACTAGAAACAAGAAAGACAATTGAACTAACCCTTTCCCTAAGTTGAACTTGTTTGAATTATAAGGATTAAAGCTAATGAATTATCCTCTTACCTATTTCATGCAATGCTCGATGAAGATCCCTTGTTGTGATTTGATGTAGATGTCCAATTCTTGATAAGACCTATAAACATTGCCCATAAAAGGATCAAAAGAAAATGTGGTATAATGATCCAAAAAACTTAACCTAATGATCGAGGAGATTAGGAATTGAATTTTCCTTAATAAACATTATAAACAATTGTAAACCATTTATTATTCCAATAAGACAAATCAATGGGAGAAAGTGTTCATTTGTATTAATCAAAGATTAAGAGGAGATTTACAACCTTCGCCTTGATGCCATGAGATCCCCCCAAATGCCTTCAATCTCCTCCTTAGATGATAAGCTTTCCAATCTCAAACCAACAACATAAGTTTGTCTTCTCTGAGTTCTAACCTCCTCAATCCCTATACCCTCTAGTCATTTTATAGGCCAAGAGGAAGAAGTTTCATAACCAAAAGAGGAGGATGAGACTCCTTCATTGAGGGATTAGGTTACCATTAGAAAAGGGATTAAGATGCATCATCTGAGTGTTATAGTTCGAATAGTCATCACTTGGAAGCTTTTAGTTGGAAAATATTTGACTAACTATGTTTCTAGAATGTACTTTTTATTTTTACTTCTTGAATTCACCTGTGCAGGTTTATAGTGGTAGACAGAGGCATCTATGTGTTGTTCTTAAAGTTAATTCCAACAAATGTGCAGGAAACTCTAGAAAAATCAGCACAAGTGGAACTTAACACAATGTGACAACTATTTTCTCCAAATTTTTCATCTACTTCAAGATATTTTGGGTTGTTTGAATTCTAAGAGAGCTGGTTCAAACATGTTCATGGATTGTAAAAAGACCCATAAACTGATCAAGTGTCATGGCAACAAATTGACATGTAACAACCTCTTTAAGTTATTCAAAATATTTGGTTTCTTCTTTTGTCTAATAAAATTATTCCTTCACTAATTTTGTTATAGGTCCTTCTATTTTAAAATATTTTTCGATCACTTGTAATAATATCTTGTCAATCCTAAGAATACTCTATGTTTCTTCAAGCTTTTAGGGATTCATCATTCCCTCATAGATTTGGTTTTTTTAGGATCCACATTGAAACCCTCATGTGATACAATAGGACCCAAATATTCCACTTCTTGAACATAAAACACATACATGGAACCCTTTACATATAGTTGTTTCTCTTTCAATTTAAGACCTTGTAAACATGTTGTACATGCTCTTCCCAAGAGTTTTTGTAGACTCACATACATCCATCTTAAATCTAGATATACTAGGCACCAAGAGGGATCAATCTATTAGGATTGAAACATCATTTTAGTGAAAATTTTGGAGAAAGGTTTGCACCTTGAGTGTTTTTATTTGTCTCGAAGCTTGATTTAGATCCGAAGTTAAGATGGATCTATGTTGGTTCTTAATATTATTATTTATACTTATATAAATTTCACATATTTATACAGAGAAATATTCATATTTCTTAATAATATTATCTCTATCTATATAAATATGACATCTCTATATATAGAAATATTATTAGCTAATTTTCTTAAAACTATGATAATACATATACTTACATATATACGCAACATTTTTCTTTGACTTGTTTTGTAATTCTTTTTTCAATTTAATATTTTATTGTTATATTATATATATATATATATATATATATATATATATATATAATTGTTTCAATTCAATTTTTTATATTAATGTTTTTTTTTATTAATAAAATTAACAACACTTTTTTTCCAAGAAAAAAATATAATATGCGTATCATATTAAATAAATTTAAATAATAATGATTCATATTCATAATCATGATATTTCATAACATAGAATTAATAAATATATAATAGATTAATAAATTTAGTTAATAAACCTATAATTAAAAAATAAACCTATAAACCTATAATATTATTTTTAATTATAGGTTTATTAACTAAATTTATTAATCTATTATATATTTATTAATTCTATGTTATGAAATATCATGATTATGAATATGAATCATTATTATTTAAATTTATTTAATATGATACGCATATTATATTATTTTCTTGGAAAAAAAATGTTCGTAATTTTATTAATAAAAAAAACATTGATATAAAATTGAATTGAATCAATTTATTACTTTTATTATTTTTATTTCTTATTATATTTTTAATTGAGTTGACTCCTGCATTGAACTGGTATTTAAATATTTACACTCATTTACATAAAATAGAACATTTCCCCCACACTAGGTTATAAAGTGTATCTTGGTGCAATTAGTAGGTCATAAAAAAATACTCAAATTTTCTAATGAAAGGTTTGAAAACATAATTCATCGAATTTTTAAATGATGAAGGTGTATTTGTATTTTTAAATGGAATAACCAAAAACTCATAATGATGTTCATGTATTACAAAATTTGTTTTGGGAAACTCTTCTTGCCTCATTCTGATTTGATGATATCTATGTTCAAATATCCAACTTTGTAAAAATAATTACTCCATACAATTAATCTAATAATTCCTCAATGACAGGAATAGGAAAATTATCTTTAATTGTTATTTTCTTAAGTTCTCTATAATATGGATTGATACATCATGAAGCATCCTTTTGATAACCATCATTACTCATGAAGAAAATTAACTTTGAATAGGTTGAATAATGCCATTGTCTAACATTTCCTGAGCCATACACTCAATATCGCTCTTCTATCCATGCCAATACCTGTAACACCTAATGTTATGTAGTACACTTTCAGCCACAAATAAATAGCATGGTCATGATCTCAGGAAAGTGAAAGACACAAGAATCTTTCCAAATACCTTATAATGGTATTTTATGACCTTTTGGATATCCATATGAGAAATGGATATAGATGTTTGAGCATCTAATGAACACAATTTGTAATTACACCTTGATGCATCCCTTTTATCAAAATTTTCATGCTATTAGAGATTATCACTTTACGAGGCTTCCCTTTGATACCTCTAACCTCAATTTCCTTTCCTTTTGACGAAAATATTATGAAAATATGTTGAAAATTAAGGACCATTGTTACTAATTATTATAGCCATTTGATCCCCAATATAATATCAACACCACCAATTTGGATTGAAATCATGGGACTTTCCAGCAAATACTCACTCAGATTCATCATATTATTATGACACTTCCCTAAAAAGCGTATGGTACATTCATATGCAAACATTATTTTAAATTTTGGTGCTCGATATATAAAGAAGTTAAAAAGTTTTCATATTTGTAATTAATGATGTTATGGGTACTACCTGAATCAATCAATATTATTGCCTTTTTCTTCTTTATCTATCCTTTAATATTTAACATTTGTAGAGTACTAATGCGAACAAATGATCCACAAGAGATTGTGGGAGTAGTTCATTCTAGTTGTAAACCTTGTGGTAGTTCCTTCTCTTAATACTCTTCATATTCATAATCTACATAGAATAATTTATTCTCACTTTATTTATGCCCCTTACTATACTTGTTCCACGATTGAAATATACTCCCTTTGCTCTTCTGTCATCCATTTGTAGAGGATTCGACATTGTTAGTTTAGGAGAGGGAGCATGTATTTATCTAAAGTTATTAGTGACCAATTTTGTGGTGGCCACAATTTTACTTTCTACTTTCCTTATCAAACTAAAAGAATGCTTTAGAGATTTAGGTTCAAAGGGACACACCTTTTGCTGGATTCATTCCTTTAAAGTTCCCATAAATATGTCTAGCAAATTATCCTCTAAAATATTCTTTACCCTGAGACTCAACTTTTGTAATCGTTGAATGTTCATTGTAATTGGACCCTTTTGATAAATATTTACCAATTGACTAAATAATGTATTTCTATTTATATTCCCATAATGAATTATCAATTCCTCTATAAAAGTGGATCAAGATATAATAGAATCCTTCCCATTTCACAAATCAATTGATACCATACATGTTGTTCTTGTTCTAAAAACATGGACACAATATTTCCTTTTTGTAAGAATTCCACTTAGTGTAGATCAAAGTATTGTTTCATATCAAATATTCATGTTATAGGATCATTACCATAAAACTTCTTCATATTGATTTTCAGAATGAATATTTCCTTTGCATTGAATTGGAGCTCTAATGATGTGGATGTTGGATTGAAATTTCAATATTGTTGTTCTCTAATTCAATATTTGTCTTCTCCACTTAGGATAAAATATGTTTAATATGCAACTGAGTTCCAACACAATTTTTCTCCTTATTTTAATGATTTCCTTGGATCTCAATATCCCTTTTAGGAATTCTCTCCAAGAAAATATTCTCCATGGAATTCATGTTCTTCTCCATTTCATCCATAATATCTCTTTTATCCTTTTCTTAAGAACCTGATAGATCCGCTTTTTTCAATATACTACAATCCATTTCATTGACTTTCTTCTCCAATTAGGAGAAACTAAATTCTAAGTCGTCACTTTCTTCATCAGTGTGGGATGATCCTTTAGGAGGTATAATTGATGTATTAGCTTTCTTTGGAGGCATGTTTTAAAATAATAATAATACTCCTCTTTATCATTAATTTAAATCAATAAAAAGAATTGGATATTATGATCAAGAATTGGAACACTCATGAGTTACTTACCTTTAAAACCTTTGTTTGGAGAATATTAGAATGACTGACCTTTTTCTTGATATTATTCTTTCTGGATCTAAAACTTTGGTCTATAATACTATGATATGTTTTCTCTGTAATTCCATAGGTTTGACCATAATTTGATGTTTGAATTGAAATTCATGGTAAATTTCCTAGAACTTGCTTATTTTTTGCCTCTTCCCATGAGAAAAATTCTATAATATGCCATGTGTCCAATTATTTAAATATAATCCTGAATTTGTTTCTCAATGTACTTTTATATGTCTCTTGACATCCCTTAATATTTCAAAAATTGATAATACATAAAAAAAATAAGTTTTAGAAAAGAATACCAAGCTGACCTATTTTGAATTGATTTTAGGATCCATCACAATCACCAAATTATACATAGTATATATATGAAAGTATAGCAAACCAAAATATGAAATTTGAACCAAATATTTCTTAAGATTTCTCCTAAATATATTCCAAGTTTCACCATATGAAACCTCCTATAAAAGAGTTATTATAAAAATTCCAAACTCGGATGTTTGAAACTAATTCTAAGAGAATTAAAAAAACCTAACTTCCTTGGAGAATATATTTAAAACTATAGTGAATTAATATTTAAAATTTGAGAAAGATGTTCATCATGATGTGTCCTAAATATGGTCCAAGTTTCATGATATAAGGCCTACCAAAAAAACGTCATAGTGAATATTTTTAATTGACATGTTTGATATTGATTTAAAGAGCATTCAGGAACCCTAATTTCCTATTGATGGCCAAAACTATCCTCATCAACATTTGGGAGACCACCTAGTCATAGCCCCAAGTTAGACTCTTTTCTGTTTAGACTAGTGGATCTGACCAGTTTTAAATTGGCTCCAGTTACCCATATGAAAGTTTCCCCAACTAATGGAGGCTTGAAAAATGGGAAAGATATAGCGAAAAAATGTGGGTAGTTTGATAATAATTAATGAAAATAATCAAATAAAATGTTAGCTAAACTATTGCATATGCTAATTAACCCTGTTGTTCATATGCATATGTGAAAAGGAAAAATAACTCATAACTTAAAATATAGATTCTCAGGCCATATATTAATTAAATAAATTTGACAATCAATTAAAAAGTTAATCGAATTAATTGAGAAGAAAATGCACATGCGATTTTATTTCAATTATACTTGTAATTAATAGACATCAATATATCCAAAGTGACAATATTTCTATCAATCAATTATAAGCATAAGAAAAAATACATGAGAAAAGACTCCAATTATAAATTGAAGGAAAATACAATTGATAAAAATACCAATTTTTTTACTCCTTTGTAGCATGGAATCTAGAAATGGTTCAAGGCTTATATCAAAGAAATAGCCAGGTACAAAAGTGTAACAAGGCTTTTCTTGGAAAATTTCAAAACCCCTAAGCCTGGGCTTGAGAAGGACTTAAATAGTTAAAATTACAAACAGAAGCAGAGAATAGTTGGATGTTCAATATTCTCTCAACTAAAGAAAAAACTAGAAGAAAAAAAATATTTAGTTACAATTTGAAAATAAATATTTAGTTTGGAGGAACAACTATAGATGAGGAGCTAGTGGGTTCTTGCCATTGTCGATATACTTCCAAAAGAGGTGCTATCTCGGGAGGAGATTGAGGTCTAATGCTCACTTGATAGATGAATACTTGAGCTCACACTAATGGCAGTAGTTCTATTACTTATTCAATAATTATATTGGTTAATTATAGGTAACCATGTGGTTTAATAAGGAATTCCCAATTTAACTCAAAATCCACCTTCAATAATTATTCAATCCTTTTACTGAAATCTACCCTGTTATTTTTCCAATTTTCTTTTAAAATTTCTACCTTCGGGAGAGTCTCCTTTGGATCACTTGATAATATATTTTCTTCCATAATGGATTGAATGATAGATTGAATAGGTGAATTAGAAAGCTTTTCAACATCTCTTACCAATTACTTAACCAATTGTATCTTATCTCTCCAAATATGAAGCACTATAAAATTTTGCATTTCATCAATCTTAGGCAGTTTTTGATAGAACCCTTTAGGATATTCTTATGATTTTCAGCATACTGTATTTCAATATCAATAACATCATCAAGATAAGAATCAACCAATTCTCCTTGATCCTAAATTATGCTTAAATTGTTGCGGAGGAGCTTTAACAAGATCCAAATAATTTGCCTTAATTTTCTTAATCATATCTTGGAATTTTCCTATCTTTTCATCTGTATGTTTAATCTCACACTCATATTTACCTCTAATGAGGGAAACCTGAGCTTGCATTTGTGCTTGGGCTTGTGAGTATTCTTGTTCCAATTGTTGTATTATTTCATCTTTCTACCAGATAAATTTTCTAAATTTAGCTACTTTATCGATATTAGCATAAGCATAATCTCCTGCATATTAAGTCAGTTCCTCAAGATCTTCATTAAGTATTTTTTATGTTCCTTTACAAATTTCTTCCAATGAAGGTTCCTGTGAATTAGTAGTTGTTGTTAAGACTTTTATTTCAACAAATTTTCTTTTCTACCTGCTCTTCTTCAGAATGGCCTTGTGTTGTGGGTTGTAGAATACCTCTATTTGTGGTATTTCTTCAATGTTCAATTGAATACTAGTAATTGGATATGTTGTAATTGTATCCAAACCAAGACGAGAAATGATAGGTGTTTTACCAATAACACCTAGTTTTGTAAGAGAAATATTTGAGGTATTAGGGGAGACATTTATTGATTTTTGTCCAACAATAATTGTAGCACTTATTTCTAGCATTGTTTTTTCTCTTATTGGTTTAACCATCTCTGAAGTTATATTTACAAATTATTTCCAATCCTTAATGATATCGTTAAGCATGGAATTTTTGAAGTAGTTTTTTCTTGAGAATTCATAGAAGAAACCTAAAAAAGGGTGGTAATTTGAGGAGTGACTTGCTGCATTGAAGAACTGGCATATTTTTCTGATATATCTTCTCCTTCTAGAAATTTGAGCAAATTGCGTGGTAAGGTGGACCTTCTTCACTCTCTTTAGACTAGAAGATGTTGATAGTTCTCTACAAGAAGTTGTTTGGCTCTATTTCAAACACTTAAATAGGAAGAAGTTGAACGAAATAGTTCATCATAATGATTAGTCTCATGAACATATTTCCGAATATTTGCATCAATCATTAAATTTTTGACAAACTTGGTAGGATCATGCGACTTTGTGGGAATAGTAGCCAACTTTAATTCATATAAAGGTTGCAATTTTTTTTCAACATGAGTGTAATTTTGAAGAGTAGAAAGAAAAATTGCAAGGAGAATTTGGGCCACAACTTCTTGGAAGCCTTCTTTAATTCAAGGGTTATCCCTATTCCAACTATTTGGTGGGAAACCTCTCTACATAAGATCTTATCTAAAACATAAAGGGGTAAAACAAGTAGTTTTTTTTTTACTTCCCCAAACCCTAATATAAGTGAAACTTTCTTCTATGAATGAATCCCCAATTCTTAATAGGAAATTCATAACGACCATATACATTCTTGGAGGCTTCGAACTGAAAATGGATCGATAAATGGGAATCATGACAAGATGAAAAATTTAATAAATATGGCTAAAATTATTTTCTCCCATAATATAGTATGATAAACGTGACTGGGGAAAGGATCGACAAGTGTCCATTCCTAACCCGTAACTGGAAAATCCAAGGAGAAACAAATGACATCCATTAAAAAGGCAGACATGTAAAAATGAGGATTATGGGTGGACATTTGTTTGGATCGGAAATGGAGAATATGATTTGCTAGATTATTAGATAAAGTTTGGGTCCAATTAAAAATAAACCATTTAGTATCCCTATAAATAAGAGGGACCTAGTCTATTGGAAACTGTGAGACATTCTGATATGAAAATAACCTATATAACATATAAGAAACATAATAAAAAAGAGGATTTAAATATAGTATGACATATTTTCCAAATGACTCCTCTTTATTCTTGTTAGGGTCTCTGCTCCAATCTCTAATCAAACCATGGAGTTTTTTCTTCTTATTGTTACATTCTTCTTTCATAAAACCATTAACAAAATATGAATTATACACAAGTTGTGGCTCAGGAAATTGATACATACCTTGGAGATGTTTTGGATTGAATGAGCCAATGTTTGTCCCCTGTGAAGTGATGAAATTCCTCTCTGTGATGTCCATGTTTTCAACTACCTAGAAAATCATATCAGTGTAGGGTAGAAGTTTGGAGCATGCAGTGACTCTTTGAAGGTGATATTTTAAGACATCTTGGTTTTTCATCTCGGAATTTTTGTTGCCACCCCATACTACGGTCACTATTGTAAATTTAGAGTAGTATTTTGTTAGCAATTCTTCTTCCAGTAACTTGTATATTTTATTGCAATATGAAATGTTGGAATCCATAGTGCACACGGTATCAGAAAAGAGAAAGAAATAAGGTAGCTTCTCATCAATTGTATCTAGAAATGGCCCTGTTGGTGGTTAGACCTAAGTCTTCTTCTTTGCTTTCACCATTTGAAAAACTGATACATAGCATATAGGTGCTATGTTGTTAAAGAGGGAAAACAAGGTCAGAGAGAGTCATTCATCAGGTAAATGCAATAAATCTCAAAATTAAATATAACTATAATCATCCATAAAATCATTAAACTTCACATGTAGAAGTTAAATGCAAAAAAGGTGGCGAGCAAAAGGAATTGAATTTTGAGATCGTTTTCCAATTATTCATGTCAATATAATAGTTGCTCGAGAATGAAAGGAAGTGTGATTTGATTTGAATGCAGAGTGTGTTGGTTTTCATTATGAGTTTTTACATACAACTGAGAATTGAAGCTCGAAAGGAACAAAGTATGGGCACTAAGGGAATTGCAGGGTGACTAGATCTAGGATGATATGGAGGCTAAGCACATGTGATCCAATGGAATATGGTGTGGTTTAATGTGAATGCTAATTTGGGAAGTTGATTCATCATGGGAGTGGGATCCCAGAAGAAATGAGAGGTAAGTGCATTAAAAAGAGTTAGGGAGACTTGTTGCAAGATTACATGGAAAGTGAAAGAATTAATGCCAAATAGAATGAAAGAGCATGAATGGTAGAAGAGCTCACAAGAAAATATGTTTCATGATGAGTTATCCCTAGATTTCATCCCTCGCAAACTCAAGTGGAGACGTGCTTGAAACCTCCGAGGAAGCTCATTTTAGGCTGACATGGAAAGGCGGCGATGCAAAGGGTGAATCAACATTATGAATCAATTTGTGTGGTAGAAGGGGAACCAATGCAACAAGTCTTGACGTATATTCTTGGATGCTTTCATCACCCCAATGGCAATCCCTGCGAAGATTTGAAAACAGGAACTTATGAATGCCTTGGGTGGGGGACTTTGGGAAATGTGTCAAGAAATATCAACAATGCATGTGAGTGGTTTAATAAAAGTCTTATTAACACATAAATACATCACACTTTGGTATTTTATTTTTTAAATAGTGTTTGGTTGTGGTGATTCTAGCCATGGCCTTGTTTATTTATTTTATTTAATAATGCATGGAATCAAACTTTAAGCTAAACCTATTAATAAAGCTATAAAATTAAATACCTTTTGAGTTTTTTAAAGAAATAATAAAAACAAATATAAGCCAAAATATTAAACGGGTACATATTTTTGTTTTGGTATAAATTTAAAATTGGGGGTTGTTGTTTGCTACAACACTTACTTAGAGCATAGCTATGACAATATAGTGAATAGGATTTGAAATTTGAACTAGATACTATCCATAATTTCTCATAAATATCCCCAAATTTCATCATCTAAAACTTCCCAAAAAGAAAATATATCTAAAATTACATGACACGAAGTTTGGTTTAAATAGAAAAACCGTACAATCATGAGCTCTGAAACTAAATTTTATGAACCTTGTGCCTTAAAAATTATAAAAAAATAATAATTATAGTCATATTTGAAAGGGAAGAGTCATTTTACAATTAACAAAATGTAAAACACAATATTTGACGATCTTAAGACTAGGTCTATATATATATATATATATATATATATATATATATATATATATATATATATATATATATATATATATATATATATATATATATATATATCTATATACATATGTATATATATATGCTTACATATATATATACATGTATATATATATGTATATATATATATATATATATATATATATATATATATATATGTATGTCTGTATATATATATGTATATATATGTGTGTATATATGTGTGTGTGTGTGTACATATATATACATGTACATATTCTTATTCTTTCTACACTACACGTTTCTACCAACATCTATAGGAATCTTTGCATCCACGCAATATAAGTTATGATCAAGTGGTGTGACTAGCTCGGAAGGAAGGATCTACGTTTCTCATGATGGTTAAAGCAGGCCTCCACCCATCTTCAATCTTTTTTAGCATCATTGTTGTAGCAACGGTGTTTAGGGCATTTTAGCCGTGGAAACTGAGCACTCTTGCAGGAAATTTTCTACCATATTTTCTCAAATTTATTAATAATCATATATAATATATGATTTTCGATCTGTCGCGAAGGGTTCTGCCGCAATCTACTGTTCTGGGTTCCACTGTGAGGCGATCTACCATTTTCGATCTGCCGCGAAGGGTTCTGGTTATTTATTTATAGTGGATGTGGTGATCTGATCCGCACTCGCTGTTTAGGTGAGATCTGGTTAGTCACCGGCATCTGAAAATTTTGAGTAAATAAGTTTGTTTGCACATTTTGGATTCTAGATCTAATCTTCTGCGGCTAGATCTAGATCTAGGTGGCTAGGTTCTAGATCTAATCTTCTGCGGCGAGATCTAGATCTAATCTTATCTTCTGCTTTATTTCTCTATGGCTGGGTTCTACAGGCAAGTAAAATATGGCTCCCAGCTTCGCGAAAATAGCTGTTGGCTCATCCGCTTCTAGAGGCCAAGCTCCTGCCCATATCGTCAGTGAAGCTCCAGCTCCCAATATCCAGGTGGTCCAGGCCTCACTCGATGAGGCTTTGAAGTTTTTTGAAAGTGCCCCAATCTGCCAGTTCAATGGTTTTTGGCTGCGACTAACAACTCTCCACAACTGGATCTTGGAGGTATGGAAGCCTGTTATTTCTGATGAAATTAATATCTACCCCTGCGCTAGGGGTTTCTTTATAGTAGATTTTGAAAATCCTGAAAACAGACAATGTATTCTAGATTCCAGCCCTTGGTTTTGGGAAAAATCAGGCCTATTCATGAAGCCATGGAACCCATCATTCGATCCCTCTACAGCAGTCATAACCTCAGCACCAGTTTGGGTGAGATTGCTAAGCCTACCTTTTCATCTTTGGAATCTCTCCTCGCTAAAATCCATTAGAAATGCAATTGGGAAATTTTACTGTAGGTGTCCAGAAACAGAGGAATATGCAAGAACCACCTATGCACGCATCTGTGTGGAAATGGATTTCAGCGCCGAATTCCCAGCTGAAATAAATCTAACAAGTAAAGACTATATGTGGACCCAGAAACTCGATTATGAAAGTGTCCTTTTCAAATGTCGATCCTGCTTTAAGACAGGGCATCTAGCCAAAAATTGCCCAAAAGCCTCCCAGAAACATTCTGCTAGAAACAACCACCACAGATCTACATGGTGGGAAGGAGCACAAAAAGAACACTACACTGTCATCAAAGAACAATACTCTAGAGAAAACTCTGAATCACAAGAAATCGGGCAGGAAAGAAACAACTCTCAAGACAGGCAGAGAGAAAGCCACACCCAACAAATCAACAGTTATGAGTATTCGACCACACAAAATAAATCTTCATTTAACAGCAAAGCAGATCTCCTAGACCAAACTTCTTCTCCGACTATCTTCAAAAGGAAAAACACAATAGATCGTGAAGCTAAGACACCAATGTCCCAAGAACCAGAAGAGATGAATGGGATGCAAGATAAAGGAAGTTGGAAGACCTTAGAGAAAAAAAGGAGAGCTAAAACACCAATCTCGCCAAGAAAGACGACGAGCCAGATAATTAAAAATTAAGAAAATTATAGGTCCGATAGACCAATTTGTTCTCAGTGGACGTTAACCATCATCATCATCATCATCATATATATATGTGTGTGTGTGTGTGTGTGTGTGTGTGTGTGTATAAGAGACCAAGGGAACAATTATATTAAAATGAGACAATGACAGGGTCTAGCCTACATATCAATGGAACAATAGAAATGTAATCAATAAATATATATGTAGGGCTTAGTAAGGGATTTAAGGTTAAAATGAATCTAAAAAGAGTTTAACATATACTCACATAGATAACATAGTTATTTTTTATTTTGGCATAAATTGAAAGGTTTTGTTGAACCTTCTCCACATTGAATTTTATTTATAACTTCAATCCTACAAAATATACAAAAATACATTCAAGAATAATAAAGAAGGATAAATCACCTACTCCGTATCTCATTAGTATCCACAATCATTTTCATTTAATATTATCATATAAATAACATAATTATTTTCTCGGGGGCATATGGAAAAGGGTCTTCCAACCCTTCTTCATTCTAGTTGTCAGTTAAAACTTCATTCCTACATATCAAAAATGTTCCATAGGGGAATCATGGATAAGGGTATATTTATATTCTCCATATAATATTTTACTTAGGTAGACTCATCACATATATAAATTTAACATTATAATATGAAATGAAAAGGCTCAATTAACCCTTCTTCATATAAGCATTATTCTAGGAATTATATCCTACACATATCCAAATTCATCATGAGGGATGAAATGGGACTGGTTGACCAAATATTTTCCATATACATTTTATTCTAGATAATGTATCGTGCATAAGAAGAGTTTCTCAATGGTGGCACAATGGGGAAGGCTCGATTATCTATTGTCCATATCAGTTTTGATTTAAGCCTCCTCTCTCACTTAAGCCATAACTTATCATTGTAGGTAAAAAGGGAAGAGTTGAATGATCAGTCTCATTCATATTTTCATTGAGATCCTTAATTTGAAACATAGTGGAGTTTTTCCTTGGGGAAAAATAGAGAGAAGTTGCCAACCCTTCTCAATGCAATTTCTAAAGGGAGAGTAGAGATGGGTCAATTGACACTTCTCCATATAAATTTTCATTTAGGTTCCCTTACCAGCATAAAATATTTATTCATTTTTGTTTAACAAATAATTTTCTAAATCACCAAAAGGCTTCCTATAATAATGTATTTGGCACCATTTTTCTAATTTCACTTAAAGTTATTTGTAATATATCTAAACAATTTTATAGGTTTTCTTGTATCTTATGATATTATTGACTATATGTGTTTCATTGTCATTAGAGTAGTTATAAAAGAGCACAATTTCATTCTTTGAAACTACATTTTGTTCTATTTAAGAGTTTAATGCCAAATTGCATACTAGAATTCAAGGAAATTTCTCTAGACATTCTCTTTGTAAAGTTTTCATAAAAAAATTAAACTTCAATAATTTGTTCCATAGTTATGGCCAAATTATGATTTTTCCTCAATCATTTTTTAAAAAACAATGTTTATACATTTTTTAATCCACATATATAATATTACATTTCTTCTCACACTTCTTGTTTCTTTGTTTATTCTCTACTTTTTAGCATTCTTCTCTTCCTTCCATGTGGCAAGTGGCCATTGGCCATGAGGTTTGAGAACACATTTCAATTCAAGAGTGAATAAATAATACTGTTTACACATAAATAATAACACCACTACATAGAGTAAATATAGGTCAGAAAGTATAAAGTTTTAAACCAAATAAAAACTCATAAACTAATAAATCAAGGAAAACAACATTAAAAATACCCATATCCCATATATAATTGAAAATATATATTAAATATTGAAAAAATCTAAAACTACAAAATTTCTGAATAAAAATATATAATAATCTTCTGAAAACATATTTTTCACAAATAAAAAAATAAAAATAATAAAATAAAATAGTTCCCTTTATCAACCTTCCTTTCTTTCTAATAAACTTAAACCCCATTTCCTAGTTTGTAATCTCTTAAAAAGCTTAATATTATAACCTAACATATTCTTTAAAAATCAAAATGTGATGCAAGAATAATATGCACTTATGAATAAATAATATATTATATCATTATAAAATTACAATAAAGTTTATAAGTATATATATCTAAACTTTTAGACTCAAACCACATTTGCTGGATTGTAATCTTTTAAAAAGCTTAATATTATAACCAAACATCTTCTTTAAAAATCCAAGTGTCATGAAAGAATAATATCCACTTATGATAAATAATATATTATATCATTATAAAATTGCATAAAAAATTATAATTACATATATCTAAACTTTAAGCCGAGATTTAAAAAACCAAAACCAAACAAACGCAAATATCTACATTATTCATTGACGTGGTCTATGTATCCAACTTGACATATTAGAATGCATGTTTCTTCCGTTAATAAAAATGTCAAAATAGATGTGTAAATAAAAATAATTTTGAAAATAATTTATCAAAATTGAGAAATTATAATATTTCTTGAATTCCGACCCCATGGTTCGGTATGCTTTTCATAAATATAATATAACCAAAAGGCGTGTTCTGTTTTTCATAAATATGAGGTATTGATGTTGTGTCTTCTCGCAGTGGAAGGAAGAATTAAACGCTGAATATATTGAGATGTGACTACTTTTGAGTAGACTAGCACCAGCAAAAGATATACAAGTATATTCATGCGTCACCACACAATGAACTGGTATGAGTGGTATGACTTGGTTAAGAGCGTGAGTAAGAAAGCCTTTCTCGATATTATCAGTATCGCATGGGAATCTAATCATGTCTATTGTGACTTGCTTAAGGGTGGGAGAAAATAAAGATTGTCCCCATATAGTTTTACGAGAAAAAGGGGAGGAATTTACTAAGTCTTTTTAATCGAAATATAGAAGGTAGAGTTTTATTATTAGAGTTTTTAGGGGAAGGTTTGGTAGATTTTCTGTTGTTCTTTTAAAAGAGGAAGAATTTACTAAGTTTTATTAATCGAAATATAAAAGGTAGAGTTTTATTATTAGAGTTTTTTTAGGGGAAGGTTTGGTAGTTTGTTTTTTTTTTTTTAATCAAAAGTCTAAGATTTAAAAAATAAAAAATAAACTTCTGTTTAATAAGTTGTAGAAGTTTTATCATCAATTATATCTGATATTTATGATGCTGAAAATAATTTTATACTATTTAAAAAAGCTGAAGTTAATACTCAAGGTTCCACTCTTAATCATAATATTTAAACTCTTTTAATATATATGTGGTCTAGAGAAGTCCCAAGGATTAGCTCAGATGGTTAAAATTAGTGCCTCGCCATCGAGAGGTCACAGGGTCCATTCTCCCCGAAGCCGTTGGGGTCAAACCTTGCGAGTGGGCCGCGGGGCTAGATTCTCTTCGGGGTCGATCAGCCCAGATTTTTCCATGGACGTAGCGCCACCCGCTGACCAGGGTGTCTGTGAACCACAACATAAAAATAAATAAATGTGGTCTAGAGTTCAAAAGAAATGCACCTCTCAACCTATATACAATAGAAGAATTTCAATATGATTTCACTAATATATCATCATTATTTTTCCATGGACGTAGCACCACCCGCTGACCAAGGTGTCTGTGAACCACAACATAAAAATAAATAAATAAATATGTGGTCTAGAGTTCAAAACCCATATATAATAGAAGAATGTCAATATGATTTCACTAATATATCATCATTATGATATGTTCAAGCTCTCTTCTGCACATGCCAACTCTATTTGCTTAGTTTTGTTATGAGTAGAAGCTCCCGTAATTAGGTGGAGCTAATGTATATACCAAAAACTGAAATTTGTTGTTCATATTTATATGTTGTTGATAATTCAAAAGTCTTTTTTAAAATTATGATACAAGGAAATAAAATGTTTTTTTTTTTAAATAATATAACAAATAATGAAATTATATTACATTTATTACAATAGCTAATTTTCCATAAAAATTATCTTTGTGATTTATATAATTATTTTATTGGTATATATGTGTTACAACATAGTCTATATTCATTACCTAAAAAAAGTAAAATTATATTTTAAAAAATACAATAGAAAAATAAAATATTAGATAACATAAGTTAAATCTCTATTTTTATAAAATAAATGTATAATAAATATTTCTATTATTATTATAATTAAAGCTTTGCACTAATTAAAAATCAGTTAAACTAATTTTTTTATTTTGAAAATCATTCTCCCAAATAATACTAAACAATTTTGGAATACCATAACTAAATCATTAGTAATTTATTTTAAATAAAAAAATACTTCTCTTAACCACATGCCAACATGGTTTCAAATTTCTCTCAAAAATTGTTAATTTCACTAATCAAAGCTCAACCTTTTCTAAATAGATACTGTTAATTTCCCTAATCAAAGCTCAACCTTTTCTAAATAGATACTCTCTTATAACACTACATAGTCACTCAAAAGTCCACATTCATATCCCGTGTTGTAGTGATTTAATACAATCGAATGATGGTGTGTTTCATGGTACCAATTGAGTGAGAAAGTTGCTCGTGATGGTCATAGGTTTATCAATTGATCAATATAACTTAATGTTGGAACCATAAAATTGAGTAGAGATGGTAATGTTATTGTCAATTAATTATAATAATAAGTAATTAATGTGTATATAATTAATATCATAAAAATACGAGTGTTTTGATAGGTATAAATGTATAAAAAATTTAAAGAAACTGTTTTGTTTTTTTTTTTAAATATTAAAATTTTGGAATATAAATTATTAAATTTTATTTTAAAAATAAGAATTTCAAGTTAGCTCATAGCCAGTGGAATAGCTTGACATCTTGGAATGAGTTAATTATTTCAAGTTAGCTCATAGTTCGGGTATTTTATATAGAGTTGAAATTTAGAAATAATTAGTTATGTATGTGCCAGCTAAGAGTTAATATTAGTAGCTCTTTTATCAGTATTTTTGGTTCTATTTGATTGAATAAATTCATGTTATAAAGCAGTAGCTCTATTTTGTTACCGTGTAGTTCATCAAAGTGGTACGTGAGTGAATTCCAACCATTCTTCACTAATAAGGTGAAAGAATTTATAAAGGAAATTAAGGTGAAAGAATTTGAAAATGTTAAGATTGTATAAAGCAAATTTCCGTGAAATATGATATTTTATATATAGGAATATTGTTTTAAGATAGGGTAATTATCTTGGACATATAATTTATTGGTTAAGAGAATATCTTAACCATACACCAAATTAGAAAATAAAATAAAGTATCTCTGTTAGTTGAGAAAATATCTCAACCACACATCAAACTGGGAAATAAAATAGGAACCGATAGAACAGATAGAAAGTCAAACTGAAACAGATAAAAATTAATATTCCATCAGAAAAAAGAATAAACCTAATTTGTAAACCTACCATTGTTAGAAAATACAAAAATAATTTCTCACCGGTTCACCGCGTCTTGAATGGACGTAATGGAAGAACGACGTAATGGACAGTGAGGCAGAGTTATCGACTACTGTTGAGGAAGTCGTGGCCAACTTGGAAACCCGTCACTCTGTTTAGTCAAAAACCCCGACTGTCGTCCTTGTAAACCAGAGGAGCTGAGCATGTCAGAGCTGTTGAGGTTGTATCTGATCTACCTGATCTATCAGAGCTGTTGAGGTTGTATAATTTGAAACCATATCAGAGCTGTTGAGGTTGTATCTGATCTACCCGATCTATCAGCGCTGTTGAGGTTGTATAATTTGAAAACATGACTATCAATTAAGGGCCATTCAATTACTTTCCTGGGGCTTCTCTTTGAGGGGAAGAAATATGAGGGCAGATCGAGGTTTTCACATGAAGTGTGATCGCCATTTTATTGCAGCTACCGACATATCTAGAAGGTGTTGTGAACCCTAGCTGCCACTGTGAGACACCATGGTGGATCTACGAAGAATTCTAGTTGTCGTTGGGAGAGATTAAAAGGATTCCTTTAGAGAAACTTTTGTGGAGTTCGGATTTCCATTTTCACTTTATAAATAATGATGATTAAAAACACATATAATCATAATATCATCTAAGCATGGTTGTTACGCACAATTTGTTAGGAGATAATTATTGAAAATGGTTTTTTAATTGTTATATCAAGGAAAACGTTAAGAAGAGATTACCATGGTGGATCTACGAAGAATGGTAGGTGTCGTTGGGAGAGACTTAAAAAGAATTCGTTTGGAGGAGTTCGGATTTCCATTTTCACTTTATAAATAATGATGATTAAAAAACATATAATCATAATATCCTCTAAGCAGCGTTATTACGGAAAATTTGTTAGGAGATATTTATTGAAAACGGTTCCTTAATTGTTATATTAAGGAAAACGTTAAGTAGAGATTATATATAGAGAGAGGGGGGGTTAAGGTGATTGAGTTATTCTCAGATTGAGCAGTAAAAATTATGACTTTTGGCTTGTTAGGATGAGAATGAGATTATGTGTAGATCAAAAGTGATGCGATATTATGTTGAAATGTTTAAGAAAATTTTATGTCAGGTAAACTATGATACCATGACACAAGATTAAAATGATCAACTTGTTATGAATAGGAAGGAAGATATTTGTTTGGATAATATCAATCTTTTTAGAATTGCAAATAATTTTGGGATATTTAAAAGATGATGACTAGGTTCAAAGAATTTTGGGATATTTTAAAGATGATTTACAGTAAAAGGAGGAGCAACATTAATCATCATTGAGTTGAGCCACAAAATATAGGATTTTTTCATGAAGTTCCCACTATAACATGAGAAAAAAATATTCTAATATTGTAGAAGTAACAAGAGATGTCACGGAAGACCCTATCGAAGTGGAAGAACATAAACAAGACATGGAAACTATAGTTTGTTCACGTAAACATGGTATTACATACAGGACAAACACCTTCAATGACCACTCACACAATTATATCAAAGATATCGACATCAATATTTTTACATAGTTAAAACATTTTAAGAGGGAAACGCTCCATGTCCCCAACTAACGCAGTCACTTGAGGCAATTTAATTAATGCAATTTTTTTTTTTACATAAGAGAGTTCTCACAATCGATCATCAACCATGACCCTCCATGCTCTTTAAATAGTGATCATGGACCAATCAGGTGTGAAGCCAAAAAGAAATAGCCCTTAGTATCGACGAACATATGAGTTGTTGAATCACTTTATATCTAGAAAATATCATGATGATTGAATTACAATGCGAATAATGCATACTAAAACACACTATGAAACACACTTTTACCTAATACACAAATCATACCAAGTTGAACTTAACTAACTCCTAAGTGTCTAATTCTCTTAACATCCCCCTTAAGAACTACTTGAGACAGGATTGAAGGATTCACAAATGTGACACAATAGTAGAAAGAAGGAGGCATTAGAGCCTATCCCCCCTTAGTGACACCTTCCTTAACATCTAACATAGATCAGAGTTCAGAAAAAATTGCTTCTATATGAGATTTTATGAAAATGTTTGCAACTTGATCATCTATAGGGAAAAAGAGCACTCCAATAACTCGATCATGAATGAAATTTATGATGAAGTGCATTTGTATCACAATGTGTTTGTTTCCCTTATGTTGAATTGGATTTTTGGTTAGCTTAACATTGATTATAACACTAGAGGGTGGTTAGATGTTGCTACTAAAATCCAAACTCTGAAAGGATTTGCCAAAGCCAAAAGGCTTCTTGACTTAGATTAATCATTTCTTGGTACTCAAATTCTGCTAAACAAAGAGCAATATCCTATTACTTTTACAAGCCCAAGTGACAAGTTTGGAACCAAAATTCAAAATATAACCTATAGTAGACATAATCATCAGGGGCACCAAGCAATCTAAATCAGTATAACAAATCAGTAAAGGAGTCCCACCTAAACTATAATAAATCCCAAATTGTATTATACCTCGATTATATCAAAGTGTCATTATTGCTTCTTTCTAATCAATTTCATGTGGTGTTTGCCTATACCAAGAAACAATAAGAACATAAAATAAAATATCATTATTGGTGTGAGTCAAATATAAGAGGTTGCTAACTAACTAATAGTACAAAGTTGCATTAGATTTGAATGTAGTGCATATGGCTGTAAGTTTGACTCCAAATTAAAAGGGAGAAGGAACTAATTTACAATCTTCTATGTCAAAAAGGTGAATAAGGTCACATGCATACTTAGATTCAGAAAGAAAACCTCCTTCCTTGATTTGCATTATGTAGAGGCCAAGGAAATAATGCAAATATCCTAATTTTATCACTATAAACTCCTTATCAAGACTTCACTTCTTAAGGATTAAAATAATAGGGTCGTTACATGTGTTAAAAACATCATCAACATAAAGAACAATGATTATGAGATGGATTCCTTCTTTCTTGGTGTAGACAATGGGGTCAGACTTTGTCGAACTTCACATTCTGAATGGGATTGTCTCAACCATTGTCAACCATGGTCAGACATGTTTATTTTAGGGTTTTTAATATTTATGTTGTGGTTTATATACCTTGGGTTAATTGCTTTCCTTTGTTCCCTTGGGTTTATAATTCCTTGGGTTTTTAGTATTAATCCCTTGGGGTTTTAGTATTAAACCCAACAAATTGATATTATAAACCTAAAGGAATTAAACCCAGCAGGTTAATAGTAAAAACCTTAGGAATTATAAACCTCGACGTTTCTAGTATTAATCCCTTGTATCAATATTGTTCCCTTGGGTTTATAATACCTTGGGTTTTTAGTTTTAATCCCTTGGGTTTATTATCCCTTCGGTTAATGTTACTACCTTGGGTTTATAATCCCTTGTGGTTTTAGTATTAAACACAAGGAATTGATATTATAAACCCAATGGATTAATAGTAAATAAAAAGGGATTATAAACCGCAAAGTTTTTTATATTAATCCTTTGTTATTTATATTGTTATAAATTTATCATGGGTACATACAAATGAAGCATTTGGCTATATCAGCCACATTAATCATTGTAAATTGGTTTAATGTACGTTAATACATATTACTATACATCAATGTACTTTAGTTAATATACATTAGTGTGCATAAGAGTAATGTACACACACTAAAGTGCATTAATGCACAGTAATGTACATTTAAATACATTAATATATAGATTTACATTTAAATACATTAATATAGTAATATGCACAATAATGTACATTTGATATATATAAACATACAATATTGTATGCTAAAGTTTATATAAATGTGTATTGATGTGTATTTATAAATATGGTTGATACACACCTATCAACATTTATCAACCATATTTATTAATGTAGTTGTGCTAGTTAATAAGAAAATAATTACCAAAATAATTACCCACCAATAAATTTTTTATTTCCAAAATGACCATAAAACAAAACCAAGACCACTAATGAAATGAACTGATTGGCTGCTATCAAATAATTGGGTGATCATCTAGAATCACACAACCTCCACACTCGTTCACATGCATCCATTATTGTTAACCTCCACACTCACATACATCGATTATTGTTTTGCCTCTATTTGACATATTTGTGGGGTTTTTCTTTTCGATAAAATTAATTTTTGTACTTGTGAAAGGAAGTTCAAACTAACATACTTGGGCCGTAGTTGGGAAGCCCTAAATATCTGATATGGCGCATGGAAGATATGTCACATTGACTAACCCGCCCAATCGGATGCTCTCCTCAGCACAAGCTCCCGTCAACCATATGGTCGTCACCGGTGACTGTGTTTATTTTATTTTTAAGTATTTCTACTCTTGGAGTTTGTTTTATTTTTAACTATTTTTATTTTTGGAGTGGGGAGATTCATCGCTATCAAAAATTGATATTCTATTAATTAAATGGCTCTCCAGGTGAGATACCTAGAGAGTGCCCAAGCACTTCACACAATACACACTGCTATTCAATTAGGAGAACCTAGTACATATAGGCTTTCACACTAATAAGGTGGATTCAACCACTCCCTAGATAGTAGGATCTGAGACCTAATCTTAGAGTCTCAATCCTATCCTTAAAATAACTAATTGTAACTTTCTCCATTAATTCTAACACTCCCCCTTAATGGATAAAGGGTACTGAATAAATAACATATGCATGTTGTTGTAGTCTCAGCTAGGCTTACAATAGTACATAAAAACTTGGTAACAGAGTTTTCATTTTAGTCTTCTTGCTTGTGAGTCCATGCTTGTTCATTCCTAGGTGAGGCTTCATCTTTACTTTCCTTGCCATGAGATAGTGATAGATTTTCACCTCCTTTTTTAGTTTTCTTCCCCAAAGACGGAGTGCTTGAACTCTTATCCTCCCTTATCTTGATTGTAGGCTGGTAATTGATAATACTTCAGAATGTACAAGCTTGGCAGGAGAATTTTTCCACTCACTACTTTTGATGTCAAATAACTGAATATTAGTCATGTTGTCTTCAACATTCATGAGATCATGATAATTTGAATTATTTCCAGCTTTGTCTTCTTCTACCAAGTCTTTGCAATCAGCTTCATGTGGCTCGTCCAACTTATCTTGAACCATATGTTCCTCTTTACATCCTTTCTAAAAAACAACTCGTGAATCTTCAATCTCATGTTATTGCACAACATATAGTCTCTTGATAATCGTGGTCATTGATAAAACCGCTAAGCCTCATGAAAAAAATATCATTAGGGTCAAATATATCTCAAAGTGCAGCCATATTGGAAAAGTCCAGTTTATCTTGCTTCCAGATTTCTTTCTAACTCCACTCGGTCCTCTCAAGAGCTCCAACAACCTCATTACCATATAGGTGGGAAAATTCTCCCTTTGGTAGCTCTTCAACTGTAGAACCTTGGGGTGCACACTGTGGCTTCTATGAAATCTAAAGAAAATCACTAATACATGCCTCCTCCATGCGGCCTCTAGCTCAATCGTGCCTCAGTCAATCGATCTTGGGCGATTTCGATCAGGAATTGATTAAATGTTGGGGAGCCACGTGATTTGCAAGACCGTCACCTGTCACCCATACGCCCATTCCACTTGCACGAATTTAAAGAAATAAGGTGCCCAGGGCAAACCCCGAACCTGCAGCAATGGCCTTGGCCACCACATTGAGCAACAGATCCACAGCTTCTTTCTGCAATCTCGGCCTCTATTTGCAAATTGCACTCCTCTTCAAATCGCAGTCTTCACAGTCCCGGCCTTGCCTTCCTAGCAGAGGCTTGGTATAATGATGGGTCTATTGGTTCCTAGCTGATATCTAGTAATGAAGTCGTCGGCGAGCTGTGCCCATGCATTTCCTTAAAAGCAAGAACAGTGCTATCAATCACCAGCCTGCGATCCCTAAGAATATCCTCCACGCGGACTCCGGGCAAGTCTCCATCCTGCGATCCATAACGATATGGCAGTGAAACACCTCACCGCACCAACTGGTACTCCTCGCAGTGTCGGCCTCCTCCAGGGATTCAATCTCGCAGTGATCCAGCATGCAACACAGGTCGACTACTCCACCAAACACGGAGATCTGCTTCTACTTCACCACAGATCTCACCTCACCTACAACACCAGTGCTTAGCCATGGGCAATATTCTCACAGCAGCTGGGAACATCATCTTCATGCAATGTCGGTTCTTAAGAAACGTTTTGATGAGGATCTCTAAAGATTGCGATAAAATCATCTAAAATTCTCAGCGCTGGATTCTTAACTGCTTCATATCATAGTAAAATGAGGTTGGAGATGCAGGCTGGTTCGCTTGCACCCACGGTTTTCTACTAGCAATATTAGAGAAACCTTCATAGGCTTCCTGATCCAATCGACTTCAACTCTTCACATGAC
The DNA here is from genome assembly GCA_031772625.1 of Pinus tabuliformis. Taxonomy (NCBI): domain Eukaryota; kingdom Viridiplantae; phylum Streptophyta; class Pinopsida; order Pinales; family Pinaceae; genus Pinus; species Pinus tabuliformis. Next base: position 598,445,457 of record CM062814.1, on the reverse strand, counting down.
TGGTGAATCGCCACAACTACAGCTGCCCTGGCCAGCGGACAGAGGGTGATGGACAAATAAATATTCACAAAACTTTATTTTTCTTAGCGCAGGACTGACCAAACTCTCAGGGCTCTGATACCATGTCAATACAACATCAGAGGAATTAGTATAAATAATACCATAGTCAATAGTTCCTTGTAGATACCTTAAAACACATTTCGCTGCATTCCAATGACTCTCAAGTGGCTTGGACTTGTATTGACTTAGCACACTGACTGCATAAGCCAAATCTGGTCTTGTAGTGGTCAGGTAGATTAGATTCCCAACTAGCTGTCTATAAGTGTCGCATTTGCCTCTTTAGAGCCATCCTCACTCTGAAGTTTAATGTTCTGTTGTAATGATACTGCTGCAACCTTACACTGATCCATTTTGAATCTTTCTAGTAGACCTTTGACATACTTACCCTGGGACAGAAAAGTTTGTCCTAAATCTAATTGTTGCTCCGATACCATGTCAAAAACTGATATTATATTAATTAAATGGCTCTTCAGATGAGATACCTGGAGAGTGCCCAAGCACTTCACACAATACACACTGCTATTCAATCAAGAGAACCTAGTACATATAGGCTTTCACACTAATAAGGTGGTTTCAACCACTCCCTAGATAGTAGGATCTGAGATCTAATCTTAGAGTCTCAATCTTATCCTTAAAACAACTAATTCTAACTTTCTCCATTAAATGTAACAATTGCATACCCTAGTATGATGTGTAAGGGTATTATTGTACAACTCAATATGATGTGTAAGGGTATCTGTCCATTATCAAAGTTAAATTTTGCTCATGTAAACCAAAATAAAAAAAGTTAAAAACTCTTAAAAAAATAAAACTATACAAAACATTTAAATAAGGAGTTTTTTTTAGTGCTACTTTTTGGACTTTGTTTTTTGACTGGATTCAGCACCGAGCACTTACGTTGTGCAGGGGTTACTCATCAAGCTTATGATTTCAATAAATTCTTACCTGATTTTAGAGAAATTAGAGCGGAAAAATTTCCAATAAATCTTACTAAAGACAACTAATTTAAATAATATTACTCATTAAAAAAATTGTATGTGAAGAAATTGGATCCCTTTCAGCACATATTAAATTGTATTTAAGATAGATCTATATTAATATATAATTGAAATCTTCTATGCTCATATTAAATCTATATTTATAATAAATTTATACTAATTGAAATACTAATAGAATTCCATTAACTATAATATGAATTGGGATTTTTCCAAAATATTTCTTAGTATTATTCTGGTCATATGATTGCTTCTCTATTGTATTTATAATTATCTTATTTACTTTAAATTTTATTTCTTAGTATTATTCGTGTCATGTGATTGCTTCTCTCCTGTGTTCATAATTATGTTATTTACTTTACATTTTAGACATAACAGCAGGCTCTTCGGGATTGGCTAGCCGCCTTCATAGCTTGTGGCAACGATAGCTTACAACGGTCTCAAGCTCCACCTTCCCAAGCAGTTCTGCGAGTTGCCAAGGATGCCATTCCCCGATGACTTCCCAATATATCCGTCCAAGGAGCATTTTATCGAGTCTTGGAGTCGTATGCAAGGAGAGCCCAACTCAGTCCCAGCTTCAACGTCCGTGTTCAGACTGCGAAATATGATAAGACCTGTAAGTTGTGGAGAGTTAGTACTGTTAAGACCAATTATCCCGAAAGGGTTGGGTATGCCTGAAACCGAGTATATTTGTCGTTGGTTGATAGTTGCAACCGGAGAGAATACAGTTCCGGTAATTCCTGATATCACTGGAAAGGAAAAATTTAATGGTGAGATCATTCATGCCTGTTCTTACAAAATCGTGCGCGCTAAGAATGGAAAAATGTGGTTCTCCTTGGATGCCATAACCGTGGGATCAGCTTCGATCTGGTTAATCACCAATATAGATCTATCTTGATTTAATGTGGCAAAGATTTAATTTTTTCATTCGTAATATTTTTCTGAGTGATATTATTTAAATATTGTTTTTATAATTATTTAATTTGGTTTACTTTTAGATTTAAAAAAATATATTTAAAAACAGATATAATAAAGTTTCATTTTTAATGACAGAAAAACTTACACATCATATTATGCGGAAACTCTACTATGCCATAAATCTCTCTACTCACACCCACACCCACACCCACACCAAAAACTCTATTATGCGATAAATCTCTCTACTCACACCCACACCCACACCCACACCCACACCCACACCCACACCAAAAACTCTATTATGCGATAAATCTCTCTACTCACACCCACACCAAACCCACACCAAAGTTTCTGGATGATGCGCCACTGTGTTTGATTGATAATTTTTATAATCAGAATATAACTGATGCTTTAAATGATTAAAAAGATAAGGGGATTCTGTTTTTTGTGCCATTTGTTGGTGCAATAGTCGTTATATTTTTGTGTCTAATAAAAATATAGGTGTTAAACCGAGTTTGGTAGAGAAGTGTGATTTTTTTCTCCGAAAATGAGTTGCTAAAGAAAATCTTGAGCTTATCTCGATTGCCGATTTTCTGAATATTTGATAATTGGAGGGACACTGATTCGATCAAAAATTTAACCAAACCAGTGTCCGTTGGATTGCCAAATATTCCAGGAATGCGCAATCTAGATTAAAATACCAAAAGAAACCTTTCCCTCATGGACAGAAAGGAAAAAGTGGTGTGTACGTTGAAGCTGGGACTGAGTTGGAATCTCGTAGTAGAGGACTCTAGTACTCGATAAATTGCTTCTAACGAATATGTTGGGAAGTCACAGGAGAATGGTATCCTTGGTTGCTCGCAGAAGGGAAGGTGGAGCTTCAGTCAGTTGTAAATCCTACGTTGCCTCAAAGAAGCTATGCAATCGGCCTTCTCCAGTATAATATAAGGGGCTCCTTGTTGTCGGTGTCTTGTTGGTCGAGTGGAGCTGTGACATGTCTGTTCTGAGCACCTGAGCACCTTGTAAGAAGATCACATGGTGCATGGTGCATCTATAAGGCTTCACATTAGTTTATGTACTAGCATTTTCACCTTATGTTGCAAAGGAAACGCCGTAAGGCATAGAGTGGGGAAGAATAGCATCGAGTGGGGAAGAATAGGGACATGTGAATGGACATTGTTGAAAGCAAGGGTAGATGATAATGAGTTACAATTGCAATAGTTAGTTATGTGTATTCTGAAAATGGATATTTTGTAAATAATAATAGTTTGTGGAAGAATAGCGACATGTCAATGGAAATTTTTGAAAGAAAGGGTGGATGATATTGAGTTAGAGTTGAAAGTATTAGTTATGTGTATTTTGAATATGGATATTTTATAAATAATAGTAGTGTGTGGAAAAATAGCAACATGTGAATGGACATTGTTGAAAGCTAGGGTGGATGATAATGAGTTATACTTGAAATGATTAGTTATGTGATACGACATTGTGAACAACATCATGGTCGTCGTTCTATATTTGAAAATGCATGAAAAATTGTTGGAGCCATCATGATAATAATAAAAATTCCACCATGATTTTGAAAAAATTTAGCTAAATTTTTTGAAAATGTGGATTATAGTTGTCACATTTTAGAATTTTGAGTGCCTTAATTTTGCACAGAAAATGATAGAAATTACAGCATGAATTTGAAAAAATCCAGCTAATTTTTTTTGAAAATGTCAATTATAGCGGTCAAGCTTCAGTGTTTTGGGTACCCAGGCATTCATGACTTATGCTAAATCCATTTCCGCCATCCAAAAACAATTTAAACACTCCCACAGTCAAATTTTGGAATTTGTCATCCAGACAAAACGAATTCGTACACGCATAGAGGATTATTATGGAAGATTCCTTCTTCAGGGAATCGTAATATAAGCCATGAGGATATTAAATGTCCTTAAAAACTAAAGCACAGAACTTGGGAGCTTCAAGACCCATGAATGGAATTTGGTATTTGGTAACATTCTACAAGGGAAACATGATTGAACATCAAAGTTTCAAACGAATGCGTACACGCATAGAAGATTATTATGGAAGATTCCATCTTCAGGGAATAGTAATATAAGCCATGAGGATATTAAATGTCCTTAAAAACTACAGCACAGAACTTGGGAGCTTCAAGACCCAGGAATGGAATTTGGTAACATTTTTAAATGGAGTTTCCAATACAAACTAACGGGAATCACCCACAAACTTTCAAGTTCATGGCCCCTAAATTTTTGCATTCTTGATAATGTTTTATCACTATTTCAATGTCAATTTCATGATGCTTCCGAAAAAAATTACAAAACAATTTTATAAGTTCTAATTTCTATCTATAAAATAGCTACTCCATCGTGAAGAACAGAGATTATTACTACTCCATCATGAAGAATAGAGAACTTGCGAGCTTCGAGACCCAGGAATGGAATTTGGTAACATTTTAAATCGAGTTTCCAATACAAGCTTTCTTAATCTGACAGAATCACCTACAAGCTTTCAAGTTCGTGGGCCCTAAATTTTTGCATTCTTGATGATGCTTTCTCAATGTTTCAATGTCAATTTCATGATGCTTCCAAAAAACTATAAAACAGTTTTAAAGTGTTAATTTTTATCTATAAATTAGCTACTTCATCATGGAGAATACACATTTGTTAGGTATTATTTGGCATTTCACATCATGTTGTATTATGAGTCATTGTGTAAGTAAAGCAACATTGTGAATCTAGTGTGAGGAGGACCAAGGTGTATTTAGTAGTCACAATTGTTTGAGGGATGAGGCACATTGAAGAATCATAGATAAGAGAGATGCATTGAATAGCATTTTGGTAGTACATCATGAGAAACTGTGTGAGGCATTTTGCCACCATTTGGTCATCTCAACATATTTGTTACTTTCTGAAACTAGCATTTCCCAGGTATGCTTGTCCACTAAAGTTTGTTATGTGATTCACTGTAGTGTTGTAAGTTACACTGCATGGTTTCTTAAATTTTGCTGTGGTTTTACTAATTCCCTATATGGTCTGCTAAAGCCAAAATATTATAGCTTATGACATGACGTGTGAAGTTTACTTTCCAGGCTTTAGATATAGAAAACAGTAGCTGAGTTTTGTTACTTGTTAACTGTTGAATAGTTGGGTATACTAACATGTGAAGTTTACTTTCCAGGCTTTAGTTATAGAAAACAGTAGCTGAGTTTTGTTACTTGTAACTTGTTGAATAGTTGATTATACTAACATAGTAAAGTCTGATATACTATAGTATATACCATATTGCATTTCCAACAAATAGGAGGCATTTGATTGAAATAAAATTTAAATACTAAAATCTGAAGCATTCCTAGGAGACAAAATAGTTCAGAAATAGCCCACATTTTGATTGAAATAAATAGTAGAATATACGCATTTATAAGAAGCATAACATTCCAATATTGGCATTATATTTCAATCAGTTTTGAATTTAACCAAATATACGTGGATTATATTCATCTATCATGAATGTATCTGAACATTAGTAAGTAATACCTTCAAACAGCGTATGAATGTAATCTGAACATTGGTAAGTAATACCTTCAAATAGAGTATGAATGTAATCTAAACATTGGTAAGTAATACCTTCAAACATTGTATGAATGTAATCTGAACATTGGTAAGTAATACCTTCAAACATTTTATAAATTGAAATATGATATATATCAATGCACTACTCACTATAAGATGTATTGTGATTTAGAATATTTTCTCATAATTATTTAATTTATAGTATTGTCACTCCCAACCTGACGTTTCTTGTAAATTTGGAAGGAACTTCATTATTCTAAACCCTCATATCCACATTCCCAATGTCCTGCATTCTAGATACTTGTGCAATGTGAAGAAACTTTGATGTTATAAACAATCATATCCACCTTCCCAATGTTTCGACATTCTAGATTCTTGTGCAATGCAGCTATTATTTTATAACAACAATATTTCGAAGTACCATTTGGCACTACCAAGAGTGTCTAAGAGTAATAAAATAAAAAGGCCATCACATTCCCCTTGCAAGAATCTCTAAGGAGTACAAAAATTAAAAAGCTATCGCAGCCCATACAATGCACAAAATATTAAGCAAACGTATGACAAATTTAGATGAATATATTACTGTAAGTGCTAGTATGTGGTTGGGCACATCATCATTTATAAAGAAGAAAAAAATGACATGGAAAAAATAGTTAGCATTCGTCTTAGTTCCCAAGGTTGAAGTTCAACAAATTAGATGGGAGTACTCTACCCAGGCGGAGGAATTGCCCGGTTTCCGTCACCGCCCGGAAAAACCTCCGGCTCCGGCCACCGGCAATTCCTCCGCCTTCCGCCACCCTCCTCATTAATGTCGATGAGTGACAGGTTCCTGACAAACATTCCAATTTCCATCGTGTCTTACCACCGGGAAGTTAATTCACCATGGAATTTGAATTCGGAAATAACCCGCGAGCTTCTCCCTCACGAATTCCTCTGCCTGGGTAGACTACTCCCTGCCATTCAACTTCACACAGAAGCCAATCCCATGAATCCAGTGAACGCTCCTGCCATGGTCTACCACGCATACTCTTTTACTTATGTCTCTCTCTTGCAGGCCTGCATTCGGAAAAATGATTTGTGGAGAGAGCAACCATGCTGGTGTTTACCTCTAGTCTGAACCCCTCTAAGGGCAATGGCAAGGTCGTCTGTGTCATGTATGTGTCCAATCATGTAGGCTTGTGGATTGTTCAGGGCCTTCTGCAACGAGGCTATTCAGTGCACGCCACTGTGCAGAGAGACACTGGTGTGTTTATTTATTGAAAAGAGAACAAGATTTTGTAGTTTCTTGATAAATTTCATGTTAAGATGAATCTATGAATTTAAGATTTTAACCCAAGTTTGATGCATTACCTTTTTTTTCAAACCCCTAAGAATAAATATTGGAAAATTGTGCCATCCCATCCCTATTTTGAATTCTCAGTCACCTTGAAATTGAGATGAAGGTTTTCACATTTCTTTTTGATTGAACTTATAGTATGTCGGCATTCTTCATTGATGATTTTAAATGGTAGCAGGCGAAGTTGAGTCTCTCAGAAAATTGCATGGGGATCGATTGTAGATCTTCTATGCAGACGTCTTGGATTATCACAACATTACTGATGCGCTCAAGGGTTGTTCTGGTTTGTTCTATAGCTTTGAACACCCTCAGAGTGCTGCAGGTTATGATGTAAGTTAGTGAACCTTTGAATTAAAGATGTGGGCATTTTGGTATATGTATTGGAAGGGTTGAATATTGATAGATGTGGACTTGTGTAATACAGGAAGTGATGGCAGAACTTGAAGTACAAGCAGCCCACAATGCACTGGAAGCATGTGCTCAGACCTAGACCATTGAGAAAGTTGTGTTCACTTCTTCTGTGGCTGCAGCAATTTGGAGAGAAGATGGAGACTACAAGGTTAATGCCCTTGATGAGAGGCATTGGAGTGATGCAAATCTTTGCAGGAAATTGAAGGTCTGTATATATAATTTTTAAATGACAAAATGTTAAGTTTAGTATACAACCTAAGTAAACTGGACTGATTTATCACTTTTTCCTTTTAACTTGTTAACGATATCTAACTGAATGGTATGTTCGATAGTGTTGGTCTGATTAGTTGCTTAATCTAGTAGGTAACTCAGAAGTTTGCATCTAAAGCTGCTTTGATCAGATTAGTTATTCTAATAAATAAATTCAACGTTTGCATCTACAGTTTTTCAAGGCCAACTACAATAGTAGTTTTCCAAGGCGATGGAATCCATGACAATAGTATATTTAATATGAGCTAAACATGACATCTGTAACAATTGTATCTGGGTGGGGAAAAGCATAATTTATCCTTCCAGTCTAAAGAAATAAATCCAATTGACTCTTTCATATTTTAGTTTGTCCACCATCATTTTACTAAGCTATACAATGCATCTTGCTTCAGCGTTCTCTTAGTCCATGAATCCATATCCAATTAGATTTTGGATTTTTGAAATTGCTCAAATGATAATACATGCTACATATTCATCTTGCTTCTTTCAGTCCATGAATCCATATCCAATTAGCTTTTGGCTTTTCGAAATTGCTCAAATGATAATACATGCTACATATTGCAGATAACCCTGCAATAATCCATATCCAATTGATATTTTGCCTCTTAAGATTGCTGAAGTGATACCACATCATAGACAACAGAGTGCATATATCTTCTCTATATGCAACAATCCATATCTAATTCAGTTTTGTCTTTGAAGTTTCCCAGGTTATAAATTCATCAAATAATGAGAAAGTCTAGATATGTAACCCTTGTCTAAATCTTTGGTGTATACTGAAACAGGGCTAAAATGGCTTTGTGCTAAGTATATATATTTTTACAGAGAGAACCTAAATACATTGTGGTGCGGTATTCATCATTTTTTTGAAGGGGTATATGTATAAAATTTGGGTGTTTCTCAAAGATTGTGGAGTTCAAAGCTGTACAGTTTAATAACAGTATTCCGAACCTTGCAGTGATTTGTGGTATTATGTTCTAATTACACAATATTTCCTGTTCACAGTTGTGGTACGCATTAGCCAAGACACTATCAGAGAAGGCTGCATGGGCGATGGCCATGGACAAGGGGTTGAATATGGTGACAATCAACTCATCTCTGATTGTGGGACCTGGTATCACATACAAAAGCTCAGGATCTACCATTGCATATCTTAAAGGTGAGGGTGAGAGATTTGCATATCAAATAGACTCTGCTCTAGAACGTACAAATATGGTATAGTAATCCCTTGGAGAGGATCTAATCTATGGAAGTGAAAAATATTAGCTAGTTTATTTACAGTGGCTAGTCTTTTTTATTGCAGGGGCTGCAAAAATGTACGGGAAGGGCACTTTAGCTAGTGTAGACATAAGGCTTCTAGTGGATGCACATATATGTGCTTATGAAGATCCATCTGCCTATGGGAGATATATATGTTTCAATCAAATAGTCGATAATGCAGAAGATGCTGTCAATTTAGCACAGAGTTTGCAACACCTGATACCATTCCCTGATAGGTACAGAGCAATTAATTATTCTTCAGATATTAAAATCACTGAAGATTATGTATCTTCAAGATTTAAATTGGGTTTCTTACCTAATGATATTTTATCTTAGCTATTATGTCACAATGAAATTAATCATACATAGATACTGTCCAAAGATAGTCATGAATTCATTATTTATTTGATTTTTTTCATAATTTGGTAATAGATTTGAAGACTCGACGGTTTGCCAAGAGCGTCTGAGTAATAAGAAGCTGACTGGATTAATGGTTGGATATGGAAACCGTGCAACCCTAAGCAACGAACTGTAAGGGAAGGGGGGAGCTTTTCCCCATGTTATAGCTTAACAGCAGCCATCAATGAGGGGCACAAGAAAACTTGGGGAGTTTACATGTTCAAACTATATCCATTTTTGTACATAATGTAATGTAATTTTCACTTCAAGGTTTGTTGGATAGTTGGCAATAAGTCGATTTCCTTCACTACGAGCACCAACCTTCATTTGATAGTTGGCAATAGCCCTAAGTTGATTTCCATAACAACCAACATTGAAGTTTAAGGATGTGACTAAGGCTCTCTACCATATGCATTTTTTTTTTGGTTAATTTCTGAAGTAAAATCAAATTCATGATTCCTTGCAAGGAAAAGTGAAAGCAAGCTTTGTTGATGGGTTGTTTTGTGTGTGAATAAAAAGTGGATACCTCACACTCTGGAATTGTTTTATCATTATGAAAGTTCCTCCTATTTGTTTTACCATTATGGGAAGTTACACTTTTTAAGCATCAACTGTGTTATGAATGGAATGGGAAGTTACACTTTTTCTGTTTTATGGAGTGTGTAATGTTCGCTTATATGTGGCAATTTTGTTACAGAAGGGCTGTTTTTTTTGTCTGTCTCTATATTTTCTTATAAATTGATAGCATCTTTATATATTGGGATGGTAAATTCTTCAATTACAAGATAAAAAATAGAATACTGCTCTGCCTTGGAAGATCGAACTTTTATTTTTAATTTTTTATTATTTAAAGTATGGAATGGATTCGGTTTTTGGAGCTAATGGAAGGTAAATTTCCATTTCTTTTTCTAATATATTTGGGTTTTGGTTCATTAATATATTTTATAACATGAAAGAAAAGCTTCTTAATTAAATAAAAAACAAACTATTTATATATCTTATGAATAATTTTTGTTGGGATTAAAACAAACTCTACAAACATTCTCACTTTTTTTTATAATTTTAAAGTTATTAATTTTTATTTTATATTTGTCAATATTTTAAATAGTTTATTATTATTAAAAATATATTTTTAAATATAGAAATAAATTCACTTTTTTAAAAACTAATTGAGTCTACTTGATTTCTGTAAGTAGTTTTTACTTTCAAATATTTCTCCATAAATTTGAACTTTTAAATTTCAAGAATATTAAATTTACATAAAGTAACTAATTCACATTTCACATCTCAACTATAAAAGAAAATATTACTTTGTTAATTTTTTTTTTATAGGATTGATTAATTTTTTCACATATATCTTGAAAATAAACTAAGGGAAAGATAAGCACTAGTTTTTATTGTTTAGAAGGGTCCCCATTTATTTAGCTTTATTTCTAAAACTAAATAAAAAGGGGGGTTGTTGCTGGTCACAACAGGGCCATAACTCTTACTTCCTTTTACTTGCATCAATTTCCATTCAAAGATAGAGATACCATTGATACAATTTCAACATTTTCCATTTATTAATAGAAGTTTAATTTCACTATATCTCTGTGTTTTGGTTATAAATATGTATCGTTCCCTTCATAAATTTGAATCATTACAATCAAGTGAAATCTCTTAATACTCGATGACTAAGCTAATCTTTAACTCTTTCCTAACTTGACCATCGTGTGGACATCGTTAACCTTAATTACATGTGAAAACCCTTAAGACAAGATGTATTTATTAGGATTCTAAATAGGGTGCAAGTGATGATGGTGAATGTGGTACAAGGGAAATGATGTTTCAAGAGCTAGAGATTATTTTTCTTTTTCTCTTTTTATATGCTTACTTCTTTCTTTCCTTCTTTTTAATCTGAGAATGGGGCTGGGAGAACCTGGTTTTTATAGCAAGGCAGCATGTCTCATGTGCATGATGTGACATTAGTTGCTTTTACCTCGAGCATTTTTTTAGCTCTTTGATTTTTATTTAGACATTCTTATACCTAATAATTTTCCTTTTTATTTTGAACCTTGCTACAATACATATGATAACTCGAGCATGGAAGGAGAAGTGATGATAATGCATGAAAATGTTGATGAAGTGATGGGGTGTGAAAAATGAGTAGGGAAAATGATGTTTGATTCATAAGGTGATACATTATCTACAGGTAAATTATGAACAATCCATGGTACAACATGGTAAAAGACAAGAATTTAAAGTGTTATGAGCCAGTATAGAATATACTAATGATTACCATATATCACAACCCACATCCAAAAAGCAACATCATCATGTGTGAGAGGACGAACATAGAGTGCATCATAATTTGGTATAATCTCTCTCCCCCAAACACCTGACATCACAAGGGTCAGCTAAGTATGTTAAAAACATCTCTAGCAAATGTCAATGGAAGTTCCATAGATCTCATTTATGGAACTGCTGGTTCTGATACAAAACACAAGTGAATTGATTCTCTAGCTACCCGAACAAGTCAAAGGATAACAGGAACAAAGCAATAAAGAAAAAAAAGATGACTTGGAGAACTTGTGAGTCAGACATGGACAACAATATTAGTAGGATGATACTTGGGAGTCAGACATGGACAACAATATTAACAGGACGATAAACATCATTGATGATATTTCAAGATTTGCCAATTATATTCAACAATGCAACCAATCATTGAATCTGGTTATTGCTGAAATGACAATTTCTTTGAAAGTTACATTTCATTCCTCACTCATCCAAATAGGGAGACTTCTAAGTCCACCAAATAGCATGTTAGCAAGACAGGACTATTGCCAAGATGTAATATCAAGGTCACTCCTTTTCTTGTCATTCTAATCTCATCAAAGACACTAACTTTCGAGGGCTCTCCAAACTATTCAAAATAAACAATTTATTCTAGTATAATCAACAATGTATTTGGTTTAGCTCGTAATGCTAAATGTATCATTGAGCTGGATCTGAAACTCCCCAGCCTGCATGCTGGGCCAGTAAATGTATTCATATAACTTTGCCACTTCCATGATTACCATGGACAATCTTTTAAAGACCAAGGGGAGAAAACGAGTGCTAGGAAACTTCTCCAAGGTTTAACATATGTTGATTGTAGGATTGATGAATTTCTTGTTGTAGTTACCCTAGAGGAGATTCAAAGCATACCCATAGCAAGCACCATGTGATTAGATATTTTTGGATCTATATTTATTCCTTTGCCACGACAAGGAATAGACATTTTGTCCCTCATAAGTCGGCCACCTCATAAGTTACATGATACAGTTAGGGCATGTAATCTCAGTGATAAGTCTGAGGCGAATTAAATAAAAGAATGGTATCTGAGCCTGGTAGCAATTTAACAAGGTATCCATGACTCGACATCTTGCAGAGTGAATGAGAAGGCTGTTGACTGGAGTTGAATTATTTAACAGTTATGATAACAATTTCATTGGTTTGATTAAAACAAGTTGAGTGAAAATGCTTGCTCCTTGTCTTAAGAATGAAGCTTATCTTTATGTTTTGAACAATGCAAGGTGGGTAGAGGGAATTCATATATCTAGTTTTGGAGACCACTTGGGATTTTGATTGAGGGAAGTATGGAAGTCGTTTGCTATATAAATTAAAGTCCGCTCCTCATTTTTGCATACAGCCTTGAAAACTAGATCAGAACATACCCTGTTCACTTCATCTCTGAAAAAAATCTCTATAACCTCTTTGATCATGTATGTCACCTCTCACCCAGAAGGAAGGCATGCACCTGTTTTTTGACCTCAATCCAACTGCGTCCAGGAGTTTTTTTAACTCCTCCGATTTTCATTATTTTTCTAACCTTTTCAAAGTCACGCCATCTACCAGCCATAGCATATATGTTTGAGAGAAGCACATAAGGTGCAGCATCTCTCACATCCAACTCAAAAAGGTGTTTTGCCATGGATTCTCCTAACTCTATATTGTTATGTATTCTGCAGGCTCCAAGAAAACACATCCAAACAGATGCATCGGGTTTGATTGGCATTTTATTGATAAAGCCTTCTGCTTCATCTAGCTACCCAGCATGGCTAATCAGGTCAACCATCCAGCAGTAGTGCTCCATCGCAGGTATGATGTGATAATAGTCCCTCATGCAATTGAAGTATTGAAGGCCCTCATAGACTAGGCCTGCATGACAGCAGGCAGACAAAGCAAAAACCATTGTGATATGGTTTGGTTTTACATCACAGGCTTTCATTTTTTCAAAGAGTGTGATGGCCTCACTTACATAGCCATGCATGGCATATCCTGCAATCATGGCCATCCAATAGACAACATCTCGATGTCGCATCATGTCAAACAGGTGGCGTGCATTGTCTAAGCTACCACATTTTGCATACATGTCTAATAGGGCCATTTCTAATTATTTGTTCATGTATTTCTACACCTTGCTCCAAAGCTGCCCAGTTGCCACATGCAGAAAGAAAACTGGCAAAGATTTTTGTAGTTGGCTTCACACCCGCCAGTTGCATATCTTTGAAAAGCTTCAGGGATTTTTCTCCCGAACCATTCTATGCATAACCTGCAATCATTACCGTCCAAGATACCTCATCGCGTAATGGCATTTTATCAAATAATCTGCGTCCCTCCTCTATACTCCCGCAACTTATATACATGTCTATCAGGGCACTCTCCACAAAGATATCAGACTACAATCCACTACTAATTATTTCCTTGTGGATCTCCATACCATGATCCAATGCTGCCAACTTTGCACATGCTGAGAGAACACCAGCAAATGTTTTTGCTATCACCTTCACATCAGCCCATTGCATTTGCTGGAAAAGCTTCAGGGATTCCTTGGCATGCCCATTCTGGGAATACCCTGCAATCATCACCATCCAGGATATGATGTCTCGAAGATTCATTTGGTCAAATACTTCACGTACCTTATCCATTTTCCCACATTTTGTATACATGTCTAGTAGGGAATTTCCCACAGATACCTCAGACTGGAATCCCCCTCTATTTATTTCTTCATGTACCTCCATGCCCTGTTCCAAAGCTCCCAAATTGGCACATGCCAGGAGAATACATTGGAATGTCTTCGAGTTTGGATTCACACCTGCCAATTGCATTTCTCAGAAAAGCTTTAGGGCCTCCTCATCCCAGTCATTCCGTGTAACAACTACAATCATCACTGCCCATGACACGGTATCCCGTTTACGCATTTTGGAAAACAAATGGCGTGCATCTTCTACACTCCCACATCTTGCATACATATCTACAAGGGCACTTTCAACCAAGACATGAGACTGGAAACCACTTCTGATTATTTCCCCATGAATTTCCATACCCTGTTCCATATCGGCACATCCCGACAGAACATTGGCATATGTTTTGGAGTTTGGCTTCATACCCAAAAGCCACATTTTCTTGAAAAGCTCCATTGCCTCCTCTACCTGCCCATTTTGCACATACCTTGCAATCAACACTGTCCAGAATACGACGTTTCGTTCACATATTTTGTCAAACAGATAGCGTGCATCCTCTATGCTGCCACATTTTGCATACATATCTATCAGGGCATTCTCCACAAATACATCACTCTACAATCCACTTCTTTTGATCTCTTCATGAATGTCCAGTCCTTCTCTGATGTCTGCAAAGTCGGCGCAAGCAGGGAGTACGCTGGCGAATGTGAACTTATTGGGTTGGGCGCCTTCTCGCCGCATGAGGAAGAACAACCCTAAAGCCTCGTGGGCTACCCTCTGCCTGGCATAACCCGTGATCATCATAGTCCACAAACATACATCATGTTTGGGTATTTGATCAAAAACTCTGCGAGCGTCCGCCAGGCTCCCACATCTGACATAAACCATTTCAGTTTTGGATCAACGATCAAACTTTGTTCAATTGTCTAACACCACAAATCCACGGTGAACAATAGGACACAGCGACGGCTGGGGCAATTCATTTCAAAGGGAAACACCTTACGGCGTAAATATTTAAAGAAAATTTGGTAAATATTTTTGTAAATTCAAGTTATAGTTGTTAAATTTCAAAATTTTAGGTGTTTTAGACGTTTTCGATGATGCTAAATCTATTTCCTCCATAAAAAAACACGATTCAAATACTGTCTCTACAAAAAAAAATTGAATTCCAACCATTTTTGACAGTTCAGACAATTCCTCAACCTGAATAGACTACTCCAATTTTTATGGTCTAAGAAATGACAGTCGATCCAATGGGCCTCATATCCCATTGTTTCTTGTAATTTTTTCGTAAAATTAACGAGTCCAGTGGCTAACACTGTTTGATTGATTGAGTGTTTCACTGCTTGATTCTTATTAAGTATGAGCTAGTATTAAATTACTGTGCCGAATTACAATTAAGAAAATATATTATTAATCAATAAATATTAGATTTACTGGATTTTAATTTTTAACATTAAAAAAATATTTCAATTTATCAATCTATAAAAATAAATTTACTAGATTTTAATTTTTAATAGTAATTTAAATTTAATAATTTTATTTTACTTTAATTAGGTTAAAACTAAAATAAATATTAATTTATATCAGATAAATAAAGAAATAAATAAATAATATATAAACTTACACTTTTTAAACACACATTATTTACAACTTATTATAATACTATAAAATAAATTATTACTTTTATTATTATGAATCACTACGACTATTTAAGTAAATATTTATTTTTATTATCATGTATCATAATAATTTTCATATTCTCATCATCAATGTTCACAACTTTTCGGACAAATGTTGCAGTAATATGATTAAAGTTACTTATGATCATGGATCACAACTTTGGGAGAATGGTACGAATAATTTCGCTCATAGTTGTTTTATGCGAAAACTGTTAAATAACATCACATGAGAGAGATGCAATGTTCATAAAATATTTTTTTTTATTAAATATTTAAATATTTTATTAAATATTAAATATAATAAGAATAGAATATATAAAATTAAGTGAAAATAGTAAAAATAATAAAGAGATTTAATTTAATTTTTAATATTATAATATTTTTTATTAATAAAATTATAAATAAAATTTTCAAAACCATCTAAAGACAATAATATTTAATTGTATTAAAATAAAATTTAGATAATAATCATTGCTATTAATAATTATTATATTTCAAATTATATAATTAATAAAAAATTAAAAAATTAATTAATAAATATATAATTAAAAATAAAATAAAAAATTGAAATATATAAAATATAAATAATAGTTATAGACTAAAATCTATTTTATCATATAAACTAAAATAATAATTTATATTTTTTTGATGGATGAGAGCTATATGAAAGGCATCAGTGATAGTCAATGTAATAATGAGATGGAACGAGGTGTGAGGCTGATTAATGTTAAAGTATTGACATTTGCAAAGAGACGAGGCAAGAATTTTGGTTTCAATTTGGGAGGCCTAAAACAACTATGGTGAACTGAAATAGGCTCCATAGAATCCTTCAGATAGGGCTTATTTTTTTGGGTGGTAGCAAAAAATAAATTCAAAGCCTAGAGCCCAAGTGCAATTTGAATAATCCATCCTCATAGTCGTTGTAGTTGAAGGTATAGTCGTTGTAGTTGAACGTATATTCTAATTTTTATGAATGCCTTGCTCCATGTGTCCCGATGTCTTGTAAATTTCTTGATACATTCCTCGTGTATTTATTTGGTTTAGAATAGAACCCTCCTATGATGCATGGGGCGCAGGGACTGGCTATTTCATTGGCCTATCTCGGACTTTGTGGCTCCTTCTTAAGAAGCTTGTTGTTTGTTTTAGTAACATGTTACCTTTAGTTCACATGCAATTTTGGACTTGGTTCTTAAACATGGTATTAATCAATTATAGGGGGTAATTGTTCCTTTTTCTGTTTCAGAAAAACAAACAATCTGATAGTTTTGATTTGGGGAGGGTTTGCAATGGTACTCATAAGCTTTAATTTAGTTATAGTGTTTGATCGACCAATACAAGTGGACTATACGATCAAATCCATGTAATTAGGGTGGGGAAAGCTCAGTTTCATTGGTCTAATGTTTAACATTCTACTACATGTGTCTTTATAACACCTGCACGTCCGTGTTTAACCTAGTCAGTTGGCACCTCCCGTAGGCCGTCTTCTAGCTGGATGAGGTCTCTGGTGGTGGAGGGTTTGGTGTCTGAAAACGTATTCCAACTCTGTCCTTGCGGCCCGCAGTGTCAACAGATGGCTCAAGCTGCCTCGTCCCATGGGAGAAATGCAAAGGGTGGTTGTGGTCGTAGCCAGGGCCAAGGCTAAGCGGCTGAGTTGGAGACCGGATCGCCGGAGGACATGGAACAAAATGTTGAGAGTCAGATATGGCTAAGCGGCTGATAAGAATAGCTTTTGAGGAATCCGCTCCCTTGGTGGATAGTAATCGCTGATAAAAATCACCTTTCGAGAAATAGGGTCCAGGTGGATAGTAATGGCGATGGTGTTTGGGCTTATTGTGAGGAAACTGTGACAACTAATGATAAAAAAATTTGCCACTTTTATTGGCAATGGCAAGTCAAGATGAAAACAGACGCCCCTGGAATTTTATATAACATTCTATAATGTGATACATTCTCCTTTGATATTGAATTGTATCATATATTTAACATTTTATTTAAATGATAGTTTTTTTTAAATATTAATTTTATATATAAATTTATGTTTTTATATTTTAAACTAAAATTTGATATAAATTTAATAAAAATAATAATTATTTTATATAATTAAATTTATATTTCAGAATTATTAAACCTATTTTATTTTGTTTATGAAATACATATATATTGTGTAATATTATTTATCAATATTATATTTAATATAATATTATTATTTAAACATTAAATTAATTTTAAATTGTTTTCCTAACTTTGTTTATATTATTAGTTTTTAAATTAAAAAGATGTGATTTTGATAAACGAAAATATTTATATAATATGAATAATTTAAATATGATGATTATCAAAAATATTTTATTTTGTTTATTAATAATTTTTAGTGTAAAAGGTTTTTAAAATTATTTATACTCTATTATAGACTATATTCTTCAATAAAATAAAGTATTTATATTAATTAATAATTATATTCTTCAATAAAATAAAGTATTTAAATTAATTAATAATTATATATATATATATATAAAGAGGAATAAATTATTTTTAATTTTTAATTTTTTTTCTTGTAAGCATGATGGTATTTTTTCATTAATTTTCTAACATAAAGCAGGGTACATACATATGTTTGAGGGTTAGGTGATCTCAACCTGCCTCAAAGGAAACTAGGTTTGTTGGCCACTTAACCGAAAAATATGCCATCTAGAAACAAAAAATAATAAATCTAACCAACCACTTTATATATGTCTGAGAGTCTTTGTTCTTCCTATTTACTAGATATCTATAAACATAACTTCTAATATGCCTAGCATTTTTAAATAGCTTCATACAAAACCATAACCATGGATGCACTGCTACTATTCATCATCAGTTGAATCCACTAGAGCAGGGTCTTTCATAGTGGAACCTGCCAACTTCGTGTGTGGAATACAGGGGATGTGTTGCTCTATGCGGTTGAGTCGACCATTCTGCTGCTACAATTGAAATTGAATCTTTTGAAACTCTTTGGTATAATCTGAATGTCCATAGGAGGACAAATGAATATAAGGAGTTGCTCCAAGGCTTTGGCTAGAATTGTTGGGTGTGTGTTATATTATTTCCACGACCAGCCCCACGCGCGAAGAGTGGGGGTTAGAGGGGGGCGCAACATCTCCCCCTTCATTGCGCCTATATTAGAGGGGGGACCCTATATTAGGTGGGTGGACCTACCTATGGTTTTGTGCATGGGTTTCGCACATGGTTTTAAACATGATGGTTTTCTGCCCATGGTATTTTGTATCGGCCAAGAGAACTACGGTTATATTCTAATCTAGGGTTAATGGGTTGGGGTTTATGAATGTATTGTAACATTGAAAGGAATATAATGAAAAATCAATCTGGTAGTCCCGGTTTCAGGATTCAAAGGAAAATATCAGTGTATATTTGTTTCCTTTCTATGTTCTCACCATTATTTATTTTCTTTGTTTTAAGAATCCGTATGAAATTTATTTCTATATAGGGTTAAAAGCTACAAGAATGATCTTCATCATCCAAAACAGGTAGATTGTTTGTTTATATTGAGAGGATCTTCCACGGGTGTGTCCAGGGTCAAAAATCAAAGTTTTCCAATCTTCTAAATCAATTTCAAATCCTTCCTTAGTTTGTCATATCTCTTCTTCCCAATCTGCGATAAGCTGCTTGACAAAATTTGAATTGCTTGATTGGTAAGCCTGAGCAACTTCCTGAATAATACGGGAGGTCAATTTTCACCCACGTACAACCCCCTCAGATGAACTAGGTTGACTAGTTTGAGAAGGGAAGGATTTCCTTTGTTTCTCGTGACCATGGCCTCCACAACCATTCTTTCCTTTATTAGAGGCCCGAACCATATTTCAGCTCCTACCAAGAAAATGTTGTCTTGTGTCGAGATTTGGAGGTTGACTTAAACAGAGTCAAAGCTTAGAAGCATGACATTTCCAAGGGTCACTCTGGCTCTGTAGACCTGTCAAAGAAATTACAAAAGAAACGAACCACATAAGGAACTAGTTCTAAAGCGTGCTGTCAACCAACAACTAGCACAACGTTACAAGCCTGCTTCTACCATTGTTCCACTAGTACCCACTAACAAGCCTAAACTAACTGACAACACCATCCATAGGAAAAACTCCAGAATTATCTAGGTGAGTCTCATGATTTATCAATTCGACCAATAGAAAAATGCACTAAAGAAAGAAAGACAATTTGAGCCCAAAGCTACCCCTTAACCGCAACCCACATACAACCTTGTGCTGAAACCAAATCTAGTATTCCCTGATTACAAGAATGGATCTGAATTGCACATAATCAGGCCTATACTAACAGGATTTGAGCCAAGAATTTCCCCTTAACCAGGACCCACCCACAACTAGACGAAAAAACCAAATACAACCTACCTTTTCCACTAGGGCTAGGCTAACACTAATCATTTCCAACATAGCTCCCTAAACCATAACCCTATACCAACTAGGGTTGAGTGAGTGTTTATAGACAACCTTGGCTTTGTTCCGAACCCATACAAATTTAAAATACCAAAGAAACAAACAAAATTTTCCAGAAACCAAAACCCTTACAATTTTGTAATAGTCCATGCATGGAGTACCTCGACAAACAGAGAAGCTCATCGGCAAACCCTACGTGAACCCATATGTGACAAGAAAATATCATAGACGACATACATTGGAACATAAAAGACTAATGACTCAACACATAACAAAAACCATACTATGACATGTGTTAGGAATTTGCGATTCCAATCTCACCAAACTATCATAGTACCATGCATCCCAGAGATCGAAGGGCAGATACACATATCCATATATCTAGAGGGAGAAAAATTAAGAATGAGGACATACTAATGGCCACGTCCGAGACCATAAGGAGATTGAGACTGTGATTTCCCCAGAATGAATAGCCTGGACCAGATCGATAATGAACGGAGGACGCAGACCAAATTACCTAACACACTGGAGGGAAAACTCACCTTAACACCTATCGTAATGGCTCTTCCACCTTCACAGTTTGTAATAGAACTTTTCATGTGCACCACCACCTCTCCAAGTTTTGCATGCATGCAGAGGGTGGCCTTAGATATCTTGGAGATGCACATTAAACTGTACGCCAAGTCCTGCCCATTGGGTCCAGCTCACACCCCAATCGAGGAGGTTGGTGCCGACTCTCCTTGTGTTGCTGAATGTCTTTGTTATCTTGCTCAAGAATACCTTGGAGGGAGAAAAGTTTATCTTCCATGGTGTATGGAGACCATGTCATCTCTAGAGGTCTACCCGAATGTGAGAAACTCCAGTTTGCTAATAAATCTATAGCTTTGTTACCTTCTCTTCGGACATGGGAAGTCAGGAGGTAATCAAATGATGAGAGGAGTTCTTTGACATCCTGCACCAGATGTTCGATACACCAACTGTGGATTATATTTTCCCATCGAGTTCCCTGGTTTAGCTTATTGACATTTTCCACCACCAAACTTGAATCCCCTTCAATCACTATCCTCTTATAATTGGTTTTTATAGTAATGAGAAGGCCCTATTGGATCGCAGTAAACTCCACCTCATTGTTACTAGCGTAACCACAATTTGCATTGAAGACAAGTCTGTTTCTCTTTTGATAATCCCTTAAAAGGCCACCATACCCAACATTCCCTAGGTTACCTTTTGAAGCACCAACAAAGCTTAATTTAATGAAGCCATTCAAGGGCACCATGAAATGTCAGGGTGACATGGTGGGGGAAGTTAAGACTTTCCACGAGCTTGGGGCTATCATACTTGCAGATAAGTTCATAAGTTTAATAATTCCTTCTTCATGAGGGCCTTCCTGACAATCATCTGGATGTTATTTTTCAGAGAGAATGGTCTCCTGAATATTATGAGTTATCCCTGTCCAGATTACTTCTTGAGGGGTTTGTCTGTATTTAAATTTTCTACTATTTCTTAATTTCCAAATGACCCACACTAGGAAGCCCAAAGCTAATTCAAAGCCCAAAGCTAATTCCCATGCTTGATTTAAAATTGGGCTCGAAAAAATTCCTTTACGCCATAGGAGTATGGACTCCTTGATTCTCTATGGATCATTGTCCAAGTAACCAAACAAATCCCCTAGCGGATTCCATTTTTGGACTAAAAAGGGGAAAATATTTAATAAATGTTCTAGGTTCTCATTATGTTGGCTGCATAGGAAAAAAAAATGAAGGACCGTGGAATCCTCTCTTTTGGAGTTGATCCCAAGTAAGCATTCTCCCTCGACATAACAACCTGTTGTAGTGGCTATAACCACTCTCCAAATTTTTTCCTTAACCTATTTTAGAGCCTCCCTACCAACCTTACACAACACTTTGTCTTGCTTCGTCAAGTACTCAAGCTTCAAGTGTTTTCCTCACACAAAGGTAGCCTCTCGATCACAGATGATCCATTCCCCTTACGGGCTACTCACCCGGACTTGTTCCAGATACAGGTTGAGCAACCTCCCCTTGAAAATTGCACATTTCTGGAGGGAAACTAACCTTCCCTCTAGGAATTGTGCAATCCTCTCTAATAGTCTGCTGGGCTCCAGGATTGCGCAATCCTTCCAGCCAACCCTCCCAGCAGGATTTGTGCAAATTTTCATAGCAACAGGTTGTTTAGCCCAGGATTTGCACAAATCTGGGCAGCAGTCAGCTGCTCTACCCATAAATTGCACAAATCTCCTGGGCAGCCAGCCTAGCTCCCAGCCAGAAATGCGCATTTTTCTCCAACAGTCGAGCAGTCTCTTGCATGTGCAGCTGAGTTGACCGGTTCCCTCTAGGACTAAGCAAAACAGAATTGCATGCATGGGCTGCTTCTCCCAAGGTAGCATGCAAAGGCATCCCTTGTTTCAGGGATCTATGTTTAGCAGTTGGAGGTTACATGCAAGGAGCAATTTTGAAACCTCCCACCAAGTGTCGCTTCCCCTAGATTTGTGGCATGCGCGTCACAACCTCGATGTTATCAAAACTCATCAACCGGACGCTGCAAAGCTCATTCCTCACATCAACCTTGTA
Source organism: Pinus tabuliformis (assembly GCA_031772625.1). Classification (NCBI taxonomy): domain Eukaryota; kingdom Viridiplantae; phylum Streptophyta; class Pinopsida; order Pinales; family Pinaceae; genus Pinus; species Pinus tabuliformis. The sequence goes on along the minus strand of CM062814.1, from coordinate 598,422,527 downwards.
GCTCTAACATCCCACATCACATCTAGGAGTAGTCGACACATTCAGCTCAACTATTTTGGGGTAAGCCCACTTCCCATACCTTACGCTGCATTTTTGTCGCTTTTTGTGTTTTCTCTTGTAGGAGTATTGTTTGCCTGATTTCTTTGAACACTTGCTCTCGTTTACATATATAGTATCTTTCCCTAGCTCTATTTTATTTTTTGTTACTATCTCATTGTTGTCGCATGCATGAAACTTTTTTTCACGGACGTTCACTCAACTGGCGAACTACCTCAACCACATGCATGTTGATCTATTTGTTGAATATGTCATTCATGTTTTGCATGCACTTTCAATCACTTATGCTATCACTTAGTGTCACCATGAATTCACTGACTTATTTGCTTTCAGTCGCCTGTCGGCGAGTCAGACCAACCTTCGCCCGGGTTCTGCCTTCACCAAGGCTGCATTGCCCAATCTGGGAAAGGAAGGCTCACCTTCCTCTCCAAATTTGCGCATTCCTGCCCAGCACTAGCCTCCAGGACCGTTTTACGCATTTCTGGAGGATAGTGGCTGCTTACCCCATAAAAATTGCACAGATCTGTCCCTAGGTTAATAATCCTTACCAGTTTGAATTACGCATAGCGCAATCCCAGTAGTCAGCAGCTAGACTGGACTGTGCATTGCACAATTCCAGCAATCAGCCAGTCTTCTAGCAGCCCAGAATATGCCTTAAGCAGTCTTGGCAGTCGATCTCCCAACCTCTCGACCGAAATTGCACAACCTTCATGATCATTCACCCAGGTATGTTGTAAGTCAGTTCTCATGTTCGTTTTGGTTTTCAACTGATAGATTGCTTGTTATGAGTGTTGCTACATCTCCAGGTATCGAAGGTGTTCATCTGCCTCTTAGTAGTACTGGTACAATGGTTTCCAAGAGAGAAGAGATGAGAACATCGTTAAGAGCACGCTTGGGGATGCAGTCAATCAAGTTTCTATGAGCTTGCCTACTCACGAAGACATCAAGTTGTTCGTAGACAAGGACATCAAGCAGTAGCATCACAATGAAAAGCATCATGAACAGCAGATGAAGACAACATACCAAATGCAATGAATGCAAGAGGAGGGTTGTTGACAACATGGAGGCAGAACAAGGTTGCAAGCTCAAGTAGGTCCATTGATGATGAAAGCAACTTTGGAGATTCCAGTTATGGAGTGATGGTGCGACATGAAGATCGCGCGAAGGAAGAAGATGTAACAAAGAAGGAGTTGCATGTGCAGAAGTAGCAACGCAGGAAGAACATCAAGCTGTGCGGACAGACGAATGAGTTGCAACATGATCACAAATAGTAGTGGGTGCAGCGTGCGCTCATGGATGAAACTACTGCCAGACAAGTTAAAGATCCAACCCAGCAGCTAACATGAAGTAGACATGGTGAGCAGTGTCATTGATTGCATGCAAGGGGTTCAGCAGCATGCATGTCATTGTGTGCATGCATGCAATCTAACCCATTCAACACACTCACCAAGGCGAAGACAAGAATTAAGTCCAACTGGAGTCAAATGGGTACTTCAGCAAGTTGATGCGCATGACCACCACCACACACTTAAAGATCAACATGGACACTAAGCATTAGTGTGCTATTAGTTCATCCGCACCCAAGAAGAACATGCACATGTTAGCAGACGAGTTGGATGAAGGGGCCTAACCAATGCACTGATTTCAATGAAAGCAGGAGTTCGCTTCAGCAAGATATCACCATAAGGTGCATGCACACTATCACGGATGACCAAGCTTGGCATCAACTCACCAACTTAACCATCAAAAGCATGTCAAAGAGTTGGTCTCACCATAACAAATCGAGTGTCATTGATATCTTGCAAGGCTTGCTCAAGCCATGTTGTCTCACATGAGTACATCTGCATTATAATGTTTAGTCATGTAAAGTGTAAGTCAAGTGTTAACAGTTGGATGTAACAGTCATAGAGTAGGTGAAGAGTCATGAGGGTAGTTGAACTGTCACAATGGGGAATGTTAAGGGTCACCCCACCCTTTGTTATAAATAGTCCCTAATAACTCATTGTATAGGCTTTTAGTCAGCCAAGCTTCTACTAAGACTATTTTGAAGAAGGCTTGGACAGTATTGTAACACGCCTTGGCTTCTCCACTACACAGAGCTAGTACATCTCTTTGGAGGAGCAGGTGGATGTGGCTGTAACGTTCCACTGTTGGGGCTAGTAGGTTTACATGGATGTATTGTATGATTGTGACTTACACTTCTTTATATAATAAGAGCCAACACATTTTCATGCATATGTTGTTATTGTAGTTGGACTGCTCCGGTTGCTTCAACGATATGTGTTGTTTAACTTACGTACTTTTGTATGAACTTATTCACATGCAATTATATGAATCCTGTTGTTAATGTGTTGCATATGTTGTTAATCTTATCACCGTCTGTGTTGATTGCTCTGCCAGACACCAGATATAACTTTCACTTGAACCTTTCTATAACAATTGTCACACTCATCTCGGACTGATCCATCAGTGTTGTACGTGTTATATTACCTTGTATGATGTGACTACCACATCCAAGTGGACTGCTCCGCCAGAAGCAGTGCATGTCATTTGTGTTGTGTGTTCCTAACCGAGTTGGGATTGATCCCTTTCAACCTGGAACTCACCTTCACCTCCTTCCCCCTTCGAAGTGTTGGAACCTCTCATACAACTTACATGACTCACTAAATCAGTCACGCCCTTGTTGCTGACAGAGTTATTCTACTTGCCTCTGTGTGACACCCCGGTCAAGGCATTACCTTACGACCCACTGTTGGGAACCCTACACCAAACGGTCTAAGGTCTAATTGGGACTTCTTACCGGAGAGATCTCCTTAACATGTTGGTGGGTCCAACACCATCAACATTTCTAGCGCTAGAAGGAGGGCCTGATGACAAGTTGTTTCCTGTCATCCATATTTGAACCTTTGCATATCTTTCATGGAGTCTTGCACTCTTCTTCCCCCGAGGTGTTTTTCGAATCATGAAGATGTCTCCATCTCAGGGAAGCTTTTAAATCTCTTGTCCACTCACATGTATGATGGTGAAGGCGAAGTGGCCTGGCCTGAGCAATTATATAGCTTTTTTTCATGATTTATGAGGAAGATGAGTTTTCCAACGGATAGGCCAGTTTATTGCTTGCATACACACTTCGCAATCTCCATTTTGTAGGGTGCTCAACCTACCAGCTGATACCTTGCACTCATTTGAACACTTTTCTGATCTCATTGAAGATACGTTCTATCATTTTGATCCAGACTTTCTTGACCGGAAATTGTTACAGAAATGGAGGGCTCCGCATGAATCCATTATTGATTTTTGACAGTGCTTCCATGACTTGCAATTTCAAGCTCCGAAGAGCCAGATGAAATTTTCTTCTCTTTGGGACTGCTTCGAGTATTGCCTTAAGAAATCTACCTATCCCAAGAGGAAGCTTGTGTTGGCATTATGATTCAGGTTTGGCGCTATGGCACAGGTGTTGTACTTGATGGCAACTCACTCAAGTGGCAAATCTCTGTCCAGGCTCTCAAAATCATAGAAAAAGAGATACCCGCAAGTGAGCCTAAGAAAAGTTTCGGACCCGCAGGTGCCCCAAAGAAGAAGTGCGGGCATACCCACAGGTTCTTCGAACAAAAGGTGCGGGTGTCAAATTCACTCACTTCAATGTAGAGAAGCGCGCGCACGTGGGAATTTTTATGATTGGTCCATGGTATTTAGTCCGACGTACATGATCCTATGGTTTTGGTCCGTGGTATAGCATCTAAATTATTGAACCCTGGTTTTGGGTCCCTTGTATTGGTTTTCTATGGTTTTGATCCATGGTTTGAGTAAGGGCTTGCCTATAAAAAGGAAAGGAGATCATTTGGCTAGACACTTGTGAACATTGAATATCTTAAGATCTAAAATTTTGGGTGATCGGTTTGTAAAGCTAGATCTAAATCAAGGTGAAAACTATGAATTGTAAGGCGGATCTATTGATAGGTCATGATCTCTTTGGCGCATGATCAGATCTGTGGATCTGACAGTTTGTGGCACATTGGAGGACTGATAATTTGGCTCTATTCGGAGATCCACAAGCGATCCACAACGCAGGTGTAGAGGTACGTAGCACAGCAGAAGGCACAAGTGTGGAGGTACGTAGCGCAGCAGAAGGCACAGTGTGGAGGTACACAGCGTAGCAAAAGGCGCAGGTGCGGAGGTACGCAGCGCAGCAGAAGGCGCAGGTGCAGAGGTACGCAGCGCAGCAGAAAGTGCAGGTGCAGAGGTATGCAGCGCAAAAGACGAATCAAGTGCGGAGGTGCGCTATCGGGTAGAGAGTGCAGGTGCGAAGTTGCACAGTCTAGACATAGAAGAACTGCGGATATTCACAGGTTTCTATTGGTGAAGTTGCGGACTTTTCTTCAAATATTTGTTGTCTGCCTTTTATCTATTGTTGCAGAGTTCTAGGTTTAGATTACTGGTATTGCTTTTCTGGTTACTGCATTCTGAGAAGTTATTGGTTGATTCATTGGGTGATTGTGAAAGGAGATTGTTTGATTCACATGTACTTGATGATTATTTGATGTTCATGGATCCAGTTTGAAAATTTATGAAAAGTGGTCCTTGGAAGAAAAGAAGTACGTCAGAACCTACGTACTAGTAGCTCAGCTAGTACAAGAGCTAAGGGGGTTGTAGCTCCCTTCCAGGAGAGTCTGGAAAACGAGAGAGGGATGTAGCTCTCTACAGGTTGTAGCCTGCGTACTGGTAAAGGACTACACCAGTACAGAATCATTGTAAAAAGAAGTTTCTAATTGAAAGAAGATAGAGACATATTGCGGCAAGTGGTTTTCACCCACATTGGGTTTCCACCTTATATCTAGTGTTCTTTGTGTGACTATCTGTTTTTCTTGTTCTTGTTCATTATTATATGGTATTGACATACAAATTAATGATCAACATCTGAAGAATAAATTAAAGTATAAATCTGGAAGGTATATTGAAAAGAGTTTGATAATACTGATTCACCCCCCCCTCTCAGTATTATTTCCAATAATTGGTATCATAGCAGGTCCTTCAGAAGAAGCTTGATCGCTTGAAGGAAGATCTATCATCATGAGCAACTACGAGAGAGAAGCATTGATCAGGCCACCAATTTTTTATGGGACAAACTTCGTATATTGGAAGGTAAGAGTCACTTCATATCTTCAATCTCTTGGTACAGAAGTCTGGGATATCATAGATACAGGGTACACTTTTCCATCAGCAACACCTACAAATCCGGCTGGTAAGAAGAAATATGAAACAAATGCAAAGGTTGTTAATACTCTATTAGGATGTCTATCTCAATCAGAATTCGTCAAGGTTATGCAGTATAAATCCACAAAAGAAATATGGGACAAGATTGTTCTGAGCTATGAAGGAGATGAATAGGTAAAATGAGCAAAATTTCAAACCCTCAGAATTCAGTATGAAAATCTTAGAATGCACAATGATGAAAGTGTGGCTAACTATTTCCTTCGTGTAGATGAGATTGTTAATTGTATGAAAAACTTGGGTGAAGAAGTAAAAGAGGCTGTTGTGGTTGAAAAGGTTCTAAGATCCTTGTCCCCTAAATTTTAATCTAAAGTTTATGCTATAGAAGAAAAGGAGAATCTATGAAACCTCACTATGTCACAGCTACACGGAATTCTGACCGCTTACAAAATGAGGAAAGGAGGACCATCAGACAGAAGAGAAGTTACATTCAAGGCTTCAGGCAAAGATTACTATGAGTCAGGACATCTATCAGAAGAAGACGAAGAATCAAATTTTGTCAAGAATCTTCAACGGGGTGTTGGAAGATTCAAAGGTAAGTTACCTTTCAAATGCTTTGCTTGTGGAAGAGTCAGTCACTATGCTACAAAGTGTCCACATAACGACAAGCTTGATAAAGGTAAGGAACCTGTCAGATGGAACAAGAAATAAAATGTAACTAAGAAAAGTTACTACACTCATGAAGACAGTGATGGACTTTCAAATAGTGACGAAGATGAACAAGGTAACAATTATAGACTCTTAATGGCTTTTGAAGATGATGATTTTGTGGATGCTATAGATGAAGAAGGTCTTTATGAAGAGATTTCTAGACTCAAAATATGTTTAGAAGAGAAGAATGTGATCATTGATACTCTTCAATTCCAACTTGCTGAAAAGGAAAAACTTCATGAAAAGTTAGAATGTGAAATTGTTGGTCTTAGAAAAGAAATTGAGAAAAAAAAAGCTCTTAATCTTAGATTTGTTAAAGGATATGAAACTCTAGATGAGATTATCAATGTACATCGTTCTCCACTAATCAAGACAGGTCTGGGATATAATGAAGAAGCATCTCAAGCGCAACAACCATCCACCTCTAAAAGTTATCTTGATGCAGCAAGGAGGAGTGAGCAAAGGTCAAATAGAAATCATCAGGTAAATCAGGGACAATTTACGTCAAGAATGAACAGAGACTACCACGTAAATCAGGGGCAATCCACCTTAAGGATGAACAGAAGCTACAACCAGCCACAGGTAAAATCTTCCCAATTTGCCTCAAGAATGGATGTCAGTAGAAACTACAATCGGTTGGTTGATAGATTTGATAATCGCAGGAGTTTATCAATGGCCAATGTTTTTCCTGTCATAACTTTGGTCACAAAGCAGCTCAATGTGTTGCCTATAACACAATCATGACTAGAGAAGCTCAAAAACAAAGGAGCATGACTGGGATCGTGAAAAGAACCTACAATAACTTTTCTTCTCTTGAAAATGAAATAGAATGCTCTATTTGTAACAACTTCGGTCATGAAGATTCTGAATGCAGGAGCAGGTTTCAGCAGACAACTCAGAAGGAGCAAGCCTCAAGTGTCAAAACATGGAGAATGAAGGAACCACAACCTGAGATATGTGGTATAGCTTTATATGCAGAAGGGAAAGAAAATCAATGGTACATTGACAGTGGCTATTCGAAACACATGACGGGTGATAAGGAAAATCTCCAGTCATATAGTGCCTTAGAGAAGGAGAAGAAGGTCTCTTTTGGAAATGACACCCCTACGCTCATAAAAGGTAAAGGTTCTATTCAGTTGAAAGAAAAAGTCAAAGCTGGAAATGTTATGTATGTTGATAGGTTAAAATATAATTTGTTGAGTGTCAGTCAGATGTGTGATCAAGGAACGAAGGTAATATTTCGATCAAATGGATGTAGTGTTCGTGATCTTGATACAGGAAAAACAGTGATCAAAGGCGTAAGGACTCCAAATAATTTATACATATTCAAAGAAGGACAACATCAATGCTATCTAAGCAAGAACGATGAACACTGGTTATGGCACAGAATATGGAGGCATCTTAGCTTCTCACAGATAAGGAAAACATGTAAATACGAGGCAGTTCATGGTCTTCCAGACATCAGAATTCCAGACAATACAATTTGCAAATCATGTCAGTTTGGTAAGCAAACCAGAACTAACTTCCCTGAGAAGGAAGGATCAACTAGCAGGCCACTTGAACTTGCCCATACTTATGTATGTGGCCCATCTAGGAAAAGGTCACCTCGAGGAGAAGAATATTTCATATTATTCATTGACTACTTTTGCAGGATGTGTTGGATAGGACTTATGAAGCACAAAGATGAAGCCTTTGAAAAATTCAAATCATTCAAAGCCTTGGTGGAGAACGAATCAGATCACAAAATCAAATTCCTCAGGTCTGATAGAGGTGGGGAGTTTACCTCGAATGAATTTTTCGACTTTTGTGAAGAACATGGAATAAGTATGGAATTATCTAGAGCTAGGACTCCTCAGCAAAATGGAGTGGTAGAAAGGATGAACAGAATGGTTCAACAAATGGCTCGTGCTATGCTTGATGAGTCTGGAACTCCCGCAACCTTCTGGGGTGAAGCTGCATTTGCTGCAGTTGTTATTCTCAACAAGACAAATATTCGGGTGAACAACACTCAAACTCCTCATGAGCTCTGGTATGGTGAGACTCCTTCGGTAAAACATTTCAAAATTTTTGGAAGCAAATGGTATGTTAAAAATAATGATGAAAATCTTGGCAAGTTTGAACCTAGAGCAGATGAAGGCATTCTCCTTGGTTATTCTCCTCACAGCAAAGCATACAAATGTTACAATAAAAGGCTTGGAAGAATCGTTGACAGCATTGATGTAGCGGTGGATGAAAAAGAAAACACTCCTAGGCAGGTAAGACCTGAAGACTTTGAAGATGATGAGGGCTATCCATCGCCATCAAATCAGATTCATGATGAAGAAGAAACCCATGAGGTACCAGAGGAACAGATAAGGATAGAAGAAAATACTCCATCCAGGTATGTTCAAAAGAATCATCCAGAATCTAAAATTTTGGGGCAAAAGGAGGCAGGCATACAAACAAGAAGAACAATTGCAGAAGCTTTAAGCTATTTGGCATTACTCTCCTCCACTGAACCACAAAATGTAAGAGAGGCATGCAAAGATGAATGCTGGGTCAAGGCAATGGATGAAGAACTTGAGCAGATCGAAAAGAACAACACTTGGGAGTTGGTTCTTAGAACAAAAGATAAGAATGTCATAGGGAAAAAATGGATCTTCAAAAACAAGTTAAATGAAAATGGGGAAGTAATTAGAAACGAGGCCAGACTTGTTTGTAAAGGGTATGCTCAACAAGAAGGAATAGACTTTGAAGAAACTTTTGCTCCCGTTGCAAGACTTGAGGCCATCAGAATGTTCCTTGCTCTCTCTAGCTTTTAGAAGTTCAAAGTATTTCAAATGGATGTGAAATCAACCTTTCTGAATGGAGACTTAGAAGAAGAAGTGTACATTGAGCAACCAGATGGTTTCATCATTGGGAATGATCCAAATCTTGTATGCAGACTAAAAAAGGCTCTCTATGGTCTCAAATAGGCTCCAAGGGCTTGGTACTATCGGTTGGAGAAATACCTTCATCAACAAGGTTTTTCAAAAGGATCAGCAGATAGCAATCTTTATATAAAAATTGAAAATGACAAGTTGCTAATACTTGTTGCGTATGTAGATGATATTATCTTTGGTAGTAATGAAGAAGCTATGAGTCAAAACTTTGCCTTGGTAATGAAGAAAGAATTCGAAATGTCTTTGCTTGGAGAGCTAACATATTTTCTTGGTCTACAAATCCAACAAAATGAAGGTGGTATCTTTTTATCTCAAACCAAGTACCTCAAGCAGATCTTGAAGAAATATGGCGTGGAAGATTCAAAACCAGTATGTACCCTTATGGTTACAGGATGCAGCCTCATTGCAAATGATGAATCAGCAACAGTGCATCAACCAACCTATAGATCCATGATTGGAAGTCTGCTTTATTTGACAGGTACCTGACCAGACATCATGCATGCAGTGGGAATAGTTGGAAGATTTCAGGCAAATCCAAAGGAAACTCATCAATAGGAAGTTAAGAGAATAATAATGTAAACTTTGAAACGGGAACTGATACTGTTACCCGTTTCGTAGAGATAGCAAAAAAGTGACCTGATTTTGAAAAGGGGTGATGCAGAACACACGTTTTTTTTAGAGAAGAGTTTTTGGCACTTTAGTTTTTTTTATGTACATCACGTTTTAGAATGGTAGTGATTTTCATGCTGATTTAAAAAAGTGAGCATTCTACATCACACTCCTTTTTTAAAAGCCCTGTTTTTTGGCTTTAAATTTTTTAATGTATAAAATGTAAATAATTATTTAGTAAATTTGATAATTTTTGAAGTGGTTGTTTTCTTCACATTTTCTTGTTTTTATTATAATTTTAAATTTATTTTTTCGAGGTTTTTACTGTTTTGCATTTTTAAATTAGAAGGTCGATATTTAGACTTTTCGATATTCTACATATTTATACATCCTTAATTAATTTTTCAATCCACATGAAATAATTGTTTCTAAAAAACAATATTTTTTAACAATGGACCTAAAAATAACAATTTTTAACATAAATATAACTAAAAAATTACACGTTTTGATAATTTTTTGTTAGAATTGACATGTCAAAATCACAATTTTTATATGATAATTTTAACTAAAAATGGTTAAATAATAGCTTTTTCTATGAATTTCATGTCAAAAAAATAATAAAAATCACTTTTTTTTCAAAAAATAATGATTAACTTAAAAATCAATGCAAAAATCACATATTACCAATATTGAACTATAACAACCCTAATTGAGTGTTTATTCTTCTCATAAAATGTCAAAGTCAAAACATTGCAAAGCTTGATTTACAAGCATAACTTAAATTTAATCAAAAATGTCACGTAATCCAAACTCTTCGTCCTTTAGAGTTTCATCATTGTCCTCTTCCACAATATTTTATGTTTCATTTTGCTCATTTTCCTCTTCTAATGGGTCTTTGATGTCTGCGAAACTCCCAATGTATGTCTTTCCAAACATTCCATGTAATGGTGGTTGGG